>JAVSCE010005284.1:0-69256 GCA_032199065.1 Smutsia gigantea
ATATGATAGAGGGATTAAACAATTTCCAGACAAACGAAAGTTGAGAGAGTTTGCCTCTCATAAACCACCACTACAGGATATCTTAAATGGACTGCTCTAGATGGAAGCACACCTAAGGTAAAAATATGTCACCAGAGAAAATAAAATCATAGCAAAGAAAGCAGACCATCTAAATACTAACTAAAGGCAAAGAATAAAACACCTATTATAGAAAGAGTGGAGGAGGAGGAATAAGAAGGGAGAGAAATAAAGAAACATCAGACTGTGTTTACAATAACTTAACAAGAAAGTTAAGTTAGATTGTTAGATAGTAAAGAAGCAACCCTTGAATCCTTGGTAACCACGAACCTAAAGCCAGCAATGGCAATAAGTACATACCTATCAATAATCACCCTAAATGTGAATGGACTGAATGCACCAATCAAAAGACACAGAGTAACAGAATGGATAAAAAAGCAAGACCCATCTATATGCTGCCTACAAGAAACTCACCTCAAAACCAAAGATATACACAGACTAAAAGAAAAAAAAAAAAAAAAGATATTTCATGCAAACAACAAAGAGAAAAAAGCAGGTGTTGCAGTACTTGTATCAGACAAAATAGACTTCAAAACGAAGAAAGTAGCAAAGATAAAGAAGGACATTACATAATGATAAAGGGGTCAGTCCAACAAGAAGATATAACCATTATAAATATATATGCACCCA
Organism: Smutsia gigantea; assembly: GCA_032199065.1. NCBI lineage: Eukaryota > Metazoa > Chordata > Mammalia > Pholidota > Manidae > Smutsia > Smutsia gigantea. The sequence continues at coordinate 709 of JAVSCE010005284.1, forward strand.
ACACAGGAGCGCCAGCATATGTGAGACAAAAAATACTAACAGAATTAAAGGAGGAAATAGACAGCAATGCATTCATCTTAGGAGACTTCAACACACCACTCACTCCAGAGGACAGATCAACCAGACAGAAAATAAGTAAAGACACAGAGGCACTGAACAACACACTAGAACAGATGGACCTAAGAGACATCTACAGAAACTCTACACCCAAAAGCAACAGGATACACATTCTTCTCAAGTGCACATGGAACATTTTCCAGAATAGACCACATACTAGGCCACAAAAAGAACCTCAGCAATTTCAAAAATATTCAAATCCTACCAAGCAACTTCTCAGATTACCAAGGTATAAAACTAGAAATAAATTTTAGAAAGAAATCAAAAAGGCTCACAAATACATGGAGACTTAACAGCACTCTCCTAATTAATCAATGGGTTAACAACCAAATCAAAACAGAAATCAAAGAATATATGGAGACTAATGACAACAACCACAAAGCCACAACTTCTGTGGGACGCAGCAAAGGCAGTTCTAAGAGGAAAGTATATTGCAATCCAGGCCTATTTAAAGAAGGAACAACATTCCCAAATGAATAGTCTAAAGACACAATTACTGAAATTGGAAAAAGAAGAACAAATGAGGCCCAAAGTCACCAGAAGGAGGGACATAATAAAGATTAGAGAAGAAATAAATAAAATTGAGAAGAATAAAACAATAGAAAAAATCAATAAAACCAAGAGCTGGTTCTTTGAAAAAATAAACAAAATAGATAAACCCCTAGCCAGACTCATTAAGAGAAAAAGAGAATCTACACACATAAACACAATCAGAAATGAGAAAGGAAAAATCACGACGGACCCCACAGAAATACAAAGAATCATAAGAGAATATTATGAGAATCTATATGCTAACAAGCTGGAAAACATAGAAGAAATGGACAACTTCTTAGAAAAATACAACCTTCCAAGACTGACCAAGCAAGAAACAGAAAAACTAAACAGACCAATCACCAGTGACGAAATCGAATTGGTAATCAAAAAACTACCCAAGAACAAAACTCCTGGGCCTGATGGATTCACCTCTGAATTCTACCAGACGTATAGAGAAGAAATAACACCGATTCTCCTTAAAGTTTCCCAAAAAATAGAAGAGGAGGGAATACTTCCAAACTCATTCTATGAAGCCAGCATCACTCTAATACCAAAACCGGGCAAAGACATCACCAAAAAAGGAAATTACAGACCATTATCCCTGATGAACGTAGATGCAAAAATACTCAGCAAATTATTAGCAAACCTAATTCAAAAATACATCAAGAGGATCATACACCATGATCAAGTGGGATTCATCCCAGGGATGCAAGGATGGTACAACATTCGAAAATCCATCAACATCATCCACCACATCAACAAAAAGAAGAACAAAAACCACATGATCATCTCCATAGATGCTGAAAAAGCATTTGACAAAATTCAGCATCCATTCCTGATTAAAACTCTCAACAAAATGGGTATAGACGGCAAGTACCTCAACATCATAAAGGCTATATATGACAAACCCACAGCTAACATCATACTTAACGGCGAGACGCTGAAAGCTTTTCATCTAAGATCGGGAACAAGACAAGGATGCCCACTCTCTCCACTGTTATTCAACATAGTACTGGAGGTCCTAGCCACAGCAATCAGACAAAACAAAGACATACAAGGCATCCAGATTGGTAAAGAAGAAGTCAAATTGTCACTATTTGCAGATGACATGATACTGTACATAAAAAACCCTAAAGATTCCATTCCAAAACTACTAGAACTAATATCTGAATTCAGCAAAGTTGCAGGATACAAAATTAACACACAGAAATCTGTTGCTTTCCTATACACTAATGATGAACTAACAGAAAGAGAAATCAGAAAAACAATTCCATTCACAATTGCATCAAAAAGAATAAAATACCTAGGAATAAACCTAACGAAGGAAGTGAAAGACCTGTACTCTGAAAACTACAAGACACTCCTAAGAGAAATTAAAGAGGACACTAACAAATGGAAATGCATCCCATGCTCTTGGCTAGGAAGAATAAATATTGTCAAAATGGCTATACTACCTAAAGCAATCTACAGATTCAATGCAATCCCTATCAAACTACCAACAGCTTTCTTCAATGAACTGGAACAAATAATTCTAAAATTCATATGGAACCACAAAAGACCCCGAATAGCCAAATCAATCCTGAGAAGGAGGAATAAAACAGGGGAATTACACTCCCTGACTTCAAGCTCTACTACAAAGCCACAGTAATCAAGACAATTTGGTATTGGCACAAAAACAGACCCACAGACCAGTGGAACAGAATAGAAAATCCAAACATTAACCCAAACATATACAGTCAATTAATATTTGATAAAAGTGCCTTGGATATACAATGGGGAGATGACAGCCTCTTCAGCAGCTGGTGTTGGAAAAACTGGACAGCTACATGTAAGAGAATGAAACTGGACTACTGTCTAGCCCCATACACAAAGGTAAACTCAAGGTGGATCAAAGACCTGAATGTAAGTCATGAAACCATAAAACTCTTAGAAAAAAACATAGGCAAAAATCTCTTGGACATAAACATGAGCAACTTCTTCATGAACATATCTCCCCGGCCAAGGGAAACAAAAGCAAAAATGAACAAGTGGGACTATATCAAGCTGAAAAGCTTCTGTACAGCAAAGGACACCATCAGTAGAACAAAAAGACATCCTACAGTATGGGAGAATATATTCATAAAAAACGTATCTGATAAAGGGTTGACATCCAAAATATATAAAGAACTCATGCACCTTAACAAACAGAAAGCAAATAATCCAATTAAGAAATGGGCAGAGGACATGAATAGACACTTCTCCAAAGAAGAAATTCAGATGGCCAACAGGCACATGAAAAGATGCTCCACATCGCTAATCATCAGAGAAATGCAGATTAAAACCACAATGAGATATCACCTCACACCAGTGAGGATGGCCAACATCCAAAACACAAACAACAACAAATGTTGGCGAGGATGTGGAGAAAAGGGAACCCTCCTACACTGCTGGTGAGAATGCAAATTAGTTCAACCATTGTGGAAAGCAGTATGGAGGTTCCTCAAAAAACTCAAAATAGAAATACCATTTGACCCAGGAATTCCACTCCTAGGAATTTACCCTAAGAATGCAGCAGCCCAATTTGAAAAGGACAGATGCACCCCTATGTTTATTGCAGCACTATTTACAATAGCCAAGAAATGGAAGCAACCTAAGTGTCCATCAGTAGATGAATGGATAAAGAAGATGTGGTACATATACACAATGGAATATTATTCAGCCATAAGAAGAAAACAAATCCTACCATTTGCAACAACATGGATGGAGCTAGAGGGTATTATGCTCAGTGAAATAAGCCAAGCCGAAAAAGACAAGTATCAAATGATTTCACTCATATGTGGAGTATAAGAACAAAGAAAAAAACTGAAGGAACAAAACAGCAGCAGACTCACAGAACCCAAGAACGGACTAATAGTTACCAAAGGGAAAGGGACTGGGGAAAATGGGCGGGAAGGGAGGGATAAGAGGGAAAAAGGGGCATTACGATTAGCAGATGTAACGTTGGGGGGGCACGGGGAGGGCAGTACAACTCAGAGAAGACAAATAGTGATTCTATAGCATCTCACTACGCTGATGGACATTGACTGTAATGGGGTTGGTGGGGGGGACGTGATGAAGGGGTAGTTTAATAATCGTAATATTGCACATGTAATTGTAAATTAATGATAATAAAATAAATTATATTTAAAAAAATAAAATAAAAAATAAAAAATAAAATAAAAAATGTTTGACCTCTACTAGCTCACTGGATTGTTTGGGGATGAGATGAAGTATGTTTTTTGAGGGTTTTTTTGGTGGAGGGAGTAAGGGAGTAGGAGAATCCAATACATAAGCAGAGCTCACTGTAAGAAGAATAAAGAATAAAATTATGGTCTTCTGCAACCACATGTGCTCTGGCTTGCTCACTAACTGGACTCCACCAGATCATCTCAGCCACCTCAACGCCTTGTTGAATTAGAGGCACAACAGTTCATGTACACAGCACTTAGTCCATACTTGCGTCCAAAGTTTGATGAGTAGTAATTTTTATTATAAGTGCTTTAAAAACTGACCAACAGAAGGTCCTTTCGCAAGAACATGCAGCAAGGATGACTACAAATGTATCTATCAAGTCACCTGGGATCAATACTCAAGGGGACCTCACGAGTCATTCTGCATTTTAAATACTCTCTCTGCTCAGTTCCTAGTTTAGACACGGAGATACCCTGAGGCTCCATACGGCTTCTCCCACACCCACCACCACCACACACGCCATTAGGAAAGTCAATCGCCCTTCACTTCAATAGCCACAAGTATGTCACAGACCAGAGAGGGACAGACCGTATTAAAGACCAAATGAGGCGTCCTTCCTTCGTCTTGCAGCCATGGACGATGCCCACATTCGGTGTTTCTGGTTTTCCTCTTCCCGGCCACATGGGAGAATGACACCATCCCACTCGAGAGTGGCATGGCCATAGACTTTTTTGGCCGATAAAACAGGAGTGGGAGCAGTTTGTGTTACAATTCAAGCAGAAGAGCTAAGTAAAAGCCAGTAAGTGATTCTCCATGCCCTCCTACCCACAGGAGATCACAAAAAAGTATGTCAGTATGAAAATCACACAGGACCAAAGCTGCCGGAAATGCCTAGTCGCCACATGGAGGGGGTGGCTTCCCTAGACAGCCACCCACAGCCGCCAGTGGACACTCTGAGTGACAAGAGATATGATTTAGAGCCAAGCAACTGAGATCTGGGGACTGTTTTTTGCTGCAGCATAATCCAACCTGTATTTACCAGTACAGTCAGTCAAATTCACCCTCTGATGTGAGAGCCAGTCTCTAACCCATTCACTTAATCAGCATTCACTGAGTATCTATTATGTGATTCCTTCTTCTAGGCATCTGAGGTAAATCATGAAACCAAAAGCACAAAGCTTTCCTCACAAAGCTCACACTTCAGCTGGAGGAGACAGAACTCACCAAGCTTAATACATAAGTTACACAACACATAAGATAATTAAGCCCTAAGGAGAAAAGAAAAACTGAAACAGGGTTAGGAACAGGAAATCTAGGGATGGTGGTGGGGGTGGGGTGGTCAGGTCAGTATGAGATAGAGAGCCTCAGTGTCCTGATCCCAATGGCCATACCATCCCCTACAGAACAGGGGAGAAAACGCGCCCCAAGGGCTTGTACATCAAACTCTGCAGCTGCTGCCCTTTAGGATCAGGAGGGGCTCCTCCGCATCATCATTATAAGCAGTAAGGGGAGTTGGATATGATTTGACTAAAATTCATATATTTGAGATACATAAAAATTATTTCCTGTATTCTACTATATGTTAAATATTCAAAGGTAAAGAGACTTGATCCCTTAGTGTCCCCTGGGTCAGAATATTTACACTTGCTGAAGAGAGACTTCAGAGTAAATTAAGAAGTGCGCCCAAATCATCTGCCGTTGGTGACATGGGACAGACAACACCATGACTGTTGTGTTCCTAGTTCACAGGTTTGGGAAGTTTGAGTCTGCAGGTTAGAAGACCCACTTCTTTAGAGGCATCAGCCGAAGCTGCTGGTAGACAGAAGGGTTACGAAGAAAGACTTCAGGATCCTAAAGGCCTGTTTCCTGTTCATTTCTAAACCTTGAAACAGCAAGAGCAGTCAGGTCCAGGGGGACAGCAAACTGCTTTCATGTGTAGGCTCCTAAGCAATGTACAAAGCAGAAAAAGGTAATTCCAGATGGAAATAAATAACAACAAATCAGAAGAGTAACAGAGAAAGGGAAAACTCCACAGGTGCCAACAGAGTAGGAGAGTGAGCCCAGACTCGGGTGCCACAGACCCACTCGCTACCTGCAGCCCATTTACCTCTCTGCTTTAGTTTCCTGGGCTCCACGTGGAACACCTGTATCCACAGCTTCCGTCTATCTGCAAGAGCCTCGGGAGCTGAATGATTTGCAAACTGCACAGATCTGGCATGCATTTCATCGCCAACCCCCGGAAGACCAGGGAGCGCTGCGAATGACTCACACGTTTGACCAGCTGAACTGACTGAACAGCAAGTCAGGAGAACTTCTAAAAGTAGGTAAAACAATGTGAAGCTGTCGTTAGGTAAGTGAACAGTGTGAAAGCACCGTGAACACATCCCAGTGTTTCCCAAATTGCAGGTCCTAACCCACAAATAAGTTGTGAAATCAATTTAGTAGCAACTGGCATTATTTTCAGTAAATAAAATAGAACACACAACATCAGAGTGCACTATGGTCGTAACGGGAAACACCATTACATGAAACTTTTGCTTCATTATATGGTTATGCTCCTCTGGGCTGACAATGTTGCTGGGGTCACTGCCTAGAAATCTGAAAGCCACTTACTAGACAAGGGAGAGAGATGTCCTAATAAATTTCAAAACTGCAGACACATATATAACAAACTTTCAAACATCTGTAACATTTACAAGGCTGATAAACAACAGGAAAGGAGACAAGGCAAAATTCACAGGGATGTGTAGAGTCCTACAATAGTCTCCCTAGCACCTTCTGTCCCAGTCGGTACAGAAGCACTCAGTGGACGTCTCACTTCTGAGTTCTCGTGCAGATCAGGAGGCGGAGGCGGACGAAGCCCGGTGCCCGTCTCCTTACAGGCAGCAGCAGCATGCTGCTCACTGGGCTGAAGAGCTCGGGTGCTGCCTCCGCCCAGGGCTGCGGGGGTGCTGGGGGCGCCCACCAAGCCGTCAGGGCAGACAGAGCCCAGGATGCAGAGGGCCCTGCTGACAGCAGCCAGCACCAGGCATAATTATCCTCAGGAAGACGGAGGCGGGTCAGAGTGCCGTCCTCACCCTGGGTCAGTGGGTCTGTTCGCTGCTCCTCACGAGAGCCGCCACTGCACTCAGTAAGGCGCGGGCTCTTCCCACACCCCTCCAATGCCCTTCCTCCCCCAGCCCAGGGAACCCGCCGGCACAGCTTACCCCGCGTCCACCCCTCGCACTGATTGCTCTTCTGCTGGCCAGAGCCGCTGCTGCCCCGGGCTCTTTACAGCTGACCGTTCCGCAACCTTCTAACCTCAGCTCAAAGCCCACCTCCCCACAGAGGCCGAGTCTGATAGTGCCCTTCCTAAAACACTTCCCCTGCTTGTCACACTCTGTCACACGGCTAAAAGTCATCTTATTTCTGTGTTTCTGTTATCTCTTCTTCCAGCCACAAGGTGAAATGAAGACAAGGGCTTGTCTTGTTCAGGCTACATTCCTAATCACTGTATTAGCACCTGCTAATAAAAAATATTTTAAAGCTGTTTTTTAAATTAACTGATTCAGGTACTTTAATAAATTGCATATGAATTCCTTCTCTTGCCCTCCCTAGATTCTGCATCTTCAACACCACCACCATCATGTTAGCATAGACATCTTACATTTATAATTTACAGCCTATTACAGTGCTTGGAAAACACTTTTACATTCATTATAGTGTTAGGTTAAGTATTGGCTAGAGGGAACAACATAGGATGGGTTGGGTTTTTTTTTTTTTTTTTTGGTAAGTTTGGAAACTGAGCCTTAGAAAATCAGTAATGGCTTGATCAAGGTCCTACAGAATAATGGGTATGTAAATCCAGATGTCTTCTAGTCTCTCCACAACATGCTCTCTCTCCTGTTCGGAACGCAGCCCCAGGAAAACACAGCTGGCACACAGGCAGGATTGCATAGTCAAGTGAAAGAAAGGGGAGGGAGAAGACTCCCAGCTCTAGAGCACCCTAAAGCTAAGCCAAAGGCTTTGCATGACATTCTTTGGGCAGCAGGGAACCATCAAGGGCTTGGGAGAAAGTCACATAATCAGGTAAAGTCTCGGAGGAAAATAAGTCTGCTAAGAATGGAAAACTGATTTATGAGGAATATTAGAAACAAGGGAGAATGTTTTCCTAACCCAAACATTTAGTAATTATGGATTAAGGAAGAGCAATAGGAAGTAGAGATGCTGTAATTCAAGGCATGTTCTGGGAGCTGGGAAGGGGCAGAAAAACGTAAAGGCCTGAGATTTTTTTCCAATTTTGAGGATTTGAACACAGCCCAACATCCAACATCAGATTTAGTATTTGTAATTATTAGACCTGTACTCAAAGAATTACTCTATTCTACACTGACAAACTTTTACATTTTAAAAATTGGTTCTGAACCCAAGAACAGACTAATAGTTACCAAAGGGAAAGGGACTGGGGAAGATGGGTGGGAAGGGAGGGATAAGTGGGAAAAAGGGGCAGTACGATTAGCAGATGTAATGTTGGGGGGGCATGGGGAGGGCTCTACAACTCAGAGAAGACAAGTAGTGATTCTATAGCATCTCACTACGCTGATGGACACTGACTGTATTGGGGTTGGTGGGGGGGACCTGATGAAGGGGGTAGTTTAATAACCATAATATTGCACATGTAATTGTAGATTAATGATAACAAAATAAATTATAAAAATAAATAAATAGTAATAAAAATTACAAAAAAAATTGGTTCTGAAAACTGATTTGTTTCATGACAACATGACATTGATTTGCTCATGGAACAAATGATACAAACAAGATACAAAATGAACAACTGAAAAATTCAAAGCTTTCCAATTTCTTAAGGATTGTTAAATACAGAAGATTGGGAAGTGTGTATTCCAGTAGTGAGTCAATAAGCATGAAAATAGTATTCTTGATTTTATTTTTGAAGAATAAAATGTATATTAGAAAAAAGAAAGCATAATTTCAACGTTTCTAAAATCCTATATAAGTCTGCCTTTTTAAATTAAATTCCTGAAAACATCTCCTTTACAAAGTCAAATGAAATTTGGCTCCAGTATACACTTCATTTAAAGTAAACTTACTCAGATTTTCCTTTATGAACTGCATACAGATATCATTTATTTGTAGTTTCACTTAAAATTTAGACCTGCTCTATGGATAAAATCATGCCCTACAGATTTTATCCTCAATAAAATCAGAAAACAAATCAACATATAATAAAACCTATAGTTGTATCATACTTTCTGTAAACAAATTTGTATAGGTGGTCACATTTTCAAATGCTTTTTGAAACCACTCTTAGAAGCAATAATTTAAATTTGCTCTTAAAAACAAAAATATGACAACATACAAGGGCAATAATTCTTTAAAAGTAAAAATTAGGATCAACTTGTCAACAGTAAGTGTATGTCAGGACTTCTAACCTTGTTATTTCACACATATTCTTTGTTAGCAAAGAATTTTTCCTGATCCTTTTCAATAGGACTTTTATTAGATCCAAACAGCCTCCTTGGTAGGCTAGAGATCAATTCCTAAAGTGAGCTTTAGTCTCAAACTGTCAACATCTTCACAGAGAAGACAAGAGGAATAAAAGAAATTTGCTTAATTTTAAAAATGCGCTTTTTTCAAAATAATATGAAAAACAAAAATACTTGTGAAAGAAGTTACTTTTCTATTGATTCATTCATCAAAGACCTATCTATCTCAATGCTACTTTCTCACTGACTGTACTTTAGGTGTCTTAGAGTGTCTGTGCATCCCCACGTATTTTCTATATATGGTACATATATACGCATATATAGAACTGCATGACTCTAAGTGAACTGATTCAGATAAAACCTGATGTTAGAAATTCCTAGTGAATTATTAAGTCTATTTTAAAATTATATTCTCTATATCATGTAATTCAGACTTACATATCACCTCAGTTTGAAGATGCATACGTTTGTAAACCCTACCTAGAACTTTTGTACAAGACCGTGACAGGCAAAACTGTCAAGATCTGGGTTTCACATACAGGGTCCTTAAGGCCAGGAGACTACGGCACGCTCGGAGCAACAGTCTGCAGAGCAGCATTTAGGAAGTACACATGTGCACGAGCGAGTGCAGTGTGTGTTAGGGTGACCTAGCCTTTGTAAGTACACACCGACAGGATGCGGTGAGCTCCCAGCGACCATACAGTGACTGTGTTTGCCAGTGGCAAGTGGTACTAGGCTCCTTCATAGGAACCCTCTACTGTTGGCCTTTGAGAACCTGTAACTTCCAAACAAAACTTTATTAAACAACTACTCAAATGTCAACATTTCTTATGGAACTTATCCAATTTTCTTACCCAGAAAAATCTGTAATGCTCTGTAAGAACAGACGTAAAGGAACAAAAAAAAAAACGGTATTACTTGCATCGGCTGAAATTTTATGCCCATAAGGTACCAAACTAAACAAACTGCGGAAAGGGTCAAGTATTACCTTCCCAACACTCTCCAAATTAGGGTCCAGTATTTCATCATTTAGCAAATAATGACCAGGTTTCGACTCAGGTGCCAGATACCAGGAATTAAAAATTGAATGGCAGGTTCAAGACACACAGAACCTCAGTAACTAAGTCAGAGAAACGTCAAGCGTCAAGGCAATGGAGTCAAATGCTGACTACAGTACTTGGCCACTTGGTGTAACTTACTTATTGCTCATCAGGTCATTTAAAACTGCTTATTTCACATTTAAAAACAATAATTTTTAAAAAATCAGTAGTTTTCAATATAATTGTTACACCAAAAATGGAGCCACATTAAGTTAGAGCCAACTAATTTTATCTTAATTCTTATTTAATTCTGGTTGCCATCATTACAGCCATGTCTTAGACCTACAGCAAGGAAGACGATCTGAAGAGCTGTAAGAGAAGCTCTATGGCTCCCTGTAAGTGATTCGTTTAAACATTAATTCTTCCCAGGAACTGGATGACTTTCTCACTATTGTTAACATAATGCAGTAACAACATCAGTTCCATTTTAGGTACTGCTTTATTATTAGCTCTAGAATGAAAAAACTACATATGTTTTCTATTTACAATTTAGGGGAATTTTTTTCCTCATTAGTCAAATATTATCTTTAGGTTTCACCTCTGTAGTAACCACAACCATAAGAGTTATTTTATAAATAAACATTTATAAACTACTGTAGTATTTTTAAATGGCCAGGTGACGTCCTCCTTTAATACATGGCTTCTTCATATTATCTGAATATCATTAAATGTGGAATCAAAGTAATGCTCCACGGCAACAGTTAAAACCAATCTGTTCATTAGCATTTTCTTTTACCAAGTGTTCACCTGGGCACCCAACTGTCATGTGAACGGACACATCATACCTAATAGAGAGCTGTACATATCTGCTCAGGGTCTGAAGATTAAAGTTTTATTTAGAATTTAAGAGCCAGAGACGCATATACACACAAAGATAGCACCGCAGGCACGCGGTGTGCCTCTCACCTAGAGAATGTGCCGCTGTGGTCTTGGAGCTGAAAAAGCGGCCGAGCCCGAGATCGCCGAGCTTGACCACCCCGGTGGCTGTGATGAACACATTAGCTGGTTTTATATCTGCGAGTAAATGAGGGGATCCGGGGGAGATGGTGTTAGTTTCAGTTTTCTCAAGGGATTAAAGACCACTTTTCATGGTGGAATTTAAAATGTCTCTTAAAAATGAAAGTCAGTTTGAACTGTGAACCAATTACTTTTATGTTGAGTAATTCTGCTACATCCTAACATTTCTGAGTTGTCAGTCCTCAGGGGTTCTCATCAATGCTGCACGATGACTCAACTAATTTTCACTTAAAACGCATTTTGTTTCCCACTTTCAAATAAAGTTCTGTGAAATTTAAAGAACATAAATTTGTGTCCTTTTCATACCAATTTTAAATAACTTACTAAATATTAATTTATTGATATATTTACATAAAACATAAAGTCATAACTCTATCTGCATACAATTACTTACTTAGATGACCTCAGAAATCTCAAGTGCTTAAATAAACTGCACTGAAATTTTTCACACCCAAAATCCGTGGATCAATTTCTTAGTGATGTAACCTTCACACACACACTCTGCCCAACCAGCCAATAATCAGAAATATGTATGGTAAGAGTTAATGCTGAAAATTAAAAATCTAAGTAGCCATAATAGACATTGTTCATTTGGGGAAAAACCAGTATCCTGTGCCTTCTGCATGTCCCACTGCTTCCTGCATCTCTTCTTTTTGTCTTTACCATCATAATTGAAAAATGCTCAGAACAGTCAAAGAGAAAAATAATATTCTCATTTAAAACCAAGAAGGACTTTACTCAAACGTTTATCATTCTAGTAAAATTATATTTTGTAAATAAATTACCTGAGACAGCATGGTACCATGCGTTATTCTCAAGTTGCCTAATAGCCTGCATCATTCAGAACAACAGGAGAAGTTGCTCACAGTTTTGCCTTACCTCTGTGCATGACGCGCCGGGAATGCATGTGCTCCAGCGCGCTGCAGAGCTGTACAAAGTACTTCCAAACAGTTCTTTCAGGAATTAGCCTCTTTTGTTTCTTAAAATGCTTTTAAAAAAGATTAAAAATGAGAATTATAAGAACTAAATTCCTTAAGATTAGAGTCTGACATGCAAAAAGTAGTAGGTCAGGAAAACATTACTTTTATCTACCTATTACCAACTAAGAAGCACGACACCCACTGTGAGACGATCCCAAGAACGTCCCCACACAGCAGCTTCATCCTCCCTATTGCATCTGAAGTCAAGCAGCAGGCCATATAATGCTACACCTCTGTGAGATCCAGCTATTTCAAAAATTAACATGTCTACAAAATAATTTCTTATCCTAAATGGAAGATGTCAAATTTCATTTTAAGAAGAAGCCAGAATAAAATAGTTTAGAAACCTGAAGGTTTACGTTCACTAAAAGACCATTCTCAGGACAAACAGTTCCACTACAGAATTCCTTTTAAATACTGAACCACCTTGGTGATTTGAAGTATCACTTAATTTGTTAAAAACTAAATAAAAGGGATTTATTTTTTAAGTTTTATGAATATATCTCTGAGCTACATTACAAGTCAAACTTGCACTCTGAACAAATGAAACAACTTCATGGAAGAAAACCATCATGGGGAAGCTGGGCAAAAACTAAACACTAGCATGCTGGTTAGGAAAGGGCAGCCTGTCACACATACGAGGTTGTCACTAACACAACTAACAAAGCCAGCAGCATGTGCTCATGTCCACTTTCTACATTACACTTTCTAGAAGAACATACTACTAATATACTCATTCAAGAACAAGGTTCTTAGCTTCATAAGATGCATAAAGATTCATTATATAAAAATTATTTTTAAAAAGCAAAAATGCAATTGGTTTCCTATTTAACTAACATTAAATTTGCATTTAAACAAGTGTGGATAAAATTTTCTGATAATTTTAACTTTTCAAAATACATATTTATGTATCAACATTTAAATATATACTTAAATGCATTTTCTCTGGAAACGACATTTTCCTTAAGTTCTGCGACTGAATATGGAAACTGTACTTTAATTAATTGCAAAACAAGAACTGCTGTCAGTTTTTAGCCCTGTGACCAGCTGAGGGCAGGCTGAAAGGGAAAACAATACAGGGAAATCTGCTGCTGCCTCTGCTTTGTATTTAGTGGAAGATTATACCTACTGTCTCATATGCACTCAATACACCAAAGGGTAAATCTTTAAGGAAAAGCTAATAACTTTAGGTTAATCTTTATTATAACACATACTATGGAAACAAATTTATTAGCACTTTCAATGGCTATTACATCAGAAGCAAAAAAACAATAAGATGACCAGGTAATTAAAAAACCAAACCAGAGTACCACTAAAATGTTGAAAACCTCCCATATCATGTTTCATTATTAGGTATTTTTAATTGCAGACTGTCAACATCAGTTTACACTCTACGGAGGCAGAGCTGCAAGACCAGTTGTATACACATAATTTTCTCTCAGTCTTGGAATGGGTCCAAATCAAGGCTGTCTACGTGCTCTGCCCACGCTGGATCAGCAGATCAGAAGACTGTTTGATGTCAACAGAAAGATGGAAAGCAGGCTCCTTTTCATTCAGCAATAAATATACCATATCACGTAAGTATCAGGCCATGAAAGAAAAATTTTATGCTTTAATACAGATTCTGAAATCATCATAATTATAATCACTTGGCAGCTTATTTTTAAAGTCATATTATTTAAAAAATAAAAAGCACAGGAAAAGGCAGAATGAAGAAACCGCCCTGAAGATGCACCACAGGACAGGCGTGGTAGACGGGACAGTCTGATCATGCTGGTGGTTCTGCACCTGTCTTTGGGGTAAAGACTATGAACCGGCCTCAGTGTGAGAGTGACCCTGGACAGAACCACCTGGGGAACCTAAATTTCCACATTAGGAGTAGGCTTCTAAGAGTAATTGTATTAGTTTGATTTGGTCATAAAATAAATCAAAGGCAGTTTCATTATGCCATTGGTATCTCCCAATGTTTTTATGTGTCTCTTTAAACATTGGGGTTTTTCAACCATTCCTTGAGTGCTCTTTTTTTGAGAAAACCAATACTTACGATGAGAAAAGCCGGTCTGTTCTGATGGTGGCACTGTTGGCTGTCTCTTAAAAAGAGGATGAACAGGAAAAACACCGTGGAAATCTGAATTCTTTTTACTACTGGCAAAATGTATATTAGCACTACAAAGCAGGAACTTCCAGAATTGCAAACAATTAAGAGAAAAGAACATTTCCTTGAAACTTACTCTAACGTACATACACCTTTTTAAAAAGTTAATTCTCTAGTCAATAGCTTCACTGTTCAAAGATCATATTTTTCTCTAAAAAAAGGACAGAAATATATTTAGCTGTAGATTTTAAAAAAATCTAATGCCAACACACAGAAATTTTTTTAAGTACATATATTTGTCATATGCTAATTTTTAATAAGGCAATAAATAATGCAAACTTTTTAAAGGTTACTAACAAAGATTTATGTGAAAAAGATTATGTGATATGGCACTTTTACTGTATTGATGCAATGAACTAGAATTGCAAATTTTTCAAACCTGAAAAAAAATACATTAAAATGTATAAAGAGGCATCAATTACCATTCAGGTTTACCTGATCACTTGAATGTGATTTTATTTTGTTTTTCTTTTAAAGTAGGCTACTTTTCTCTATGCAAAGCTTCAAATACCGTTCATTTTAAAAGCGTATTTTCTACCTCCACTAACATTATTCAAGTAAACACTGAGCTCAAATCCAAAACACAGATGTAAATGACAGTCAATTTACATAGAAAATATATATACAGACATCAGACTATAGTCTCAGTTATTTGTCAAAAGATTCCCAGCGTTTCTCTTGAGTGAGATTCAGCATACCTGGTAAAACACATTCACACTGCCACTTAAGTAGCATATGCCATATAAAAAAGACTAGCTGATACAAGCCGGTTCTATTCAAAGGTTTTGGCAAAACACTTCAAACACCTTCCTACAAATTAAATGCCCAAGACCAAATCCAGTTATGGAATGGAACTGACTGTCTAAATCCTTTGGACTCAGCTGGATCACTGGGTTCCTGCATACACACCACAGCACCAAGCAGAACACATTACTTATTTCTAAGTTCTGCCATTCCAGCATTCCTCCTCAAGAAATCTTGGGAAAAGCTTCAGTGATATTATCCAGAATATGCTCAGAAAATGATATTCTTGTCTTAGTAAAAACATAATCTCCATGGTCTACCAAAATATCTGAGTCTAGTGTGGTGTGTTCATCTTTGAGAAGGAAAGTTTCACACAAAACCTCTGAAAGTATCCGGCCAACCAGTGCACCATTGGGGCCCCACACTTGGTTTAATGCTCTACCGCTGCCATTTGAAGTTCGTGATAATTTAACAACAGGACTTCACAATTATGCAGCTGGTGTAAATGTGCCACTAACATACTCCATATTCATCTTTTAATAACAGATCCAATTACAAGGCTTGACAGTAACTAGCCGTATGACCTTGAACAAGCCCTGTGACCTGGCTGGGCCTCAGTGTCCTCCCTGCATTACATGATGAACCAAGTGGTCTGCTACCTCTGAACTGTATGGTTCTACAACCTCAGTTACAAATAAAACATAAATAGCAAATACTGCTTGGCACATTTTCACACTTAAAAACAGTAACCTTCTACTGGTATGCCCTATCTTGCAAAAATAAAAACAGAGCAACAATAATAATAATACCTCAGAGCCCCCATAGGTCCAGTTAACACTATAAATGGCCTTCACATGAGATGACAGGCCATTAGAGTCCTTTGTTACAAACTTGTAATTAGGTAAAACACCTGCCATCAGAAGGGGTGTTACGCTCCCACGCAAACACCTCTGCAATCATGCTGCATTTTTGTAAGAATACATTTCGCCGTGGTTATTTCAAAGAATTGAATGCAAAGACTATGGTGGGAAGGAGGGCCTCTGAAGGCGCAGCTGGCAGTTCTCAGTGGTTTTCATTATATACTGATCTTCCATGGAAACACCTTTCTTCTGAAGGCGTAAGGAGGTCCCAACAGACTAACTGCACAAACATTTGCTATATACACAATTTTGGGAATTGTGAAATGTGTAAGATAAGTAAGTCTCAGTTCTGATTTTGGTATGTAGTACTAACGCAATACTGACTCACAACCAGTGAATCTCTCACTCTGGGCACTCAGTGAAATTCAGGTAAGAAGGGGCCTGGCAGCCATGAGATCACTGAAAATACTATTCTTGGCATCTAATTTTATCTACTTTGATAAAGTATTTCCCATCCACATTCTACTAGTCCTTTTCCTTCCCTGTAATGTTGGAAAAACCACTAAGAGTCCTCGGCTGTTTCTAGATTATAATAGGATATATCAATGCAATCTATTCATTCCCCAAAGTCAAAATTGTAGAGGTTAATAACAGAAGCTGAAAATATATTTCATCTTAAGTAGAAAATGTGAAATGGGTAAAGAATTTTTCTGAGCAAATGAGCCTTGGGGAGGGGGATTTAAATTGTTTAGCAACAAGAAAAATAAGCTCCTATAAAGTCACAATGTTCTTCCCCCAAAAAGAGGGAAATGTTGCCTTCTGAACATTGGCACATTATCAAGCAAACTTAGCCAGGACACTTAAAAAAATTAATGAGAAATATACAAATGAATCATTATTATTTTAAAGAATGACCCTTGCTTAAATTGCTGTCACATGGACATTTCATAAGAGAAGCTTCCGTGTTCCTAAAACTGAAAGAGAAAATACTTGGAAGTACCTAAGATGTTTTCTCTACTGCATCAGAGCACTAGAAATAAGAACAGACCAGAAAGCAGAAAGTCAATCTTCAGGAAGACACAGAGATCATGGAGATAAACAAAACCTTTGCTTCTTTAATGAACTCTTTCTGGTTTTGTTATACCAGACAATAATAAGACAGTTGGAAAAATATTTCAGAATTCTTAATGGGCAAAGAAAACACAGCAGAACGATTAAACAGTACGTCTCTCAGTAAAAATACAAAAGAAAAAATGGGACAGGAGTGTGTGTCTCTTCTTTTAATTGTCCATAGCTACTGCTCATGGTGTAATAAGACTCTTAAAAGGAAGCTTTAGATCACTATTACTTTCAAACAAAAATTTCCTTACAAATTATCTTCTAATTTTTCCCAAGTACACACAGTTCAAAATGTACACATCACCTTGTAGTCACACTCACGGAATTACATAATGGTCATTATGGTATATAATTTTCAATTTGCTAAAATCCCTGAGTTCTATACTACTTCACTGTCAAACTATTTAAGTATCAAAGAAAACTGAAGTGATGTTTTATTAGTAATATTGGTTCTATAAAAATGATTCTGTATCACACACCTACACATATATATTACATACAGACAAATAAATCTATGATCCACACATTATGTGTATACATGCATTATGTGTAGGTACCCATGTATATAGTACTCAATTCTATAGTTTTTTTCAAATAGTGTCACTAATTTGTAACCTTAAGACTTCCAAATAATTCCAAAGTGATATATTATACAAGGTAGACAACAATTAACACAAAAGACTCAGCAGGAAACAAGCCGCATTTAGAATCACTGGCAATTCTCAAGTTGTCTGGCCAGGTCATACACTGTGCGCCAGATGCTGAAATGGAAAGTATATGTATCTTGGTAAACTGCAAGTCAGAGTTAGCAAAGACAGACGTTACTACTGGGAAGATTTTACTGCTTTAAGGATCCAAAGATCAAGAGTGTTGAAGACATTTCAAAGCTACTTTATTTCCAATACAGCCTCTAAATTTGGATAGTACAAACACACGTGTCTCCAATGTAAGAAACAATCACATCATGAAGGGGAATAAGATTTATAAGTTATAATATATGAAGATAATAATTATCTCTAAAACACTGTTGATGTTTTAACCATTTATCAAAGTCTGTGGTAAGCAGAATTCTAAGACAGTAAGACAAACCTCACCGAGCCGCCATTCCAAGTTCTGATGTATGATCCCCTCCCCTTCAACGTGAACTGGGTTGAATATGACAGACCATCATTATCATATTATGTCATCTTACATGGCAGAAAGGATTTTGCATGTGTAATTAAGATTCTAAATCAGCTGCTTTTGAGTGAACCAAAAGGGAGCTTACCCTGGGTATGTCTTAAATAATAGGTAAAGCCCATCAAAGAAGTCAGAGAGGATTCAAAGCCAGAGAGACTCTCCTGCTGGCCTTGAGGGAGCCAACTGCCAGGCTGTGGAGAGGGCCGCACAGCAGAGAAGGGCTGGTGGCCTCTAGGACCTGATGGCCAGCTGACTACCACAAAAACAGGAGGGACTTTAGTCACACAGTTGCAAGGAATCGGACACTCCCACAGCCCATGAGCAAGAAGAAGGCCCTAGCAACAGATGAGAAACAGCCCCAGCTGGCACCTTGATTTCAGTCTTCTAAGACCTTGAGCACAGAACCCACTAATGAGTATAGGAGAACTCACTGACCCACAGAAATTGTAAGATAATAAATTTGTGTTGTCTTAGGCTGATATGTTTGTGAAATTAGCAATAAAAAACTAATACAAAGTGTATTTTTAAATGCAGTAAAATTCAATACATGAACTTTATTT
This sequence comes from Smutsia gigantea, assembly GCA_032199065.1. Classification (NCBI taxonomy): domain Eukaryota; kingdom Metazoa; phylum Chordata; class Mammalia; order Pholidota; family Manidae; genus Smutsia; species Smutsia gigantea. The sequence goes on from JAVSCE010005284.1 coordinate 19,770, forward strand.
TATGTCTATATAAAGAAAAGAGTCTTAAGGTCCCTATCAAATTTAAAGGGAACGCCACACACAAGTGACAACAGTGTAGGAAACACAAATGGCAACCTAAGAAGACTTCTTAGGAGCAAGAAGAGAAAGCCAGATAGGGGCCAGGACAAGGGCAGTGACCCTCACCACTCCTGCTCAGCACAGTGCTGCAGTCTTCACCAGAGCAATTAGGCAAGAAAAAGAAACAGAAGACAACAGAATTGGAAAGGAAGAAGTAAAATTTTCTCTTTTAGCAGATGACATGATTTTATATATAGAAAATCCTAAAGACCTCATCAAACAACTTAGTTTTAATAAACTCATTCAGTAAAGTTACAGGATACAAAATTAACATACAAAAATCAGTAGCATTTTTATGCACTAACAACTAATTATCTGAAAAAGAAATAAGACAATCCAATTTACAACAGCACTAAAAACAGTAAAATATTTAGGAATACACTTAACCAAGGAGGTGAAAGATCTCTACTCTGAAAACTTACAAGACACCAATGAAAGAAACTGAAGAAAACACAAATGAATGGAAAGGCATCCTGTGTTCATGGCTGGAAGAATTAATGTTATTAAATGTCAATACTGCCAAAGCCATATACAGATGCAATGCAATCCCTATCAAGATTCCAATGGCATTTTTTACAGAAGTAGAATAAAAAACAACCCTAAAATTCATATGGGTCCACAAGACTCAAAAGCCAAAGTACTCCTGAGAAAAAAACAAAGTGGAGGGTATCACACTCCCTGACTTAAAGCTATACCATAAAGCTAAAGTAATCAAAACAGTAAGGTGCTAGCATAAAAACAGACCCACACATCAATGCAACAGAATTCAGAGTCCAAAAATAAACCCAAGCATATATTTGAGAAGGGAGCCAGGAACTCTCCATAGAGAAAAGACAGTCTCTTCAATAAATGGTGCTGGGAACACTGGATGTTCACATATAAAAGACTGCAACTAGACACCTACTTTATCCCTCTCACAAAAATTACCTTGAAATAGAGTAAGGACTTAAATGTAAGAACCAAAACCATGAAACTCCTAGAAGAAAACACAGGAAAAAAGCTCCTCGACATTTGACATGCATCTTGGCAATAATATTTTAGATATGAAACTTAAAGCATAAGCAACAAAGTAAGAAATAAACAAGTGTGACTACATCAAACTAAAAAGCTTCTACACAGAAAGAAAACAATCGACAAAGTAAAAAGACAACCTAGGGAATGGGAAAAAATATTTGCAAACCATGCATCTGATAAGGGGTTAATATCCAAAATATGTAAAGGACTCCTACAACTCAATAGCAAAAAAACAAATAATCAAATTAAAAAATAGCAAACGGCCACAATAGACATTTTTCCAAAGATAAATGAATTGCCAACAGGTACAAGAAAAGACACATGAATTCACTAGTCATTGGGGGAATGCAAATCAAAACCACAAAATGAGATATCACCTCACGCCTGTTAGAATGGCTATTATCAAAGACAAGAAATAACAAATGTTGGCAAGGATGTGAAGAAAAGAGAACCCTGTGTGCTCTTCATGGGAATCTAAACTGGTGCAGCCACTATGGAAAACAGTTCCTCAAAAAAAACCAGAAATACTGTATGATCTAGCAATCCCATTTCTGGGGATATATCCAAAGGTAACAACAAAGTTAACAAAACCACTTACTTGAAAAGGTATCTGCACCCCCATGTTAACTGCAACATTATTTACAATAGCCAAGATAGGAAACAAACTGAGTGTCCACAGATGGGTAAACGGATGAAATAAGTCGTGGTATATATACCATGGAATACTATTCAGCTATAAGAAAACAAGGAAATCTTGCCACTTCAAACATGGATGGACCTTGAGGGCATTAACACTAAGTGAAGTGAGTCAGAGAAAGACAAATACTGTATGATTTCACTTCTATGTATACACACACACATGTTCATAAAAAAAAGATCTGTGGTCACCAGAGGCGGGGGGTGGCAGGAGGGGAATGGAGGAAGGTGGTCAGAAGGCAGAAAGACACACGAGTGCTCCGGGTGTCCTGTACAGCATGTTCAGCAGGATGGCGGCAGCTAACACCACCATGTGACGTGCATGGAAGTTGAGGGTAAATCCTAAGAGTTCTCATCACAAAGAAAAATTTTTTTCCCTTCTTTTTTTTTGTATCTGAATGAGATGATGCTAACTAAATTTACTGTGATAATCATTTCACAATACATGTGAGTCAAACCATTATGCCGTATGACTTAAACTTATATAGTGATATATGTCAATTATATCTCAATAAAGCTGAAATAAAATAGAAAGAAATAGACTTAACTCTTTGGAACTGTACCAAACTTGGCACAAAATAGGTATCCATTCAAATTATTTATATTGCACATTTCACTAAAAACATCTATAAGAATAGTATTACTTCCTTCTTAGCTGCTGTGGTGTGGTGTGCAGATCTTTTGGCAGAAGACAACCTTCTGCATTTCCCCTCGAGCGATGTATCACATTGCGCTATATTTTGTTTTTCACTGATATTTTAGCAAAATATAGCTTCCTAAAAATATGTTAAATATATACACTTATATTTGCTTTGATCAAACTGACCTAATAGACAATCATAAATATAGAAAATCATAAAGTTTGATAAATATAAGTTGGCAAATGGACTACAAAAATTTTAAATGTATTTTAGCAATATTTCTATTGACAATCTGCAATAAACCAAGCTCTTGATTATATATTTCTGAGATGAGTCATCTCTACAATAAGTCTCATTAAGTATGTTTCTTGATATCAGAGGAGTGGAATAAACAGTCAGTAAAGCACACTGCAAAATGGAGCGCGTACCGATCCAACAGAGGGCATGATACAGAAAATGGGTAAGCACATGTATCACAACTTGATAGATAGACTGAAATTCAACTGTTTTGTAAGAGTCTATTTTCCTTTAAAACTCTGATTACTGATGAAAAAGAAATACACAATGAAAAATTCTGAATTTCCTTTTATCCTAAAGCTCATCTGGGAAGGATTTCATCTGATCAAGCCTCAGGTATTCCTCTGTCACTAATTAGAGAAATGCTGAATATTTCAACTATACATTGCTTAATTATGTTTGTCAGTCTGCTCTAAACCAATTAATTATTTACTTGTAAAACTCTTTGATGCAATGCTATCCGGAGGTTCATTTCTGGAATACAGACCAGAAGCGGTATTTCCTCTTCTACCCTAATTAAGCTGAAGAGTTGAGACAGTGAAATATATTGTTGAGATGCACAATGATTTACAGTATTACTCACTATAAAGAAATAAATGAATCACATTCCTTACAATTCAAGAATCTGCTATCCTTTATAAAGCATTAAGTCACTGTCATGTTCCTTCATAAAAGAAGTTCCTACGATTTTTTCCTGATGTAGTCTCTTCTATAAAGAATGGCTTGTAGCAAAAATATGAGTGTTTAGAAAATAATTTTAGATTTCTTAGGGCTAGGAATAAAAAAAAAGGCCTTCCTGTATCAGAACACTGTCCTCCCTAAGGACAGCATGCTGCTCAGTCTCTCAGCAACCCCCCGAGGCCAGAGTGTGGGACAGCAGAAAACAACAGTGACTGCTGCTCTGAAGTCCCTGGAACAGCCATGCGACAGGAGCCAAAGAGCCAAACCCTTATTGAGCTACTACCATCAGCCAGGTGCCCCTCTGGAAAGTGAAGGCAGCCTGGTGAGCAAGCAGACCTGGTCCTGCTCTCAGCAGTGATTTAAGTCAGGGGACATACTGTCATTGGTAAGAGGGCCCACAGTAATACATGACCCTGTCCTAAGTGCGGTGAATGAAGAGTGTTCTGAGAACGTTAATAGCATGATTCAGTCTATGGATCAAAGGAAACATCCTTGAAAAAGTGAGGTCTGAGTAGAGAACCTAAGGATAAACAGACATAGAGCCACAAACGGGAGAAGAACATCCCAGGCAGATGGGATTGCAGGCTGCACGCCCTAAAGGAGGCAAACTGGCACATTAGAGGAGCTGAGAGGTGCTGTGCCAACCTCAGAGCCAGTGTCTGCTGAGGACCTGCTCTGTGTGGTGCACCGTCCTGAGCTCTTGGGAGCTTGGGTGCCCAGAGTGGACTGATTCCTCCTGCCCAGAGCCCATATTCGGCATCACACACAGGTTAGTAAATCTTGTCAAACATTTGTATCTTTACCCTGAATGGGAAACTCTAGAAGGATTTGAAAGCAGGTTTTTCTTTTTCTCTCCCTCCTCACCTCTCTCAGGCTGATGGAGAAAGAGATGTGAGGAATGCAGCCCAGATGCCAAGGATTCATTTTTTATAAAAAACTCTTGCTCGCTTCCCAGGTGAGAGGTGGCAGTTCCTCACACTGCAGGCACAGAAATGGGTGGAGAAATTTTAAAGACAATTAGAAGAAAAATAAACGGAACTTGGTGACATATTGAAAATGGGAGGTGAGGGAGGGAGAGAGAAGTGTCAGAGAAGCATCCTGGCCTCCAGCGCAGACAACCAGACAGACAGGCATAAACTTGAGATGAGAAATGTGGGAGGAGGGCAGCCTGTGTGAAAGATCATAAACTTCTTTAGATGTGTGGAGCTGTATGAGTTCAGAATGAAAAGGGAGCCGCACACTAAAGGCAACAAATCAGGAATTAACAGGTGTGCTGAGTCCCTGGGCATGGATGACACCAACTGCAGACAGAACAAAGCACAAAGAGAGAAAGCCTGGGCTGAGCCTTCTGAAACTCCATCACTAAGGGGCAGTGAGGGGAGAACGACTTGGTTAAGAAGAATCAGAATCTTCAGAGAGGCAGGAAGAAATCAAATGAAGAGAAAAGCCATGGGGCTCGGGGAGCTGGCAGAGGGTGGTCTGAGGACGGTGGGCAGAGGGTGGTGTGGGTAGCACTGGATGGTCCACTCCATCCAATGACAGAGGTGACTCAAGGGCCATGCCCTGTGGGGCTGGAAGGAGCGTCAGGACAGAGTCTGTCTGTGAGGAGGAGACAGAATGAGGGCAGTGAGAAGGACAAGGCGGGCAGGGGGCCTTCCTTCATCCTCTTCTTTAAGCAGCAACCCCTCCTCCAAACTCCTTACTGTCCATCCTTCACTTTCCTCCTGAACTTACAACATCTGACATCTGAAGATGCACTTCATTTCAACATCTGACATGCTATTTTTTCCATGTGCCTATCATTTCTTCTCCCTCACTAGAGACAAGTTTCTTGAATGAATCAATGCATCAGTGAATGAGGGACGTGTGTGCACGGGATAAGTTAATGTTTAAGGTAACAGTGACGATATCAAATGATAATAGAAGGTATTCAGAAAGTGCACTACAGCTTTGAATACAGGACTAAGAAGAGATAATGATGACCTTAAGGTCCCTGAAACTCCAGGCAGAGGAAGGAGAGAGAACCCAGGTGGAGGGACGCACAGAACTCCCTCCCATCTAACAAGGAGCATTGGCTGGAACAGAAGAAAGCGACAGGTGCAAGCTGGCCTAGCAGGTCTGGCCATGGGAATGTAAGGTAGTCCTGTGGTGACTTCTACTTACTCTGTGAAACAGGAGGTATGGTGACATATGTAAAAAGGAAGGACAGTAGATGTGTGTGATGCAAGTGGGGCAAAGTGGTGATGAGATGTTTAAGAGGAATAAAGAAATTTGAGTACCCATCAGACAAGTATCCTATATGGAGACAAGCATATATAACTATGTATGCACATATGTGCATGAATTTGATACATGTCTATAAAAACAAATATATACAAACATATTTTTTTAGCCCTCATAAGACAAGTATTATTAACCCAATTTCATAGATAAAGAAACTGTAGCTTAATCAAGGTTGAATAATTAAATCAAGGTCACTCAGCACCCCCACTGAAACTCTGGCTGCCAGCAAGAGGCCCCAGTCTGGACTCAGCTGTGCTGCTATGAACCACGGTTATAACCTAGGTGAGTCCTTCCCAACACTTACTACAGCTCAAGTCACATAGTTTACATGAGTACTAGTATATGCCTCTCTCTCCAACTAGACTTGGGTTGTAAGAAAACATAAACCATTTTTTATGGAATAAATTAAAGAGCTTTTTTAAAGCTACAAATTGGTATAACCATTTATAGAGCAGTCGGGCAGCCCCAGTGCACGTGCGCCGTTCCTCAGCCTGCTGCTCGCACACGTGCATGTAACAGAGCACGCACAGCACACAGACACAGGCTCACGGGTCGGCACCTGGGCTCTTCAAGAGTTAAGGAATAAAGCAATAATTAAATGTATTGTGATGTGTCTGAGAAAGAATACAGTATCAGTATATACTTTTATATGGGGGGTGTGTAAAGATACAAAATGAAGTGGGACAGGTTATATGACACATAAAAGTTAGTTGTTATCTCTGGGGAATGTAGGAGGGAAGTTAAGGATCTTCACCACTTGACAAAACTAATGGAAGAGAAGGTCTTTCATTTTATATTAACAAAATAAAATAAAATAAACTCTAAGCTTACTAAATCAAATGGAGAGAAAAGCCATGACTGTGTGTACTATTAAAATGCATTTATCCAAAACAAGAAGGGCCAGGAGGGACCTCACAGTTGTCAGAGCCTCCAAAGTTTTTATTCAATACAATTACTGAATTTATTTAATTTATTTATTGAATTACTTATATAAATGTAAGTTATATAGTTAAGTATATAACTTAAATACAAATTATGTATTTAAGTTTATAATTTAAATGTAAAGTATTTATATTTTTTATTTATTTATTGAATTATTCTTTCAATACAATTGAGTACTGGGTCAAGTCTGCAATACAAAGCAGAAGACATTCATATGCACAGCCAGGATATGAGATACTGCACTCATGTGAAACTGCTCAAACTTTGTTATAGCCAATATGTTGAGACAGTCATTAAGAGCTACAGGTCTGACGATATGACTCTCACTCAGCCTTAGAAAAGCTCCCAGGGGACGGGGGAAACCTGACCTGGAACGCCTTATATGTTTTTGTTTTGTTTTGTTTTTTTTGAATTTTCTTTTTATTGGAATGTTTCAGCTACTTGTGGAAAGGCTCTTGGGTTACATGTAAGCACCTTGTTAAGACCATTACATGAGTTTTGTTGTGCTAAACAAGGACAATTCACATTGATATTGCCACTAAGCCCCGCATCAGTGGTAGGTTTAGCTGGATATAGGTGGTGAGGGATTTATTAGTTTTTTTAAGAATGACAAACATTTACAATTGGGAAATAAATTAGACTTTATCTCCCTAACAGGAATGGCTGTAGAACAGCAAAACCTTTTTCCATCTCCAGAAGGGAATTGTGGCAAGAGAACAGAAGCTTTACAGGGAAATACTGGTATTATCAAAGGCTTTTCAAAATAGACTTGAAATGAATAGTTGTGTGCTGGTTTTATTACTGCTTTGCAAGTTTACATTTTGTTTTTGTATATTTTTCTCTCCCCTATGAGATGGTTGCTAGGAAGAGCAAATAACATTTATTGTGTGGAATTTGGGACTGAACACAATTATCCTATAATTTGGGTTCATAGTGCCATTTTTGACAGTTATGTTATGAGCTTTTTTTTTATAATTTATTTTGGTATCATTAATCTACAATTACATATGCAATATTATGGTTATTAAACTACCCCTTCATCAGGTCCCCCCCACCAAACCCATTACAGTCACTGTCCATCAGCATAGTGAGATGCTATAGAATCACTACTTGTCTTCTCTGAGTTGTACAGCCCTCCCCATGCCCCCCCAACATTACGTCTGCTAGTCATATTGCCCCTTTTTCCCCCTTATCCCCCCTTTCCCACCCATCCTCTCCGGTCCCTTTCCCTTTGGTAACTATTAGTCCATTCTTGGGTTCTGTGAGTCTGCTGCTGTTTTGTTCCTTCAGTTTTTTTCTTTGTTCTTATACTCCACATATGAGTGAAATCATTTGATACTTGTCTTTTTCGGCTTGGCTTATTTCACTGAGCATAATACCCTCTAGCTCCATCCATGTTGTTGCAAATGGTAGGATTTGTTTTCTTCTTATGGCTGAATAATATTCCATTGTGTATATGTACCACATCTTCTTTATCCATTCATCTACTGATGGACACTTAGGTTGCTTCCATTTCTTGGCTATTGTAAATAGTGCTGTGATAAACATAGGGGTACATCTGTCTTTTTCAAACTGGGCTGCTGCATTCTTAGGGTAAATTCCTAGGAGTGGAATTCCTGGGTCAAATGGTATTTCTATTTTGAGTTTTTTGAGGAACCTCCATACTGCTTTCCACAATGGTTGAACTAATTTGCAGTCCCACCAGCAGTGTAGGAGGGTTCCCTTTTCTCCACATCCTCGCCAACATTTGTTGTTGTTTGTGTTTTGGATGTTGGCCATCCTCACTGGTGTGAGGTGATATCTCATTGTGGTTTTAATCTGCATTTCTCTGATGATTAGCGATGTGGAGCATCTTTTCATGTGCCTGTTGGCCATCTGAATTTTTTCTTTAGAGAAGTGTCTATTCATGTCCTCTGCCCATTTCTTAATTGGATTATTTGCGTTTTGTTTGTTAAGGTGCATGAGTTCTTTATATATTTTGGATGTCAACCCCTACGCCTTATATCTTGACAAAGCAAGCTGATGGTCCCTATAGTGAAGGACAAGGATCACTAATGCCCACTCCAGAGGGAGGAGGAACAGCAGGTGTTACTGATCCTATACAGACACAGCACTTCAGTATTCTACCAAAACATTAAGTTGCTCTATGAGCTTAACTGACTAGGAGTCAGTTGATACCTTTTATCTTTTAAAAAGTTTCCTAAATAGTCTTTCATGTGACAGACACCTTCAAATTTTAGTCAGAAGCCCCATGGGTACTTTAAAAGTGAGTTATCAATTCTCTAACAGCAAGTATTACTTGTTACTGAACACGGGATTCTGTGGTTCTAAATCTATCTCACTGTATCCACTGCATCAGCTGATAAAAAATTTCCTTGATGACAGCTGAGGGCAAGATCCACTTAACTAAGGGGGCTGAGTTCATCACCACAATAAATGTCAGATCACACTGACCAATCTTCCCTTCCTCACTGCCTAAGGAATCAGGATCTGCTGATGGTAACAGGGCTCTTCAAGGCCCTGCACTCTGCCTAGGTGTTCTCATGCTGAAAGAACTGGGGTAGGCCCCAGGATAAAAAGCTGCAGGCAGGCCTGGGCAACTGGCTCGGGACAGCAACCGTACATATGGGGCTGGGGTGGCAGAGCAAGAGCTAGCAGGACAGGAGCAAACACCCCAGCAGAAAATATAACCCCAAAGCGACCTGAATTGGGGCAGGATTTCATAACTGTAACTTTTTATCTGCCTTCAGCAAGTAGTTCACCCAAAAAGGACTCACCCTGTTTCCTTCCCACTATAAGCAGTCAAATAACTCTTGCACCTGGACATTTAAACCAAGTTTTATGAGTTGTCTCTCTTGTAAGGACTCTGTACATTTGGTCTTATATGTCACATCTTGATAGACGGCTGTTTTGTAAAATCTTGCGTTTGTGTATTTGCGATTCTTCTTAAAATTAAGACTATGGTTTTTTGTTGTTCATTACTTTACAAAGACATCTTTTGTTGGTGCTTAGCTGAGTGCACCAGCGGCGGGAAGCTCCAAGACAGAAAACCAGACAACCCAGGGGACAGGAAAGAGCCCTGCAGATGGCACTCTGCAGTGAGGATACCTCCTTCCTTTTATATCGAACTTTTGTAATTTAGAAAGTAATCTCAAAACTGTCTCCATCTCAGAGATTAGGAAACTAAGCCTAAGAGGAGTCACATGACAGTGTGAGTGGCTGACAAAAAAGCACACTGTGCAGGCTTGTGAGGGGACGCACAGGGGTGCAGGGGCACCCGTCAACATTTTCTGCGCAGAAGGTCAAGGGTTTTCATCTGATTTTTCAAAGCAGTTCTGTGATACAAAGAAGGGCTACTGATGGGAAACAGACAAACTCAGTTTCTAATACCAGTTGTCTATTTACTAGTGACAAAGTTTATCTTCTCCAAATGTCGAATTTACCTCTGCGAATCCTTGTGAGGAGTAAATCTGATAATGCTTTATATGCATGTTTTTAAAAAAAACTCCTTACACTGACCCATGTAGCAGAGATGGCGAACTGTGCTCTAGTAGCTGCTGTGAGAAGGATTATAAAAACGGACACTGGCCAGACCACATAAAAACAGAATTTTGAGCCACAACCTTCAGCAATCTGGCCAGGAAACCAACCTCTTACATATAACAAAAACCCAGGAAGCCAGCCCCCGCCATGTAACACCCACAGGAGCCAGGCTCCAGTGACAGTCCAGGAAGCTGAACAGTGACTTCTGGAACCATCGGCCCCAAACAGCTAGGGCTTGATCAGTAACTGACAGCTTCCCTGGTTTTTGTTCCCACTGCCAACTTAGGATCCACAGAGAATGCTGGCTACGCATCCCCAGCCAGTCACATGAGCAGCTCACCTACGGCCTCCCATTAAGGATGCCTGAAGGCATCCCTGTACCCCACTCCTTGGCCTGCCGGCGAGCCTCTGCCAAGCAGGGACAGTGGCTGGCTGCCTTGCTTCAGCCAGCTCAGAATACACCGCCTTAGCTTTTCACATTTTATTGGCCTTCACCTTTTCCTCACTGGGCAGCTCGTCTTCCCCAGTGAGGGGTTTAGCTAGCACATGGCTGGCAACATGAGACTGTATGTTCCAACCTCCGAGCAGCTGCACGTGCTCATACAACTGAATCCCGGCAGTGGGAGAGGCCAAGACATTGTGTGACAGCATCCAGGGATGTGCCTGAAGATGCAGCCAGCAAATGCCCCGGGTCCCTGCACCCCTAGGAATGCTACCACATCAGCTGTAAGCAGGCTCGGTCTCCGAGAATTTGATAGATCAGAGCTGCCATATTAGCCCTAGGATTTTAGGTAACAGAGAAATACAAATAATAAAATAGAGCTAGGATTCCATTTACATAGCCTTACTATGTGTGAGCACAGTTCTGAGCTCTTAATAAATATCAATTAATTATTAAAAACAATTCTATGAAGTAAGTTCTGTTACTGTTTTGTTTTGGGGAAATGGAGCATGTGAAAATTAAGTAACTTGCCTGAGGACAAGCAGTTTTTAGGCTACTGTTATTTGGGGGTTTCCACAACTTGTACCTGAACTTAAGTCCAATTGATAAGCGCTTAGAAAAGAAAGTTAAGTAACTTAAGCAGGCAATAAGGCTTGGAAGTGCGAAGTCTGAACACAAGGCTCACTTTCTTCCTCAGTGGCCCCTCCCTGGAATAGGTTAGGCTACCTTAAGTCTCTTTCTGCCCCTTCCCAGATGTCCAGACACACAGGATCAATGGTGGTCTGCTCAAAGTAATCAAGCTGATTATCTCTGGCTTACAGAAGACAAGTCTCCTGACCTATTTCCAATTTGCTTGCAGAGTGTTCCCGCATCTAAGTGGAGCAGCGTAAACTACCCCAGGTAAACAGCTTCACAATAGTAATGGCCACAACGGCCTACCGCTTGTTACGTATCTACCACACGTTAAAGCCTCGCGTTGAGGTCTTATGTCTGTTAAGCCTAGACGTCTGATAGACAACTCTACTAGAAAAATAAATCTTTAGTTTTTTTTTAACTTACCTTTATCATTCTGGATAGATCACCAGCATCTGCTAATTCCAAAACTATGTTTAGCTCATTATCTTCAATGAATGATGCATAATATTTAATTACATTCGGGTGGTTGAGTTGCTGAGGAAGAAAGGCAGAGTCAGCAAGTTTCCTTACTGTCATTCCCAAGAGTCACTTATAGTTTCTTAACTCAAGAAAAAACTTAACTACTGCATTTCATTTTTAAATTACAGGAATCTTAATATGACAATGTATTTTTCTTAACCAGGTGAATTTTGAAACACACTGAAGGTAATGAAACTAGATAGCAATTAATTTTAATATTCTTTATTAGAAATAAGAGAGTATATGCACTTAAAAATTTAAAAAGTATTATGTCCAATAAATAATGTATATAAATGAATGACAGAATTAAGTCACTAACTGCTAAAAATTTTAGCCTTCAAAATGAGAACTGTCATTTAAGGGCACTCAGTGGTAAATAAAGAATTCCTTTTCACTCCTAATTTGAAGTTAGACCTGATTCTAGTATAATTCAGCCAACAGGAAAAAAAATTTTTTAACCTACATTATCTAGATATTGCTTTTACATCAAATAATGTAAATATACTGAACTTATCTATGGGGTTTATTCATAAAATCATCCTAAGAAATATTTCATTTTGCATATATGCATCATTCTATACATATTTACAATCTTTTTGTTCAACCTTTAAACAAGTTAACATAAAACAAACAGCATCTTAAAGAAAATTACTCAAGGATTATCTCAGAGGACAGAAACACTATTTTCTTCTCTTCCTTCAACCTACAGGCACCCAAACATACACATCTTCTATGATGATGTATTATTTCTGTACAAAGTTTATGTATACTTTTAAAGCGGTTACTTTATATCCAGGAAATCTACAACTAATAACGCAGTTGGAAAGTGTGGTTCATTTTGATATTACTCTTATCTTCTTGGACAAATCTGATTCATTTTAGGCACAAATGAAAATAAATGGCATAAAAAATAACCAACTCTTATCTAATAGTTAAAAATGCAGCATAAGCAATATTCCTCACAGAATAAGAAGAAAGCTACTAGAATGAAAGCATACAGAGAGAGCTGAAATCTCTGTCATTTATTTTCTCTGGGTAGATGAGAAACTGGAAAGCCAACTGTGAAATACTCTTTATATCAACCTTTCTAAGTCTGGAAAAAAATGAAATGTTATATATACATGTGGGCCATTTGGATCAATCTGCACTCCCAATATATCACATCTTGAGATAATATTAATATGCATTTATATTACTTAATTGTTAGAGTATGTATTATTGGGATGATCAAGAAAAAATTTGATGTTTTAAGCCCATTTTATTTATTTCCTGGTCAGAAATGGGAAAAAAGCTAATACTACCCAAATGTTCCAATTATTTTACAATGAATCCAAAAGATAAGTACACTCCTCAGTATACTGAGATTCAAACTTATGTTACTTGAAATCAACCTTATACTATGTAGTATAAGTCTTAAAAATCTTTTTGCTTATAAGTGTGATATTTTAATAAACCACTTTTATAACATTCAGTTATGTTCAAAGTAGTCACTAGTTCATTTGTTATTTACCTTAAGGAGATCTATTTCTTTGATACAATCAGCACGTGCTTTGGCATCCATTAAATCAAATATCTAAAAATAAAATCCAAAATTATTTAATAAAATAATAATCTATAATTCAAGCGACCTTGTAAATTGATTATAATACTTTCCATGTATTTATACACACACTAAGAAATGTTCTTTCCAATTAGCTTTTTAGGAGTTAGAAGATCTATAGGTATTTGATTTCATGTTACCACTAGAGCTTACATTTTTCTCTCCAAAAGCTGTCAGTATTAATGATGAGAAAAGAGAACATCTTGATATTTTAAGTCTTAAGTTCAAATGGAACGGAAAGTGTGATCATTATTATAATAATAGGTACATATTGAACAATTAATATTGCTAAATAAATTGCATGAACTACCTCATTTAAGTCTCACTTAATCCTCATGGGAACAATAATATTAGTATTCCCATTTTACAGATATAAAAAAGTAGGTTTGGAAAGCTGAGAAACTGACGAAGTTCACACAGCTCATTAATGGAGCGGCCAGAATTCATTCAAGACATCCTACTACGATCCAAGCTCTGAACCATTAACCGGTACAATCTCATCACGTCTAAATGTCAATGCATGCATTCCGAACATGGGTGGTATCATTGCAAGAGGAGAAAATTGGTTCTTTGGAAGAGGGGGGTAACAAAAATCTCACCCTTTTTAAGGATGAAGGCACAGGTACACACAACACATGAACAGATACACTGTATCTGTGCGACAAGTTGCACGAGGGAGGGGTAATTAAGAAAAATTATCTAAAAAGGCTCCTTGAGAGATGATAATAAAGAAAAGGTTGAGAAATAACGGTCTAAGGCAAAAGCCATAAAAATAAATGATAAAATCAAAGGGATATTCAGTATGTCTCTAGAAACAAAGAAATTACTCAATGTTCAAAGTATGTGGAAAATAACAAATAAAAAGGCAATATGCTTATCTTGTAGAAAATACCTGAGTAGGACAATACTACAAGCTGATTAAAAAACCCTAGTCACATAACAAAACATCTGTAATGGTATTTCTAGTCATCAAGTTGTTCAAATCTTCCTGACTCAGACAGACAACTCATCCAGGACAAGCAGACATGCAGCCTGACAGGGGTAGCTTGACTCAAGATCTTCTAACTCCAGGAGGGCTGCTGCACACCTAGCAGAGGGCACAGCCTCCTTACGTATCGCAGGCTGCTACAATCCTCACTCATCTACACAGTACTGGCCCCAACTCAGAAATAAGGAGTGAAGCTCTTACAGTTCCAATATGTGCTTCTTGTCATCAAACTCCTAAGTGACAGAAGCAGAACTTTCTCATTAACATTACAGCAAAATACTTCCCCTGTGTCAACATAGTCTAACTTTATTTTGGTTCTATTATTTCTAATGAAAACTTCAAATATCAAGTTTATGTTTTTCATGTTTTAGTGTGAAACAGCTAAGAAATGCACATTGTTAAAGGTTTGAAAAAACAGAATTTCTAATCTTAGTTAATGATTTACAAAAAGACAGAAACTAGAAGGAATTAAAGTTCCCCCACTTATTCAAATAATAGGGAATAAAATGTGTACTACTACAAGTATTGGAAGCAGTGAATTCTCTTTTCTCCATTAGTAGTAATTCTAACCATCTCGGCCACAGTGAACATGTGTTAACTATTAGGACTTCAGAATAGAACAGAATGGGATGGAACAAAAAGGAAAAGGAAAAGGAAAAGAAAAAAAAAACAAAAAGGAAAGGCCTTTGGATGGCAAATCACTACCTCAAAGTTTACATGAAATATCTAGTAAAAATACTTTTTGCAAACATCAAGACCTTGTATGTATCAAACCTTGGCAAAATGAGATTATATTTAATGGACATTAATAGCAGGGGTTAAATAAAAGAATCACCAGTACTAATGCACAAACAAGGTCACATGACTTACTGAAGGGAAAGCCACACAGACCTCAAGCCTCCACAGGAGCATCCCAGTCACACTCCACACATGGTGACCAACACAAATAAGGTTACCTTCCTTATGTTCTTGCCTCTGTCATTCACAAACTGTGCTAAACGCTGACTACTAGATTTTATTGTAGACATAAAAAGAAAACAGGCCTGCAGTTCTTAAGATGCACACTGTGGGATGAGGAATGCAGACTAGAACACAGAAAATGAACGCACATTCTGACAAGTGCTGCTCGGACAAAGTGCTGTGAGAACCTAGAACCTAGAGGGCTGGGAATGGCTGGCAGGCCTCCCAGCACCTGATCCCCCAGGCAGGACAGTGTAGACACTGCAGAAAGACTTCTTACAGAACTAAGGAAGACCAAAAAGTTCGTGACTCAGAGGAGTAAGCTTGGCACTTCACAATTTCACAGAGAAAAGCCACTCAATCTCCAAACTGCCAAAGTAATGCCAGAGAAATGACGTTGTTAACATGTACCATAAAATGATACCAAAGATCAATGTAAGCAGAAAGTTCTGAACTTGAAGTTAGTTACAAGTGTGAAGTACACACACACACAGAGCTTAAAAATCAAAACAGTGGAATTGAAGGATTACAGATGGTGGAGTGGGAGGTGAGACAGAGAACTCCTCCCAAAACCACATAAAATACGAAAATATAGTTAATACAACTAATCCTAAAAGAGCAACAGGAGAGAAGGCTGTGCCAGACTGCGTACACTTGGAGAACAGAGCAGACCTCACGAAACAGGGTAACGTACCAAAGCCTTGATCTGGCGGGACCCAAACCCTTCCCCCACATCAGCTCACTGGGGGGAGGAAGAGAAACGGAGCAGGGAGGGGGTGGAAGCCTAAGACCGCTGAGCACTCAGCCCTAGAGATCTGCTTTGGGAGCACAAACCTACATTGCATGGTGCTCTGGAGATTAGTGGGGTTGGAAAACTAAGACAGGTGGAATGCCTGGAGAGACTGAGATTCCAGCTGTTTGTGGATGACAGGGATCCACAGCCAGGTATTCTCGGACAAAGGAAAGGCGAGCTGTCTGAGAGGCTTCCTAGCAGCGAGAGGGCTGCCGAAGGGGCAGGGACTGAACAGAGCTCACTGCTTGGGAGAAGGGATAGGTGGACAAGGCTGTCTGGGCGCACTCTGCCCAGCAGATTGGGAAATTTCAGGAGCTTCAGGCGCTCCAACCCCTGGTTTGTTACTCAGCTCCGAGGCCCTGCACTGTGATATGCAGCCTGCTGCACCTTCCTCCTGGCCTGCAGGAACCAGCTCGCAAACTGCCAGCCCCTGCCTGCCCTGGCATTGGGTGAGCCAGAAGGAGGCCCTGCCTACAGCAGCTACAAACGCAAAGCACAGAGGCTTACACCTGTATGCTCAGCCCACTGGTTCTGAGAGTGGAGACAGGCACTGCAGCCAGGAAGCAAGAAACAGCTATTTCCGTCCCCAAGGCACCAGCGCCGATCCCCTGCGGCCCCCAACATCACTCCAGGGGCTGAGCAACTGAAGAGACTAGAGTTTCTGGGCACTAGAGGGCGCCAAATACAAACATGAAACGTGAAAGGAACCTAGTTCAAACCAAAATCTCACAAACACAAGAAAAAGACCCACATGAAACTGAACTCACCAACCTTCCTGAAAGAGAGTGAAAAATAAAAATCATGAACATACTCATGGAGGTACAGAAAATTATACAAGAACTCAGGGACGAATTTCGGATGGAGCTTCAATCATTAAGAAATCATTTGAAATGCAACATAAAATGGAGGGATTTAAAAGCAGATTAGATGTAGTAGAAGAGATGGTAAATGGAATAGAAATTAGAGAAGAGGAATACAAAGAAGCAGAGGCACAGAGAGAAAAAAGGATCTCAAGGAATGAAAGTATATGGAGAAAACAGTGTGACAAATCCAAACGGAACAATATTCACATTATAGGGGTACAAGAAGAAGAAGAGAGAGAAAAAGGGATAGAAAGTGTCTTTGAGGAGGTAACTGATGAAAACTTCCCCAATCTGCGGAAGGACATAGTCTCTCAGGCCACGGAGGTGCACAGATCTCCCAACAAAAAGGACCAAAGGAAGATACCACTAAGACATATAGTAATTAAAATAACAAATATCAAGGATAAGGACAGATTTTTAAAAGCAGCTAGAGAGAAAAAAATGATCACATACAAAGGAAAACCCATCAGGCACTCATCCAACTTCTCAATAGAAACTTACAGGCCAGAAGGGAGTGACATGATATATTTAATGCAATGAAACACAAGGGCCTCGAACCAAGAGTACTCTACCCGGCAAGATTATCATTTAAATTTGAAGAAGGGATTAAACAATTTTCAGATAAGCAAAAGATGAGAGAATTTACCTCCCACAAATAACCTCTACAGTGTATTTTTCGAGGGACTGCTATAGATGGAACTGAAAGTGCTCCTAAGGCTAAACAGCTGTCACAAGGGGAAATAAAACCCAGTAAAGAAAGTAGAACAACTAAGTACAAAGCAGATGCAAAATCAAATCAATTACCCCAAACTCAACCAAGGGATAGACAAAGAGCACAGAATATGATACATAATATATAAAGAATGGAGGAGAAAGAAAAAGGAGGAGAGAAAAAAAAGAAGAAATGTTAGATTCTGTTTGTAATAGCATACTAAGTAAGTTAAATTAGACTGTTAGATAGTAAGAATTACCATTGGACCTTTGGTAACCAAGAATCTGAAGCCTGAAATGGCAACAAGTACATACCTATTGATAATCACCCTAAATGTAAATGGTCTGAATGCACCAAACAAAGGACACAGAGTCACTGAATGGATAAAAAAAACAAGATACGTCTATATGCTGCCTACAAGAGACTCACTTTAAACCCAAAGACATATACAGACTGAAAGTGAAGGGATGGAAAAAGATATTTCATTCAACTAATAGGGAGAAAAAAGCAGGAGCAGGAGTTGCAGTACTTGGATCAGACAAAATAAACTTCAAAACAAGGAAAGTAACAAGAGACAAAGAAGAACATTACACAATGATAAAGAGGTCAGTCCAACAAGAGGATATCACCACTATAAATATCTATGCACCCAACACAGGATCACCTACATATGTGAAACAAATAGTAACAGAATTAAAGGGGTAAATAGAATGGAATGCATTCATTTTAGGAGATTTCAACACACCACTCACTCCAAAGGACAGATCAACCAGACAGAAAATAAGTAAGGAGACAGAAGCACTGAACAACATATTAGAACAGATGGACCTAACGGACATCTACAGAACACTCCATCCAAAAGCAACAGGATACACATTCTTCTCGAGTGCACATGGAACATTTTCAAGAATAGATCATATACTAGGCCACAAAAAGAGCCTCAGTAAGTTCAACAAGACAGAAATTGTACCAACCAGCTTCTCAGATCAAAAGGTATGAAACTAGAAATAAATTAAACAAAGAAAATGAAAAAGTCCACAAACACATAGAGGCTCAATAACATGCTCCTAAATAATCAACGATGAAATAAAAACAGAGAACAAGCAATATATGGAGGCAAATGACAACAATAATACAACACCACAAAATCTGTGGGATGCAGCAAAGGCTGTGCTAAGAGGGAAGTATATTGCAATACAGGCCTGTATCAGGAAAGAAGAACAATCCCAAATGATTAGTCTAAACTCACAATTAACAAAACTAGAAAAACAAGGACAAATGAGATCCAAAGTCCATAGAAGGAGGGCCATAATAAAGATCAGAGAAGAAACAAATAAAATCGAGAAGAAAAAAACAATAGAAAGAATCAATGAAAACAGGATCTGGTTCTTTGAGAAAATAAACAAAATAGATAAACCCCTAGCCAGACTTACCAAGAAAAAAAGAGAGTCTACACACATAAACAGAATCAGAAATGAGAAAGGAAAATCACTACCGACACCACAGAAATACAAAGAACTATAAGAGAATATTATGAAAAATTATATGCTAACAAACTGAATAACCTAGAAGAAATGGACAACGTTCTAGAAAAATACAACCTTCCAAGGTGGACGCAGAAAGAAACAGAAAATCTGAATAGACCAATTACCAGCAACGAAATTTAATTGGTAATCAAAAAACTACCTAAGAACAAAACTCCTGGACCAGATAGTGTCACTGCTGAATTTTATCAAACATTCAGTGAAGACCTAATACCCATCCTCCTTAAAGTTTTCCAAAGAGTACAACAGGAGGGAATACTCCCAAACTCATTGTACAAGGCCAGCATCACTCTAATACCAAAATCAGGCAAAGACGCCACAAAAAAAGAAAATTACAGACCAAAATTCCTGATGACCATAGATGCAAAAATACACAACAAAATGTTAGCAAACGGAACTCAAAAAATACATCAAAAAGACCATCCATCATGATCAAGTAGGATTTATTCCAGGGATGCAAGGATGGTACAATATTAGAAAATCCATCAACATCATCCACCACATCAACAAAAAGAAGGACAAAAACCACATGATCATCTCCACAGATGCTGAAAAAACATTCAACAAAATTCAATATCCATTCATGATAAAAACTCTCAACAAAATGGGTATAGAGGGCAAGCACCTCAACATAATAAAAGCCATATACGACAAACCCATAGCCAACATTACACTTAACAGCGAGAAGCTGAAAACTTTTCCTCTAAGATCAGGAACAAGACAAGGATGCCCAGTCTCTCCACTTTTATTCAACATAGTTATAGAGGTCCTAGCCACAGCAATCAGACAACACAAAGAAATAAAAGGCATCCAAATTGGCAAGGAAGAAGTTATACTGTCCCTGTTTGCAGATGACATGATATTGTACATAAAAAACTCTAAAAGAATCTACTCCAAAACTACTAGATCTAATATCTGAATTCAGCAAAGTTGCAAGATACAAAATTAACACACAGAAATCTGTTGCATTCCTATACACTAACAATGAACTAGCAGAAAGAGAAATCAGGAAAACAATTCTTATTCACAATTACATCAAAAAGAATAAAATACCTAGGAATAAACCTAACCATGGAAGTGAAAGACCTATACTCTGAAAACTACAAGACACTCATGAGAGAAATTAAAGAAGATACCAATAAATGGAAACACATCCCGCACTCATGGATAGGAAGAATTAATATTGTCAAAATGGCCATCCTGCCTAAAGCAATCTACAAATTCAATGCAATCCCGATCAAAATACCAACAGCATTCTTCAATGAACTAGAGCAAATAGTTCTAAAATTCATATGGAACCACAAAAGATCCCGAATAGCCAAAGCAATCATGAGAAGGAAGAATAAAGCTGGGGGGATTATGCTCCCCGACTTCAAGCTCTATTACAAAGCCACAGTAATGAAGACAATTTGGTGCTGGCACAAGAACAGACCCAAAGACCAATGGAACAGACTATATAGCCCAGACATAAACTCAAGCATATATGGTCAATTAATATACAATAAAGGAGCCATGGATATACAATGGGAAAATGACAGCCTCTTCAATAGCTGGTGTTGGCAAAACTAGACAGCTCCATGCAAGAGAATCAAACTGGATTAT
The DNA here is from genome assembly GCA_032199065.1 of Smutsia gigantea. NCBI lineage: Eukaryota > Metazoa > Chordata > Mammalia > Pholidota > Manidae > Smutsia > Smutsia gigantea. The sequence continues at coordinate 40,625 of JAVSCE010005284.1, forward strand.
TGTCTAACCCCATACACAAAAGTAAACTCAAATGAATCAAAGACCTGAATGTAAGTCATGGAACCATAAAACTCTTAGAAGAAAAAACAGGTAAAAATCTCTTGAATATAAACATGAGTAACATTTTCTTGAATGCATCTCCTTAGGCAAGGGAAACAAAAGCAAAAATGAACAAGTAGGACTATATCAAACTAAAAAGCTTCTGTACAGCAAAGTACATCATTAGCAGAACAAAAAGGCATCCTACAGTATGAGAGAATATATTTGTAAATGAAATATCTGACAAGGGGTTAACATCCAAAATATATAAAGAACTCACATGCCTCAACATCCAAAAAGCAAATAACCCTACTTAAAAATGGGCAGAGGATATGAACAGACACTTCTCCAAAGAAGAAATTCAGATGGCCAACAGGCACATGAAAAGATGCTCCACATCACTAGTCACCAGAGAAATGCAAATTAAAACCACAATGAGATATCACCTCACACCAGTTAGGATGGCTGCCATCCAAAAGACAAACAACAACAAATGTTGGTGAGCATGTGGACAAAGGGGAACCCTCCTACACTGCTGGTGGAAATGCAAATTAGTTCAACCATTGTGGAAAGCAGTATGAAGGCTCCTCAAAAAACTCAAAATAGAAATACCATTTGACCCAGGAATTCCACTCCTAGGAATTTACCCTAAGAATGCAGCAGCCCAGTTTGAAAAAGACATGCACCCCTATGTTTATCACAGCACTATGTACAATAGCCAAGAAATGGAAGCAACCTAAGTGTCCACCAGTAGATGAATGGATAAAGAAGTTGTAGTATACATACACAATGGAATATTATTCAGCCATAAGAAGAAAACAAATCCTACCATTTGCAACAACATGGATGGAGCTAGAGGGTATTATGCTCAGTGAAATAAGCCAGGCAGAGAAAGACAAGTATCAAATGATTTCACTCATCTGTGGAATATAAGAACAAAGCAAAAACTGAAGGAACAAAACAGCAGCAGACTCACAGAACCCAAGAATGGGCTAACAGTTACCCAAGGGAAAGGGACTGGGGAAGATGGGTGGTAAGGGAGGGATAAGGGGGAAAAAGGGCTATTACAATTAGCACACATAATGTAGCAGGGGTGGGGGTGGGGTGAGGGGATATGGGGAAGGCAGTATAACACAGAGAAGACAAGTAGTGATTCTACAGCATCTCACTACGCTGATGGACAGTGACTGCAATGGGTATGTGGTGGTGACTTGATAATAGGGGGAGTCTAGTAACCATAATGTTGCTCATGCAATTGTATATTAATAATATCAAAATTTTTAAAGTGTAATAAAGAAGTTATCTTTACATCTACAGTATCTATACTTGAGCACTTAAAAATATAAGAGAGTTCCACACACCCAACACACCTCACCTCATTTTAAACAGATCTGACACAAATGGAAATCTTAACCACTATTTCCAGGGCCTCCCCAGCTGGACAAAACCTGAATAATGACCTGGGCAGCCTGCCCCAAACTCAGATCTCGTTGTTCCACATGACAAGACCTCAGCCCTGGGCCACACCTACACACCCGCAGTCTTGCTCCTGGGCCCTGGTGCCCTCACAAGGCTTCCACCTCTACCCATGGCCCTGTGGCTGTGTGGCCCCTCCCTGGACCGCAGCTGGGGCAAGAGGGGGGTACCTGACTCTCTCCACCACAGGAGCATTTTTGCTCTCAGCCTGCACATTCCTGGTTCTCCCACCCACACCGGTTGGTAGGCAGGCCTCTTTCATTGGTAGGGTGGGAGACATGAGGGGGTGGTCTCTCTAGATAGAAATTACAACCACTTCAAAGTAATCTCCAAGAATTCAGGTCTGCCACCAGCCCTCCCTTCCCACGTAAACACACAGGCCTTTAAAGGGTGGGCGGGGGGGCAGACCTGTAGCAAGGTCAAGGAGAGAAGCGCCCCACACTGGCACTGAAGCTTTGCTCCTGCTACCCAGGCCTGTATATCCAGCTTCTACCAGCCTTCCTCTCAACGCACCACCATGTCTGAACTGCAAATGACAGGCAGGCCTCTTTCTTTCTCATGGATTCCTCACGATCCTAGCAGATGATGGTATGGAACTAGGTACCTATCTGTGTGACCAATTATCCTATGACTATAAAAACCTTTCCAAGGGAATGCCTTTTATCTCAACAGGCTAGTATATAGTGATCTAACTTCCAATCAATCTGTTCAATATGTTTCCCTAAAATTACAAAGCTTCTAAAAAATATGGCAGGAAATATTCATCTTCTGTTCAGACTTTTAGGGAGCTGCAAGCTCAGCAAAGCTTGGTCAGGGCTCCGGTAGGCTGAGAGGTTACCTGCAGAGGCTCCCTGGAAGCCATGAGTGAAAATGTGGGCACTGAAGTGACCCCACACCCTACCTGTGAGAAATGCCCTGGACGGAGTGGGAAAAAGAGAAGCTCTTAAAGAGCACAGAAAAGGAATATCCAGAGAAGAAGGAGAGCCAAAACAGTACAACCCCAGAGAACAGGAAAGTCATGTTTTAAGAAGCCATGGGTATTGAAGCAACAGATTCTGGAGCAATGTCAGTAAGAAATCAATGGATGATATTATAGCAGAGAGGCAGGCTGACATGGGACAAATGGGCAGCTGGTGAAGAAGTCTCAAAGGAGGCATTAGAGAATTTTATCAGAGCACAGGTGGGATGAAGAGAAGATGACCAGAATAGCTATGCGGTCGTGACAGCATCTGAGAGCAGGGATTGCCTGTCAAACAGGAGATGGCATTCTTCTGCTAAGCATGAATATGGCTGAGGCTTCAGAATGGTTCATTCACTTCCACTGCGGACCACATTATAACCACATACCTGCTGATTTGAGGTACTTCTTATACTGTGGTTACAATATACTCAAGTAGGAAGTGTAAGAGAGTGGATTTCCAAGGAAAAGCAAAACTCTGCACTCCTGTGTGCTGTGGGACATGGGACGATCATTACATGTGAATAGAGAAATGAAGAAATACATGCTGGGGATAAACAAAGGTGGGGTGAGTGAGACCAGGGGAGATTCTGAAACAGAAGCATCTGCGGTGCTCAAGGGGCCGGCCAGGGTCCGAGGCTAAGAGAACAACTGAAGTCAGACCTCAAGTAAGAGGCCTGGAGAAAAGAACAGTGCGTGGTAGTCAGGAGGAGGTAAAAGAACAGGTTCTGTTGGAGAGAGGGAACAGGAGAGAAATGGGAACTGTAGCTAGAAAGAGAATTTTGAGAGTTTGAGAAAAAAGGAGCACAAAGTAGGGTGAGCCACGACAGTGGAGGGAGAGCTGGCAGAATGCTATGGAGCCAGGCCCCTGAGAAACCCAGAGGCCTGCCCTCAGCAGCCAGCATGGTGCCAGGGGACGGGCAGAGGAAATGAGAGCAAGGGGCTAAAAACATCTAAAGAAGTTACTTCACACTGGCACACAAGGAACAAAGATGGAAACACATTATTTAACTGGATGGCACTGGCTTCAAAGATGCAAGAATGACAGGTGGCCCATGTGCACTGAGGGCTGACCAAGGAGCGTGAGCCCTGAGGGGGACGGTCCCACCGTCTCCAAAGCTGGAGGGAGGTGCATCTTACGTGGAAGAGGGAATGTCAGAGGAGGGCAAGGTGGATTTAAAGAACCATGACCAGAGAGCTCTGCGGAAAAAAGGCTACATGAACTGCCTCTTAAAACCTGCCTCCCATGGGAAAGCTCTTAACCACCTTATGTGCTTTTAGACATCCTGTTAGCTCTAACGTTTACAAAATTTTTAGAATCCTGTATTTTGTAATTTTTGTTCATATTGCCAATAATATTACTTAACAGATGAACATGTTTCTATTAATGTTTGGCCTTACTCTTGCTGTGTGGAAGAGATGAATCCATTTTCTACACAACAGGTCTCTACAGTCTCTACATGACATTGTGGAGTTAATCACTCACCTGCCTCATCTCCTTCCATGGCTACTCATCTCTGTAACAACACAGAACAAACTCCCCAAGTCGGGCCCCTGCCTAGCTCCATTCCCCATCCTGCTTCTCCCTCACCCCATGCAGGGGCATCACGGGGATCTGGCCTCAGCATGCTCCAGTCCAGCCCACTGTTCAGGGCCTGTACATTTGCTGTGCTCTGTACCTGGACCCGCTTCACTCTGCCATTCTGATGGCTGACTCCCCACCTCACTTGCAGCTTCCATTTCACATCCTCAGAGAAACTCTGTTAAACACTTCTAAAAAGCCATCCTCCCCCCAACCTAGTTTGTCTCTAAAACCACAACTGTGGCCATTTCCTTCTTGGCTATAATTATTTACTCTAATATCTATCTTCCCCAGAAAAATGGTGAACTCAACTATTGCATCCTTAGCATTGAGGACAATGTCTGTGACATAGTAGGTCCTCAATAAAAACTACATACGCATAATAAAAATCTTCAGCAGCATAAATAAAAAGTTACCTCAATTCTACCTACTCCTTGGGCTTGGCCACTAGAAGAGTTTATCACTTAAAATTTCCAAGGTAAACCCACACGATCGGCACTTGTGTCACCATGGTGAGGGCACTGTGGCGCCAGATGCTGAAGAACAAAAACGACGAACCATCAAAAAAGGGCAAAGGAGACTACATTATTCCACTCATGTCCACTGTATCACTTAAGTATTTTAATGTTAGTAATCTATTTATGCCATATATGGTAATTTATTATAACCTCAAAATGGTAACTAGAATGTCCTATTCTCTAAACAGTAAGTCTAAAAAAATTTACTATATTTCTTACATGCCTAGAAATGCCTAAAATTGCAAATACAAAGAAACAAAATTAAGAGCTTTAACTTTTAAGGTAAAAGCCTATGTCTCCTTGACAAGTAAACTAGCCTGAATTACTAAATTATTCTACAATTTGTAATATACAAAAATGCAATATATAGATGATCCTTACAAATGCTTCCTAATTTTCATCTGTTCAAATAACTACTAGATGTTTCAAAGGAACTCTATGGGGCTAAATGAGGAAGCTGATAAAGGCTACAGGATGAATTCAAGTAGTCACAGTGGACCCTGAGAGACTGACTACACGGTTACACAGGTTGCAAATATATTAGAATCACTGTCCGCACCAAGGAAGAAGCTTCTGCTGCCTGCATCCTGATTTCTAATTACATACAAACATGAAGAATCTAGAATTAAATTGACATAAGTAAAAAGGCAAGTTATACTTCTTAATATACCTTAAAAAGTGATTTTCTTGATGAATGCTTTAAAATAATCAAATATAAATACATGTAAGTAAAGCATTAAACATCAAAGAATATCTGTCCTTTCAGGAAGTTTTTTTTGAGATCAACTGGATGAAAAGGGTGAATCTGAACAATATATATGTTCACTTCATGTTTGTTGTTAAGTAGACAGAGTGCTTCCCGCTCCAGTTAAGTGTCACGACAACACATTTCCTGCAGTGAAACACTGCAACCTTGGCACGTAAATTAAGAGTAAACAGAGAAATTAAGCGTTAATACTTCACCTACTATAAGAAAGTTAAGGTAACAGGTCAAAGAACTGAGACACAGTGAGACCCAAGATTCATGCTATTCTAAGAGCATGTCGTTAGGTAGATAAAAAACAATTGCAATGATACAGCTCTCATCAATGAGCTCAGTATAATAAAACAGAGGTTGCATATGCCCAAGCAGAACAATTCTTTGATGATCTTCCAGCACAAAGAATCAGGGTTCGGAGACCCCACTCGCGCCCCATGCAGACGTTCCCACCTTCCTGCTGTGCTCCTGACGGTTGCACCCGCTGGAATCTGCACCTCATGATTTTACAGGTATCCTTGCTGCACTTCTATCAGAATCCCGTGAGTCCTGTCATTTCATTTCTCTTAGAATTCCCAAAGCCCTACACACTGACCGCAGAATACCAGGTGATCAAAAGCTGATGCATGAACTGAATGAGCAGTGGGAGCAGAAGCGACAAAGTGGGGGAGTCAGGGAAGGGGGAAAGCAGAGTCAGCATGTGGGATCTCAAAGACTTTCCATCAGTTAAAAGACCTTCTTAATTTTGGCCAACAAACCATGATGAAATGTGAGCAAAGTTTTGGAAAGATTGGTTAATGCTGCCCTGCCACATACGGTAGGCTCCCAGATCCCTGATGGTTTCAAAGTGACAGGCATCTAGTATGTACACTCTTCCTCCCACGTATGGGAAACAGGAGATCTACAGGAAGTCACGAGGGCTCAGCACACTGTCCCAGGCTTTAAACGGTGAGACTGGATGGCTGGGACAAAGTAAAGCGGTGCTCTGGAAACCAGGCTGAGCATCCTGGACAGTGCTTCTCAAGCACCTAAATCACTCACGATCTGTAGGCAGAGAAACGAAATTATAAAAGCGGCTCTCAGCATATGAACTCCAGCAAAGGGTTCAGGAAGGATTCTAGGAGCTGGGAACAGCGATATAGTTCTTAAGAAAAGCAATGTAGCCTTAAAATAACAAGTTGCAAGAGAGAACCCAGTATTTGATTCTTTATGAACTTTCTGAAGAGGGGCTAAGGGAAAAGGGTCTCAATAATATTTTTAAACACTTCCATTTTAAGCCGCAAAGATTTTTTTTTTAATGAAGAACCATGGGCTTTATCATTCAGCACAATCATAACACATCACAAAAATCAGTGAAATGTCTGAAATGCAAATATCTTTCTCCTCACAAAGGTTTAAGATTCCTTCCCTAATTAATAAGCTAAGAATATCTTTGCAACATCATTTCTCTCTTCTGTAATTATGTTTAAACTAGAAGACTCCACATTATCAACACATGGAAAAGCAGAAGAATGGCATGGCCCTACAGGACAAACTGGGTGTGCCCAGCAGGAGACGGTCCAAGGCTCACACAGGGTGAATGGCCTCAGCTAGAGTGGCAGCCAGCCAACGCTGAAGAGGCGTGCACGCCCGTCCATGCAAACTTCCAATCAAAAGGAAGAAAAGGGATTCTGGTGGTACTACAGGACACCTACACCAGCTTCTGTCTTTCTCCTTCCCTCCCTCCCTCTTTTCTTCCCTTGCTCACTTCTGTTCTAAGTACCTCTATTGACAGAGGTTGGGTGATGTACTCAGTCATCAGGAGACAGGGCTGAGCCTCTCTCCACACTCAGCATCAGCTGGAAGGTGGTGAAGGAGGCGGCCCAGGGACTCCACATGATCTCTCACCCACCCTCCTCCACCCTGACCGCCGATGGTGAATCGGCCGCTATCTTCTCTCCAGTCTGTTCTGTGTGTTCATTTGTGATTTCATTTTGAAAATTACCAATTTTGAAGGTTACTACTCTACTCGTGAATCTACAATGACTCCTACTTCCCTATGATTCAAACTCCTGTTCCTGGTCTCATAGCTTTTCCAGATCTGCTTTCATGGCCAGCCTGCCTTCAGGGCCAGAGCCAGCTGCTCCACCAGCTCAAATTGCCATCTCCATTCTGTGGATGCCTAGATCCAAGCCACGGACAGGGTTTACCATTTCACTGTTGTAGATGGATTTTTATTTTTTATTTTTATTTCCTTCAGCACCCTGAGATCCACAGTAGAAATTCAATAAACACATTTTAAAAATGATCAAAGAGTTCTGCAAGGGAATGACTATTAAAGCTACCTGTTTCCCAAACACAACCATCTGCATTCTGTGCTGTGGAGCTCTTAGGGGCACGTTCACAGAGAGGACCACTGCCCTAGCATGCTGCCAGCCAGGAAGCCCACCACACAACCCCAGGGAACACTTGCTATTAACTCACAGGACCAGTCGTCCCCTGTGGCTCCTCACGACCATACTAAGGCACAAACAGAAGAGATTCTTGTACGTGTGCACCAAGAAAGACACAGATAAATAGAAGTATTGTTTGTGATAAATAACCTACACCACAAGCCACAGGTAATAAGAACTGAGTAATATCGTTGTGAAAGGATAAAATACAGCACATGCACAAACACGACAGCATTTACATAAGGTTCAAAAATGCAAAAGCAAACCACAGGCTTACTTAGAACTTCGCCGATGTGGGGAAAACCACATAGAAACACAAAGGAATGACACACAAGGTGTGGACATACTTGCCTCTGAGGGAAGGCACGGCAGATGTGGGTCAAAATTACTTTTAATGTTTTATTTCTTAAGCTGTGTGATGGATATGAGGGCATCTCTATTACTCATTATATTTAACATATATACCATTAAAATCTTTCACAGATATTTTCTATTTCCTGAAAAATGTAAGTAAAATGGCTCATCTCTGTAATAGCTGCTCAAATATACTGATCCCTTAGAAAGTTAAAAAAATATTAAGAGGGAACTTAGATTTCACAGGTCCCTACAGAGAAAAGAGATCAGAGTTGACAGTAAAATGGGGCGTTTGTGGCAGATGTGAACAATAGCTATCTTATCTTTATTAGGGAAATAAAAATCTTTGACGTCAAGCATGCTCCGAGGCAGAAAGGCAGGTGCCTTCTGGACCAGAAAGCAAGTGAAATTCGACTTCCTAGACTCGGGAGGCAAGTGACGCTACAGGACTCCAGCAAGCGGGCACTGCAGGGCAGCATAGTGGGAGGACTGACCAGGGTCGGGGTGGGACTTTGTAAAAGGAGCAACATACAGGAATCTGAGGAAGACAAGAGCCAGGGCTGCAGGGCAAAGCTGACTCTATGAACAAATACAACATGGAAATTTTAAATAGGACATCAGTCCTCTAATTCAACTTCACTTTTTTCCCCAGTCACTAAAGTTCACTCAGTTTTCCCTTCACTTCTTGCCAGTGGCTCTCTACGCGGGTTCAATACCTCACCAACTCCTGACTGCCCTTTAAGGTGAGGCGATCAGCTCTCCCACTGTAATGCCTAGAGATGCGGATCCTTGGCTGAGAAGCATCTAGTTCATGCACCGGTGACAACTCACATCTGTGTCCTAAACTCTAGAGCTGTGAAAGCTCATCAAGGATCATCACAGTCACTACTGCATTGGGTTGAACAAAACCAGCCACACTTTTAAATCTCAGAAGTAATATTAAAACTAAAAATTAATTTTAACTGTTAACTACACTTAATTCAGGCTTTTAAAGTATAATTTTTATTCTTCCCAGCATTCTTAAGACTGTCTTACCCACTTAGGATATACTTTTCTCTGTTTATTATTCACATAGTATAATTTCACATTGATTTATATAATGAAAATCATCTTACCTGCACTTTTTTTAAAGCTACTGGTACTCCATCCAAGAGACAGGCTGCTCTATAAACTTCGCTAAATTGCCCACGACCAATTTTCTTTTCTATTCGAAAGTTGGCTAGTGTATTATAGCCCATATCCGGTCGTAAGGCCTTCTGTAATTAAAAAAATCAGAAAAGTTTTCAGTCGCACAATACCCACACAATCATTGATTGTTTTCACAGAAGCAGGTAACACCGATGATAAGCTTGCAGGCATCCATTCATTCAACAAATATTCACTGAACTATTCACGGCCAGGCACTGCTCCACACACTGGCACCCAGCAGCAAACTAAAAAGACAATGGTCTTGGCGCTCAAAGAATTTATGTCCTAGTGGGGAAGAAAAGTAGTAACAAGGTAAACATGAAAAATATATACAGTACGAGAGATAGAAAGGGCTAACAAACAAAAGTAAACACAGAATTGGGCATGAGAAGGATTCTGAAGTATGAGATGGGGACTCTCTTAGGGTCTTGGCTCACAGAACATAGACTTGTCCCATTCAATGTAGTACTTTGTTGATATTTCTTTTTTGAATATCTTTGAGTTGAAGTGGCCCCCACACATATACACACGCACACATACACACATGAGCGCACACACATGCACGCCTGCACACTCTCTCCTTTTGTCCATCCTGTCAACTAATACATGAAAAAGACTTAACGAACTTGCTGACAGTATTTCCAGGGGCAGGGAATTTACCATCACCATCGTTATTTTTTTTTTAAGTCTTTATTTTTTAGAGCAGTTTTAGGTTTACAACAAAACAGAGAGGAAGGTAAGAGAGCTTTCCCACACATGCACGGCCTCCCCCTTATCAACATCCAGCACCAGATGGTAAATTTGCGTAAGCTAATTGTAAAATTGTAAAATTCAGAAGCCTGCAGGGACATGTCTTTATCACCCAAAGACCCAGTCTTACACTGGCAGTGTGCCTCTGGATTTGGACAAATGTGTATGACGTATCCATCATTATACTGCCATACAGACTACTACTGTCACTGCCCTAAAAACCCTCTGGGCTCACCCGTCCACACTCCCTCCTGCCACCCCAGCACTGCTGACCTTTCCACTGACCCCACAGGCTTGCCTTTTCCATGAAGTCACAGATGGGGAGCCACACCCTAAGCAGCTTCTCAGACGGGCTTCTGTCACTTAGCACATCACTACACTTTTAAACAACATTTTTTGTTGTTTATGGAAAAAGTATTTTCTTTTTCTTAACACTTGTTAATACTTAACTATGTACTGGGCACTGTGCTAGCTGCTGGGGAAACAGATCAATCAGAAATGTTCTCTGCTCTGGAAGTTTACCCAAGCATACTGAGGAGGCACTTCATCGCACTGTGCGAGACACTACGAGGACGGGAACGGTGCACAAGGACCATTCCTACTTTGAGACAAAATCCAACCCCTAATTTTATCCAGTCTCAGCTGCTAAGTTCATTGTCATGGACTCACTCCCTCACTCAGTCAGTCACAGGGCAAACAGTAACTGAGTATCTACCATGGTGGGACACTGGGCTGAGGTCGCGATATCCCTGTGAAAATCTAATCCACCTTAGCACCTCTGCCTGTAACAGCGCAGTCTACTATAGCATCATCCACCCCTACACGTTCTCTTTTTGTGACTAAATGCACACAGACCTTTCCAAGATTCTTGGATTACTGTTAAGCATAACCATCCAAGTCTTTTGCCTCTGCTCACATCCTTTCTGGACCTTCTCTATTCTGAGCCAACATGGAGTAAACATGACATGCTTGTGAGGCCTGGCTGTGCGCCCTCTAATGACCAGTGCGCCACACAAAGACAGCACTGGCTCATGAACACACAACTCAGCATGAACCCCTAGTCCTTCAAACAGACCTTTGTGGAAGCTGGTGTCCCCAGAACAGCTTTTCAGACACACAGGCAGTGTTTTACATTGACCCCCAACACATTTTATCTTGCTGATTTCACTACCTCTATCAAAAGCTAGCAAATGCCCTAAAATTCTACTCAAGTTTCAGTGTAATTCAAATACAGTGTTTCTCAAAAGGAGATTAAAGAAACAATAATTTGTTAGTTTGCAATGCTTTTCTTTATTCTGAAAGTCCAAAATATTGTCAAGAAAAATATTCCTTAAGGCATGAAAAATAACTAGAATATAATGAACTGTACAAATTCATTTCTTAAGACTATAAGTAATTGTTAGAATAGATAATAATAGTAACAAATACTACAATAATAGAAGTTCCATTCTGGTACCTACAACTTAACAGGTCCTATTATTAGGACTTCATATGCCATCTAATTCAATTCTCATGACAATCCTCCTATAATGCGGATGCTGTCAAGCAAACCTGTCAAGCTGATTCCCAAGCACAGCCTTTGCTATACGGCCATAGCTACTGAACAAAGTCAGTATGACCCAGCACACGGTGATGGAGATATTTTCAATTTCAAGTCTTCTGACGAAAAACAAACCTTTGGCATAGAAACAGATGTCAGAAATGAGAGCAAAAATATATACCATGATAAAAAAGTAAAAGAAAAATAAACGTATCAAAGGGAAACGAGTTGCCATGCTATTCATTTATAATAAGACTCATTTTTATAGCCATTTATTTATGTTTTTGTGTCACTAATACAATGCACCTACTTAGCAAAGGAAACTGACCAGGTACCACTGCTCAGATACATTCAACAGGATTAGCAACTTTTTTAAGTTTAACTTTAAATAAAAGTTTCATTTAAAGAGTTTTTTTTAATTGCCTATGCTTTTCTAAGACATCTTTTTCAAACAAATTGACATCCTAAGATAGTCTGCAACATCTAATAAACAGAATCCTTTCTCTTCTATCTGTGGACAGACCGTTCTTCCTCCTGAGGGGCACCTGCCGTAACACAGCCTCATCACAGGAGCGCAGTCATACAATCCAGATTCTTGAACTGACTGGGAACCATCTTCTGTCTGCGCAGTGACTGACAAGCATAGGCGTGAACTGCTAAGGCAGGGTGACGGCCACATGCTGAGAGCGAGTCTCACTAATCTGTTTTGGCATGAGGGTTTGTAATCATACATTTACATATGCAATGACCTATATTTGCATGTCAGATCACACACTGTCTTGGTTTATTAAGACCGGGCACCTCGCTGTACTTGGCGGCCAGAGTGGCGACAGAGGGCCAGAGGGTGGTGTTTTTTGGCAGTTGAGGGATGAACTGCCACCAAGGATTAGGCTGATATGGCCTGAGCATTAGATACTTCATTAGACGTGATCTGTTTAACAGTGGGCAGTGCATGTAAAATTCACAGCCCATTTGCCGCACCTTCTCCCCCCATGGCCTTTCTCCAAAGGGCAGCGCGGGTGAATGACAGGCTGTCTCATCTGCTCCCATGCACTGTCACCCGGGGCAGACAGAGACCTGACATGGAAGGAGCATAGCTGTACACCTCCAACAACCCTTGGGTCTCTGGCACACCACCATTTGTATAAAAACACGCTTGTTATAGCATGAGGCCTCCTTTAGGAGACCATCAGACAGGTAAATACAGACACTTCAGTGATGATCCTGCTATACTGGGTCAGTGCCATGCTTCATCTTGATGAGCTTTGCCCCACTGTAGGCAGCACTGAACTGGGCGCCTTAGACTGAAAAATGGCATCATCAAATGGGTGCTCGCTTGAGTAAAGAACTCTTTGTAGGAAAGAGCTACATCCTCTTTTTTGAATGATGTCTCTTTCCCCATGTTTTTAGTTTAGCATTAGAGTTATACTGGGAATAAAATAACTCAGCAAAATGAGATCCAAATCAGTATGAAATGTAAACCAAACAAAGTCTCTTAGATAGCCTTTTCCCCAGGGTGTATGCCGGGTCTCAGCCCCTGCAGTCCCATAATGACCAGGCTGTTTTTCTGAGCTGTACAGGATGGCTTTTGGATTTGGTATGAGTCACTTACAGGACTGAAGCAGCTTACTCTGTCTTCCACTACACAGACGACGCCTTATCTCCACAGAGGGCGCCTGAAGTACTTTTGTGCCAGCTGCGGGCCTCGGTTAACAGCCACTCCATTCACTCCCCAAGGGCACTATGAGCTTCGGCCTCTCTGTGCAAGGCATCTGCTGTCCCCCTGCCTCCGAGTGGCTCTGCCCTTCACACCTGGCAAATGGCACACACCTTCAAGCCAAGTGCTGGCCCTTCTGAGAAACGACCTAAGCTCCCTCAGGCAGCTTTCCTGGCCTTGCCTCTGGGCTTCCACAGCAGCCGACAGTGGTCTTTCAACGCTGCAAATTCAAGCTCAGGCCCTGAGCTAGACCCTGGGTCTCACTGCAATTTAAGTGTTAGTTTACATACATATATTTCTCCCTCCATAAACTGAGCTTCTCAAAAGCAGAAACCAAGTTTTGTCTTTGTATCCAGATATGATGAAGGTGGCCTGACATAAAGTAGATGAAACTACTAAATAGTGAATGTGGCTGAAAGGATTTAATGAATGCAAAAGGCTTCCATACATCCCGAGTGCCTGGAACTGCTGACAGGCTCTCAGTAGAAGCAGGCAAGGAAGCAGAGCACACCACGGACAAAGCCCAGCCCTGCCGAGCGAGAGACTGCTCTACCTCTGCCAGCTCCTCAGCAGAGGAAACAAAGGCTCCCTTAACCCCGCCGCAAGAGGAGACATCAGTGGCACGACGCCTCACACACAACGAGCACCACAGCCTCACTTAGACGTGGCGTTCAGAAGAACCTACTGAGCTCCCACATCGCCTGATGGAGAAGGCAGAGGTTCTGGAGTGAGTCAGCGAGGCCTGGGCTCACAGCCAGTCCTCACGTCAGTGTCTTTCTGAGCGGTCAAGCTATCCAAGCCTAGGGTAAGCCCGCCCTGGTGCTGTGTCCCAGGTAGTGACACAAGTGCCCCCAGAACGGCAGCCCCCCAGTGCCTGCTCCTAACAGGGTGCTTGTGTGCAGAGCTTCCTCTTAATAGCCTCTAGTTTTCACAATTAAAATTCTTTCACCTCTACCTCAGTCTTCTCTTCCAGTTCCTCTTTGGGCTGCAAGGAGAATCTGTCTTTCTCTGTAGCTAAACATCCCACCTGCCGGTGGCATCTTACCAGGACTCTAAGTATCACAGGACCTTGAGCTCTGCCTTCCAACAGGAATGCCCCTTTCGCCATGTACACAGTTTTCCTGATTCGTGAATGAGGACAGTCTAACTCCCTGGGTGTAAGGCTGTTTGGGTGGTAACACGAAACATCTACCATTATTGTGCCTAGAGTCCTTTTAAAAATCATCAGGGGGTGGGGGGAGCATGGGATACGTGGACCATGTTTGGTGGCAATTAGGTTACCTCGTTGGAACACACTTAAAGTTTATGATCACAGACAAACTGAAGAGGACTAACTGGTTTAAAGCCCATTTACCCTACAAGTTTGGAGCTGCTTGCCCTTTGTAACAATAGAAAACTGAGAAAGGCTGTGGCTGATTCAGTACCGTATCCTCTAAAATTACTAAAAAAGAGTACAGACCCTCGATAAGTATTTTCAAAGCCTACATAAGTAAGTTGTTTAGTAGTATTGTGTTTTTTAATTACTAACTATAAGATACACACTGCTCCTTAAAGGGCATAATTAAACTTGATCTTGGAAGCACTTATATTACATTTGTGGTAATTTTGCTTAGCCTCTAGAGATATCAATCTGTATACTAACAGGTTATACTATAAAAGCATTCTGAAATCTCAGAAAAATAAAATAAATCTCCAAAATTACAAATGACAACTGAGAAATCAAACTCTAGCGTGGATGAAGCTATCTGGCACCTTAAATGCTCTGGGTTCCTGTTAACGAATCTCTTACTGATCTGAGTGCCCCTGACCACCTCACACAAGCTCTTGCTGACTAACCGGGACTAATGTGAGTCTGTGTTTGCTGCCTCCTTCACATAAACACTTTTCTTTTCAAAATAAAATTCATTCTTCGGTACCACAGAAGAATTCACTCTTATTCTCACAGATACAGACTATTTAAACTATCATTTCCAAGGTTTAAATTAGTTTATTTGATTTACCTTAAATCTGATGGCAAGGACATTTAACGAGCAGTAAGATAACTCAAGATGACATGATGATGACAATGCTCTCTGGGGAAATGAGAAGAGTCACGGCAAGGACTCAGTAGGGTCCCCAGGGAGAAAATTATGTCCTGATAATTCCTAGAGGTACTGTTATCAACGGTCTGATATTCAAGCCAGTATAGTATTAATTACAATATTTAACATCATTAATAAGGTTTTCATTGTTAACTGCAAACTCATCTTACTGGTGATTTCCACATTACACAATTATGTGAATTAATAAATTATACTTTACATTAATATTACTGAATTTCTCTAGGATTTTAAATCAACAAAACTTCAAAATGCCCTTCAATTTTATTTAGCAAGCTATGATCTTGAAAAAGACATTTCTCATCTCCAAACTACCCAAACTAGGGCATCCTTTTGACAATATCTAACACAACTCAGCCATGTTATTTTCCACAAGCCTCACTGGAAACAAAAAGACCACACACACACACACACACACACACACCTCACTGGAAACAAAAAGACCACACACACACACACACACACACACACACACACACACACACACACCTCACTGGAAACAAAAAGACCACACACACACACACACACACACACACACACACACACACACACACACACACACACACACACACACACACACACACGTCCCAGCAAAGTCTAAGTATTCACACTCCTTCCATTTGAAAAATTATCTCCCTAAAATTTCCTGAACTGTTGAAAGTAACCTATTCCTGAAGATACTAAGTGCTGGGGATGTACAATATGCCATTAATCATTAAACTGACTTTTATCAAATAAAGGAGGAAATTCACTATAGCATAAAGAAAATGAGTAACCAAATGTAACCAATTACCTCAGTAGACATTTATAAGGCCCTGGCATTCATATCATTAACCATCACCAGGTATCCTGCCCAGCACAGTGATGACTACACCCACATTATGTAGCCAGAACACTGATCACCTTACCCAGCTTATCATGGGCAAGACAGTTGATTCATGACAAAGGTACTCACATCCCCCACCCCTCCATAAGCACCACTAGGGAAGCTGAACATGGTGAGAAAACACCTCCTACAGACACAGAGATGGGGAGAAATGGAGGGAAGAGGTTTTCTAAAACTTACTCCTTTATTCCACAAATATTAACAGGAAAGGGTAACACAAAAACAATAAAAAGACAATAAACAAATACGTAGTAGCATCTAACCTTTATTCTGCATATTTGACTTCCATGCAGAGAAATGAGTGGTGATGTAATAGCCCGTGAGCAGGTGGTTATCTTGGACTGGGTGATTCAGGGATGACCATGCTGGGGGTGGGGTGACACTGACACTAAGACTGAAGGCCAGAGGGAAGCAAAGCGCAGACAGACAGCTGGAGGAAATGTCTGAGGAAAAGACCAGGTTTGGTGTGTTCAAGCGGAGCAGGAAGGACACTGTGGCTGGAGGAGGGTGCAGAGGGACCCGTGGCAAGGACAGGCCTCCAGAGGCGAGCGCTGCAGGTCACCCTGGGCTCCAACCGCTAGACAAGGCACTGGGCTTCAGGGGCACCGTGCTGTTGCCTCGTGATGCCACTGGCGCAAGGAACTGGGGAGACGGCTGAGCACAGCAGGCGAGGGAACAGGGAGACGGGACAAGGTGATGAGCTCGGCCTGGAGCCACGGTGAGAGGCAGGCAGCGGACTGACTCCAGTACGGTCCTGAGGCGGAGTCACAGAACTGCTCATGAATTGCAATGAGGGGCAAGGCAGAGAGAAATCGAGGATAAATTACAGATTTTTGGCTTGAGCACCTGGACAGACAGTGATGCCATTTCCTGGGATAAACAAGGCAGAAGGCAAAGGAGTATGGGCAGGAGGCAGGTAATAGAAATGTGATAAAGAACATAATGTGATTCACAGGACGCAATGGGAGAGCAACCCGTGGGCCAGGACTGTCCCTGCTGGCAGCGTCACCGTCGTCCAGCGAGCATGGGCTCTGCACCACACCCAGAGCTGAGGACTGGCTCCACGAGGTAAAGGGTCACTCTTCTCATTTACAGACACGGAGAGCGGGGTGTACACACGTGAAACAACTCAGCCTCCATCACAGCTAGAAAGCAAAGGGTCCCAGACTTGGCACCAGGCAACGCGACCTTGGAGCTCCAGCTCCACACCACACACAGCCAGCCAGGTCTGTTTCCCTCCAGCCTCTCCCCACAACCCCATCTAAGGTGGAAGACAGGGCACTTCCTCAGCCTTCCATCTCACTCAGCTCACTCGTTCTGGGCACTCGAGGTCACTGTTCAGTCTCCCATTAACTGGTTCTGGAAGTTTGCACTGAGCGAAACTGATTCCGGCCCTCCCCTCACTCTCTACTGGAGACCCTATGAAAACTCTTCCAGGAAGTCCTCTTCCTCCATCCCCATGCTGTACACTGAATGAAATCCAGTAAAAACGAAAACCATAATTAAATTTATTCTATATATGTGTATAGCTGGAGAAATTTCAAAATTTTTATATTTGGTAAATATTTGTTTTATGAGTATTTAGTGAGAAAACCATAAAATGTAATAGCCATGTAAGTCATAATATTCATATAACTGTGTTGTAAAAGAAGACAAAATATAAAGGTATCCTCCATGTAATGCAGTATGACTGGATTCTAACAGACAGAGTAGAATCCATACGCTCAGTGCTGCCTTTTCAAAACAGGTACCATGGGGGATGTGGACTCAGTCAAGTTCCAATACTGAAAACATGTTTGAAACTCCTTTAGAACTATAATCAGTTTGTGGGCCCTACGAAAATCACTGGCCTCATGTAAGAAGGTATCTCATGGTATCAAAAGAGGAATACCAAGACTACTTACCAATTAAATACTTGGCTTGAAAGGATTTTAAAAATATTTCCAAATACTAAATTCACCCTCAACCACAGAACAAGTTTCACCACTGTCATTAAAACTGTTTGCCAGGCTCTGAATGCAGGTCCAGATAAAAATGGAAAACTACTTGGACTGCTGTCAGCCTCATCTCCACCCACACCACTGTTCAAATGGGAATTTCCAAGACAGCAGATTATTTCTTTTAAAATCATCTTTCTCAAAGTACTTCCTTTAAAATCTGAGGAACACTGATCCCTAAGTATGTAAACATGATCAATCAATTTAATGCAAAATTCAACCAAACTTTAGATATTTTGAAATCACTTCTCATTTGACAGCTTTCTCCTCATTCTCTTCCAGTCTTTTCCTAAATAACTCTCAAGTCACTGAAATCTAGGTAGTACTGACATAATAAAGTTAAAGTGAGCAATGCTTAGCTGAAGAGGTGGCACTTAAATTAATTTTCATTTCGAGATTCATTTATTCATCCAAGTAACATTCACTGGGTATCCATTACCCACTACTCATTGATATAAAATATGATCCACAAACATGCACACCACTGCTGGAAGGGTACATTCTCCTTTACTAGAATCATGCTGGCATAAAGAACTGCCCAATAACCATTTTTCTAAGAGTAATCTTTTTGTTGTCTTCAAATTATATATCTCCTCTGCTATCACGCTTTCCCTGGGGTCTCTATCATGAACTGTAGATCATATACATTGTAACAAGCCTTTATGCTCATTATGTTCCATTAGAGACTGTTTCTTCTTGAATACCACCTGAAGCTACTATATCACCACCTTAGATTTGGAGGTGAAAGAGGGTGTGGTATAAGCAAGATAAAACTGAATCTGAGTCCAAAATAGAGAATGACACAAAATGCAGCTGGAGAAGACCTTCTAACACATATAAGAAAATGCAGAATTCATTCTCACAGCAATTAAAAATCCAGCATTTTAAGGAGATCAATATAATAAAATACACGCTTTACAAGATGGCTCTTGCTACAGTGTAAAGAACGGATTAGAAAAGGTAAAAAGAGAGGCAAAGAGATCAGTTACAAAGCTTCAGCAATAATCCAGGCAAATGGTGACAATGATCTAAATTAGAGCAGCTACACACAAAGACCACTAGCAGGTTCAGTAGCTGTTTCAGGAGCAGAATCAAGAGAGTGCCAGAACTGTCTGAACTCAGGCGGTGAGACTCCCTTGCTGGGGGTTCGGGCAGCAGAATGCGGGGGCAGTAATCACAAGCAGGGGTGGTCTTGGGCAGGACAGGACCCACCTCACCCTGAGACGAGGTATAAACTTCAGGGGTCACAATGCCTGAAGAGCTCCAGCCAGCCAATGTGTACGAAGCTGCTTCTGTGAAAGCTGGGCAGTCGCTGGCTCGGAGTCAGATGGGAGTCAAACGCCGACACTTACTAGCTGCCTGACCACCAGCAGGTCAGTTACTTAGTCTGAGCTGCAGTCTCTTTGATTATTAAGTGTGAAAAATAATGCCTCAAGTGTTCTCTGTGAGAACAAATGAAACCTGTACTCAAAATGCTTAGCACAGGGTAGGTACATTCTAAGAACTCAATTATCAGCAGGTCCTGGAATCAACTGCCCAGGGCAAAGGCTGGAGGAAGGTGAGGGGACGGCGAGCCAGGGGGTCATGCTGTCAGTCCCGGCAGAGGGGCGAGGAGGCCAGTGGGGAGCAGCTGCGGGGAAGGCGCAAGTCCATCAGCAGGTGGCAGAAGCCTCCACACGGCGGGTCCCGCCCTCCCCACTGCCGAGAAAAAAAAAGAAGGGGGTCTGAAGCGTCACTGGATGGAGACGGCCGCCGTCCCCCACCGACCCCGATGAGCGGGTCCTAGAGAACCAGTGGCCTCCACCTGAGAGGGTTCCAGGGGAAGCAGTGTCCTTGAGGCAAAGAGGTACCTTCCAGTTAAAGTAAGGAGGTGACAAGAAAAGAAGTTCAGAAAGAAATGGAGGACATAGGTGGTTACTTGTACGATGAAAGAGAAATTCTGGAGATATTTATATATTTTAATGCTCACTTAAAAGGTGGTGCTTGAAAGCAAAGAATGGGTTGATTTGATACCAAGTTTACATTCATTCAACATTACCTGGATGCCTACTAGGTGCTCTGGGTGCCATTCTAGGAACTACAGATAAAGCTTATACTCTAGGAGAAGACCAACAATGAGCAAAATAAAAGGTGACAAGGCAGGAAGGAAGTCTGTGGAGGTAAGTACAGCAGTTAGGCGACACTGGCTGGGTGTGAAAGTTCAGTTTTCATCGAATGGACACAGAAGGTGGTATTTAAATATATGCTTGATGAATCAGCAAGCTGACAAGGAACAGATACAATGTTTTAAACAGCCATGATTTGACTGAAAATTTGTATTTTATATAATTTCCCATTGACTTCTGTGTTGACAGCAGACTGAAGGGAGGTAAGGGTGGGGGCAGAGACCAACTGGGAAGCTACTGCAATCAGGTGGGTATAAGACTAAAAGAACTTTGACCAGTGGAGGAGTAGGAAGTATTCCAATTCTAAATATATTTTAAAGATATGTGGATCTGTTAACAGATTAGATATGAGACAAAGAGATGCGAGGAAGTCATGGGTGTCTCTGGGAGTTTCAGAGTAACTGAACGGAAGGACTTGCCAGTATCCTCTAGAGAAGATCGCAGACGGAGCAGTTTGCAAGGAACAGAGTTCAGTCTCAGACTTGTTAGGCCTGAGACAGGCAACAGAATCTGATGCCAAGCAGGAACCCGATATCTGAGTGCAGGATCAGGACAGAGGTCCAGGTTGAGAGATAAATTTGAGAATCACCAGCACACAGATCATATTTAGGATCATGAAACCAAAAGAGATGACCGAGTCAGGGACAGAGATACAAAAGAGGCTGGACATTCTGGAGCACTCCACTTTGAGAAGTCCGGAAGGTGAGGGGAAATCAGCCAAGGGGGTACCAGTAAGACGGGAGAAAAACAATGTTCTCAGAAGCAGGTGATGAACAGGTTTCAGAGGAGGGAGCGCGGCAGCCCTAGCAGTGCGGCTGCCAAGTCCAGTACGAGGCCTGAGGACCGACCGCCAGACCAGCGCCGTGAGGTAACGGGGTCCTGGCAAGAGTGGTGCAGGGAGAAAGGAGAAATGGGAGACATGCCATAAGCAAATCTTTCTGGGGATTTTGCAATAAACAGAAGAGAAACAGGCCAACAGCTGGAGAAAAGGACTTCAAAAGCTGTTTGGGGTTTTATTTTGGTTTGTTGTTGAGATGGAAAAAGGGAGGAGACAGTACGGTGATGGGAGGACCGGCAGACAGAAGCACAGCTGGGGTCGGGGTGCTGGTGAATCCGACAGCAGAGGCGGCCGGCCATGGGCTGCAAGGACGACGACCAGCGAGGGGTCTGGGGGAGCTCTCCTGACTGCTCCAGTTTTTCGAGTGAATCGGCTGAAAGGGAGGGTGGGATACGTGCTGGGCGTGGAGAGGAAAGACGTGGAATCACCGCTGAAGGGAAAAACAGGCCAAGGGTGTGGTGCTGACAAGCACTATCACGGTCACCTGAGGTTCCGGCCCGGCCAAGAACTTAAACCATGGCAAGAGCCTTCTCTGCTCAAGAGCCTGCTGCTCCTTTTCCTGCACCTTCATCAATAAAAAGTTATTTAATAAAACAAATAGTTAAAAGGAGAACAACACATCTAAATTTCTATAAAGACTTCCCCAAACAGAAGCTCTGGTTGGTGCTATATGACAAGTACCTTGGAAAAATTAATTGATCAAAAGAAGTATGCTTATGATGATCCTTATCTCATGAAGCACTCCTGCAAGATAAGCTGAAGAGAGGGGACAGTAACATAGTTACCAAGTCCAAAAATCTTATCTACTCAGTGGGGTCCACAAGGAGCTACCTTGCTCTGCCCAGAGAGCCCCCAGATCACTACCCCGGACATGCTATGAAGCAACTTCAGCTCATGTCTCCACACTCACATACAGACATGCAAGGGCAGCGATGAGCTGTCGGCAGGGCTGCATGGAGCCTGAGATGGTGGCCCACATTGCTATCTCCATCAGGAGACTGCAAGGCAAGATCCTCACAGCTCCCAAGCTATACAAATAAGGAGCGTGCTTTCTGCCTGTAGACCTGGGATGCTCTCCCTCTGTCACAGGGAGCCGAAGAGTCACACTAGACATCTTCAAATTTACAAATAATAAGCTAAGCCCTGATGATGTCACAGTAAAATCTTCTAATCACTCAGAAATTCTTAGAATTGCATTCAGAATATAATTTTTCATATTTAAATCTATGATAAAAAAGTGAATGTACCACAGTCCTCTTCACTAAACAGCCCTCAATCAAAATACTCACAAAATAGTTTAGTAGCTGCAAATTTCTATTGCTTAAAATTATTCTTGTGGTAAAAAGTATTTTACTATGTCTCTGTCACTGTCTTTAATAATCTGTTGTTTTGTTTTGTAATTAAGCTAAATCCATTGCTCCACAAACAACAGTCCTAAAGCAATCAGAATATATAGGATAAAATCTAGTCAAAACATCCTTTCACTACCTTCTAGACTTCGGTGGAAGGAATCAGACAGAAGGAAATGAAAGAAAAGAAGGAAACGGGAGCTGAGAGAATTTTCCCTAAGTTCAAAAGAATGACGGTAATGCAAAAAAAAAAATTAATAAAGATACACAAATCTCACGTTCTGAAACTTTGAAAAAAAAAAGGAACTTGTGTTGTACAAACAATGAGAGCATGTTACTACCCATCATGGGGTGAGAGTGTTTGTCTCAGAACAAGAACAATTTGCCAAGAACACACATCAATCATGGTAACAGAAACTGGTGTTTGACACTTAGAAAGCTGACTCCCTGAGCTCTCCTTTGGTCCAGACAGGTATTAACATTACAAAAGTGGAAGAAGTCACTGGCTAACCACATGCTGCCCTTAGCTGTCGCCATCCTGTGATTCAGGCCAGCGGTGTGGAACAACACAGGAGACGGCTGCTGACCAGAGCAGAGGCTGCCCTTCCAGCCTTTACAGTGACACCACATTCTTCAAAGACTCAAGAAGCAGTAAAGCCTCTAAGCTCATGCCAGGTGATCTTTCTCTCATTATCCCACACCACCAGTCTGAATGCAGAGGAGGCAACCGTCCTTCCCTTTCCCCGCTGGCCATGGGCCACATAACCTGGCTGACACTTGCCTCTTTCCAACAGGAAAGGGGTCCAGCCACAAGGAGCAGCAGCAGGCGGCATAAACGAAATAATTGTGTAAACGGAGATGCAGAACCACACATACAATCTTGGAATCTATGCTGTGTGGCAGCCTCGTATCTCACAGGAAAACCGTCACTTTAATTTCTGCCTCCTACCGCCACTCCAACCTTTCCTGCTTGGTGAGTCAGCAAGAGGCAAAAACGAAAGTGCCTTTTTTCCCCTTTTAAACTTAGAGCTGTTCAAAACTGGGCATTTCAAAATCGTAACATGAACTACCTAATTTTTAGAGGTGCTTCCTTTACTGTCTTCACCAGAAACGACACATGAAACAGTCGTGTTGTGTATATGTTGTGCAGAACTGGCACCAGGCTATGTCTGTATCTAACAGAGAGGAGATGCCTAGTTTAATCTTGATAACTCATGACCGTAACACAAAATACAGACATGGATTTAAAAAAGCAAACAACCATGCTAAAATGAAGATGTCGGCCTCGCGCTAAGCCAAGCTTCCCTGAACAGAAAGTTCAGGCAAGTGTGACACGGCAGCAGCCTCAGACGCACCAGGGACAGGGCTACGCTAGCCGGCATCCGAGGGGGTCGCAGGCTGGCTTCAGCTACCCCTCCCGGAGCCCCTGCTACGAGCATGCCTGCAGGACCACATCATTCCCGAGTGAGAGGGACGCAGTCCTCTTCCTCGAGGAGAGCTTAACAAGAGGAGGAAGGGAAATGTCCACATGAAGTGACACAAAGGTCTCAGAAATACCAGAAGAGACTTAACAAAGAATGTTATCATCAGATTTCCAGGAAAAAATACTACCTTCAGAAAACTGGAAAAAGCGGTAGGGGCAGAGGTATTTTAGACAGACCCTGAAGGATGTGCAGGATCTCAGACGCTAGAGAGGAGGATGGAGGGTACAGAGTGAACGAAGTCTCAGAGGCGAAGAAAGAGTCATTCGCAGGCAGTACGTCCTGAGTCGTGCTTCACAGACATGGACTGTGTAAGAAGTCAATAGATGTGCTTAAAAAGGGGGTTTGGCGGAGTCCCACAGTCAAGTTTAAAACACTACACCCTCCGTCCTCCAAAAGGTACCTAAGTATATGAAAGGCTCCGAGGAAGCACCGCCATAAAGTCGCTGTCTGACCATGTCTCCCAAACCTGACTGCAGACCTCGTTTGAAAGAAATCTACCAATTCTTCAATTTCAGAATTACTATCTAAGAAAAACTGACACAAGATTAGAGGGTATATTTGAGACACACTATAGAATGTCTCACACGCCAAACTGAGAAATGCACCCTTTATGAAAAACAACAAACTTAAGGGATTAACAACAAAAATACGGTGCTGCCCCACCTCGGGCGTCTATAACTTGAGCCTGTCATCATGTACTTACTGAGCTTAACGCGAGCACCCATAACATGCAGGGTCCTATATGATGAACAATGGACAATGGAGCATGCACTTATTTTTTACTGAGACATTCTTTTTACTTCATTTTTTGTTACAAAAAGCAACTATGTAACAGGAAAAACAGCACTACTGAGAGCGGCAACATGCCAGGGAAGGTGAGGACGGGGCAGGGCAGCCAAAGCCAGCAGGCCCAGATACAAGCCCACACAGCTGCACACAGCCTGGCTCAGGGCTGTCCCCTCACACCTTACTAACCCTCAAACACTACAGGTCGTTCAGTTAAGACCTAACGCTGCCTTTTTTTCATGTTTGTACATGAGAACTAAGTATTCTAAAACACTATTTTAAAATATAAACAATTCTGACTAAAACTTGGAAATGCATAATTGGCATTTTTGGGCTACTCTGTTTCCTAAAGGCATTGTAAACGTACTTCTTTCCTCACATAATAAACACGTATTTATGCTGCCATCATTAGGACAATTACCTGTGGCTGGAACTGAGGGACTGGTGGCCCTTGTATTCCTTGTGATTGCTCATCCATTGTCTGAAGAAACAGGAACTTAGAACTCTGCAAAAACACAAAGTTGGGAGTTTAAATTATGTAATCATTGCCAATCTGTGTTGCTCATCATATGCCTGATGCTTGCATTCAAATACAGAGATTTACCGAGTGCTTCAAATAGTGTCCATTAAGATATCCTATACTTGCTTGTCTGCCAGATGCTAAATCCAAGCTCTGTTTAGCAAACATGCCACCCACCCTTACCTTCAGGGCTCTGATCCAAGACCTGGCATGGATGACTGAAGCCAATAGACTGGGGAAGATGGGTGGGAAGGGAGGGATAAGAGGGAAAAAGGGGCATTATGATTGCAGATGTAATATTGGGGGGCATGGGGAGGGCTGTACAACTCAGAGAAGACAAGTAGTGACTCTATAACATCTCACTATGCTGATGGACATTGACTGTAATGGGGTTGGTGGGGGGGACTTGATCAAGGGGGTAGTTTAATAATCATAATATTGCACATGTAATTGTAGATTAATAATCCAAAATAAATTATAAAAAAAAGAACACTTAGGAGAAGCTAATAAAAGAGTAAGTGATTTAAAAAAAAAGAACATATGGGATGTGAACAATTTCCAGGGATGTGTTGTTTTAATTTGTCTGATTTTTCGCATAGTATTCAAGATCAAATAGACAACATTCACCATGTTATTGATAAGTTTTCACAAATGCCTGGATTGTTAAATTGGTTTTCTTTGTTTCATTGGATATGGCCTATAATTGTAGGTCTAATACTGTTACGCATTTGTATTCCTGTTCTCCTAGTGTGTGTGCGGAAGGCAGTTGTTGGTCTTTTAAAGCCAATACAAGCATATGTTACTTTTCAAGAATTAACTTCAAGAAATAAGTGATTCCTTTTAAACAACTTTGTGAAATCATATGCTGATTCCCCACCTGCATTTGCTGCAAGAAAATAATCATGTATATTGTGATTTTATCCAGAATTATAGCTGCTGGCTGTCCTCTCTTTCGTATTTTATCTCCCTGTTTGGTCCCAGGAGATGGCTGGTTAGCCAGAGACGGGTAAGATTCCTCATGGGAGGAACAACCTAAGACAGGCACAGTCGCAAGGGACCTCAGGTGAGCAACGTGGAGGCCAAATGAGGTGAGGCATAGAACCTCACCCCTCCAGACGAGAGAGACATTGCCTGTGACAAGCTATGTCACAGGCCGAGCCCAGCTAATCATTATTCTGGTACCTTCCACAAATATATGCATATGCATTTGCGTCAATTAAAACAAAAAAGGGGGAAATGTGGGATTCACTAATAATTTAAGTATAAAAATCATATGAATAATCATACTTGATTGATTATAGTAACTGAATTAGTTTCTCTGATGTGACTTCCTTTGCATTGTTTACTTTGTGAGAACTTGTTCACTATGTTCCTTGCATTGTTCACCTTGTGGGAGCTTGTTCACTGTATTGGAACTTGTTCGTTGCATGATGAGCAATAATGTCTTGTGTATTGAAAAGTTGCTAAGAGAAAAAACTTCAAAAGTTCACATCGCAAGAAAAAATAATTTGTAACTATGTATGTTGAAGGATGTTAACTAAACTTACTGTGATAATCATTTCACACACAAAAAAAATTCATATGGAACCACAAAAGACCCCAAATAGCCAAAGCAAACCTGAGAAGGAAGAATAAAGCTGGGGGGATTATGCTCCCCAACTTCAAGCTTTACTACAAAGCCACAGTACTCAAGACAATTTGGTACTGGCACAAGAACAGACCCATAGACCAATGGAACAGACTAGAGAGCCCTGATATAAACCCAAGCATATATGATCAATTAATACAAGGATAAAGGAGCCATGGACATACAATGGGTAAATGACAGCCTCTTCAACAGCTGGTGTTGGCAAAACTGAACAGTTACATGCAAGAGAATGAAACTGGATTATTGTTTAACCCCATACACAAAAGTAAACTTGAAATGGATCAAGGACCTGAATGTAAGTCATGAAACCATAAAACTCTTAGAAGACAACATAGGCAAAAATCTCCTGAATATAAGCATGAGCGACTTCTTCTTGAACGCATCTCCTCGAGCAAGGGAAACAAAAGCAAATATGAACTCATGGGACTACATCAAACTAAAGTTTCTGTACGGCAAAAGACACCATCAACAGAACAAAAAGGCATCCTACGGTATGGGAAAATATATTTGTAAATGACATATCTGACAAGGGGTTAACATCCAAAATATATAAAGAACTTACACGCCTCAATACCCAAAAAGCAAACAACCTGATTTAAAAATGGGCAGAGGATATGAAGAGACAGTTCTCCAAAGAAGAAATTCAGATGGCCAACAGACACATGAAAAGATGCTTCGCATCACTAATCATCAGGGAAATGCAAATTAAAACCACAATGAGATATCACCTCACACCAGTAAGGATGGCCACCATCCAAAAGACTAAGAACAACAAATGCTGGCGAGGATGCGGAGAAAGGGGAACCCTCCTACACTGCTGGTGGGAATGTAAGTTAGTTGAACCATTGTGGAAAGCAATATGGAGGTTCCTCAAAAAACTAAAAATAGAAATACCATTTGACCTGGGAATCCCACTCCTTGGAATTTACCCAAAGAATACAACTTCTCAGATTCAAAAAGACATATGCACCCCTATGTTTATCACAGCACTTTTTACAATAGCCAAGATATGGAAGCAACCTAAGTGTCCATCAGTAGATGAATGGATAAAGAAGAAGTGGTACATATACACAATGGAATACTATTCAGCCATAAGAATGAAACAAATCCTGCCATTTGCAACAACATGGATGGAGCTGGAGGATATTATGCTCAGTGAAATAAGCCAGGCGGAGAAAGACAAGTGTCAAATGATTTCCCTCATTTGTGGATCCATAACAATGAAGCAAAACTGAAGGAACAAAATAGCAGCAGACTCAAAGACTCCAAGAAGGAACTAGTGGTTACCAAAGGGGAGGGGTGTGGGAGGGTGGGAGAAGGGGATTGTGGGGTATTATGTTTAGTACACATGGTGTGGGGAATCACGGGGAAAACAGTGTAGCACAGAGAAGGCAAACAGTGAATCTGTGCCATCTTACTACACTGATGGACATTGACTGAATTGGGGTATGAGTGGGGACTTGATAATATGGATAAATGTAGTAACCACATTGTTTTTTCATGTGAAACCTTCATAAGAGTTTATATCAATAATACCCTAATAAAAAAA
>JAVSCE010005285.1:0-19137 GCA_032199065.1 Smutsia gigantea
AAAGTTCTCCAGCTATCTATTGGAAGTGGTAAGATCAGAATCTAGTCTTTTGATTAGAATGTATCTAGAGATTGTGTCCTGCCTCTTTATTACTCAGTGTATGGTGCACGAACCTATGGGGTGCTTAAAACATCCACCAAGCACCTCCCCATGTTGGGTTACTATGCATAATTTGAGAGTAGCATTGCATAACTTTCTACGACAAGGTAATGTGTAACTTTGGAAAACACAAGAATCATTAACTGGACTACTTACAGCTTCCTGCAAAAGCGGAACATCAGGGTGGTCTTCTGGAGTATGTTTAAGGATTTCTTTTAACAGTAAAGGGTATTTGACTAGGCGACTTCGGGGATTATCAAGGAAGCTCCACAGATCTAGTTTCCGGCTGAAGGGAGACTCAAGACATCGCTGGAGAAAGTCCTGGACTCTCGGGTCCTTTTCCTTTCGGTCAAGAAGAGCTTTGGCTGCCAGCTGGTTACTACAGTAGCCTTTGTAGGCATTCAAGCCTGGCAACTGAAGAGTGACAAGAGAAAGCAAATTACGGTAAGTTCCTGCTATGGTCAGTCCACTAGTAAGCTTGTGAACATGAAACATAAAGCTCACAGCTGTTCTGGAAAGCTCTGACAAGCTATGAGCATTGTCCTGCTGGTGATATTAGGGGGAGTAGAGTATTCTGGGCCAACACCAAACACCCTTTTCTAATTTCCCTAATTTAGCTAAATTCAACCAAACACTCATGACTTTTCCTTTCCCCAACGAGTTAGATGCTAGTCTTCTCTATTCCCAGGACACCATAGCATTCCTGTATCACTTTCACCACCAACCTTCAGACTGTTTTTTTACTTGACTATTCCCTCACTAGATTATTAATGTAGAGACTGCCTTTGATCTCTGAATTCCCAGTGATCCCTCTCAGCATAGTGCCAAGCATCTGGCAGGCACTCAAATATTAACTGAAAGAATGAAACAGAAAATTAATGGCATATAATGTGAGAATTCTGTACAAGGAGGAACATATTTAACACAAAACTGTTACCATTCATCAGGCAGGTTTCTAAACAGAGACTGTAACTTCTTACCGCTACAGCAATTTGTTCAATTTGAATACCTTGTTTATCTGTTTTTATAATCCAGTCCCTGGATCAAACGGTTCTGATATTCATTACAATGACAAGTGTGGCATGTACTTGTGGAAAACTATCTGGAGTAAAATACTCATTACACACCCACTTCACAAGAATGGGACCAATCTGCTCCACTGTTCCACGAGGCTTGGTTGCTGCTCCTATTCTTGCCAGCAAATCTGAAGCGTGAAAAAGCAGAAATACCAATAATAGGTTTATTTAAAAAATAATTCAGCACTAAATTAGAAGTTTATATTTAAACTTACTTGTATTACTGCTGTTCAGATTCTGAAGAAAATTAAGTAGCATATCTCACCTTCATGCAAAGGTATGTAAGCATCCAGGTCCCCAAATATATGTGTGAGTTCCTCTTCAGACATGATAGACAACTTCAACATGGGGTCATGGTAGGCCTATCAGAGGGCGAGAAACGTGTCACACAAAGAGATCAAGCAAATAAGACATTATGAGAGATCTGTACCTGAATGCCAGTCTGAGTAACTGTACAAAGGCTACTGTGGATTCTACTGTAAAACATTAAAGAAATTAAAGTGTGTTTGTTAATCCCCCTAAAAGACTCTCTTACTGACATTCATATTTGAGGAGATGTGTCTAATAAAGCTCATCCAAAGAAAAGTATTAAGTATTCGCTAGTAGATATTTTCTGCTTCAAGAAAGAAAACTATGTTAGAATTTGTTAAATACAATTTCTAAAAACAAAACCAGAGCATATGACAAAAAGTTATACACTGACCTTTCTTGCAAGTTTGAGATCTTCAATTAAGTTCTGTTCACCTTGGGACATTTCATATATTACCTAAAAAAAAAAATGGAGCAAACATCGTAGGTCACCATCCCTTCCTCTGAGAAAGGAAAATTATGTACAATTGATATTCACCATGATTTAACTGATGTTCCAAACAGTGCTTTTTAAAGTGACTCAGTCTGAAACCTAAAATTCAGAATGGAGCCTCAAATACGAGACTGCCCTGTGTTTTATAACTTTACCCCATCAAGAGTTCAATCCGATGACCACCACCAATCACAAAGTGTTGGCTTAGTGTGTATTAAGAATTACTGTCAGATACAAAAATGCAAGTTAATTTTGCCTTAGGCATTAGTTTGCTAATCTTCTGGCAAAACATCTGTTTGAAAAACAGGTACTATTTCTTTTTCATATAAGCCAATATATATGGTCTTGCTACTGAATGCCAGCTTACCTCCTGACGTCTGATTTCTTTGGCGGTTAAGGACTCTCTCACACTGATGTCTACTGTCTCTGACCACAGGACACTACTTCTCCTTTTGGCAGATGTTGGGACTGTCGATCTGCTTGATGACTTTTGGGCAGAACCTGGGGATCTGCTGCCACCACGACGAGTAAATGACTTAACAGAAGAATAAAAGAGGTGAACAAAAGGGAAAAGATTTGGAGGACACAGTAATTCTTCTTTCTTTCATAAAAAAATAGACAAATTAGAAAACAAAATTCAGAGAATTTCTCCAACATTTATCCAAGCTTCAATCTATCATTCTAAAATATTTATCAGCCAAAACTACTTTTATAGCTATTGAAGTAAAGAACGCCGCTCATAAAACAGTCCTATGTTTATAATGTCTGTGCAGTAAAGTTATTTGTTTGTATTTGATGCCTTTGACTGCTGTGGCATTCTTGACAAAATGATTTTGATGAGACTTCAGAAGGATATATAATTAAAAATTACATTAAAATGAACACTTAAAGGTAAAAACTACCATTTAAAAATGACAGATGGCACATTTTTTTTCTCAAAATCTTTGATATGACTAAAGTCATATCAAAAAGTGAGCGTTGAGGAAACTGAGTAAAAATAATCCCCTTAGAATAATTGAAGAAGAAAGTGGCAGGAAGTTAACATTCTCTGGAAAGAGACTTAAGTGACTTGATTATTCAAAGAAGCAATTAGGCTCATTAAAGCTCCTAAAGGGATACATGCATATCAGAAAGGACTGACCTCCAAAGCTAAGGGCGGATGCCTTACCATGTTCCCTCAGAACTGCCTTCACCACATGTACTCTCAGTCTGAACTCACCTGCAGTGGTCTGCAACCATACACCCTGCAGGATGTCAATCCCCACAATACACTCAGGGATAGGAGATATATACACAGGATACTCTTTTGTGGGTAGATGCCGTATTCCCAAAGGGATTTGGGTTTGTTTCACTCTGATAGCCTTACCCCCATATCCATCTATGTTACTGGGGGTCCTGGGGAACTGCTCAGGGTTCCCATGAATCAGTGAACATTCAGCCCCTGTGTCCACCAGAGCCAGGACACATTGTCTGTTCACTAGGGACCAATGGCTAGCTATTTCAACATGTGGCCTCCTTCCCCCCCAACCCCCACGGGCCCCTGGTCCCTCAGGGCAGATACCTCGGCCTTCCCCTCAGTCAAACCGTGTTCCCCAGTCATCTTCCTGTGTGGGTTCGAGTGAGGTTGGCTCACTCTCCAGCAGGAAATCTTGCAAACACACACACCAGACTTGTGGCTCTGGCTCTGACCTCTGCCTCTTTGGTCTTAATGGCTGGAACCGCTGCTCTGGTTTCAGTTGTTGCCATAGTTCTAGTAAGATCTAATTCGACTTCCCATCTAATTTCCTTCCATCTACCGTGCCTTGAGGCAATGCTAGCTCAGTCTTGAGCAGCTCTTACCTTCACCATAATTCTTCGCTTTTGGCGTTCTCGGGCCACCTCTGCCTGTGCTTCCCTCAGATGATCCACTGTCTGCCCCCTCCTAGGGGCAGCCCGCTGGAGCACCCCTCCCATAAGGGCAGCCTTTCTTTTTCCTTAGTAAACACTGTGGACTTTGCCACTTGTCTTGCCAGAGGCTTTCAGCCCCTGGCAAGTTTGCTGTGTGGGCAAGTTGGGGTTCTTATGGCCAGTACTGTCACGGAACTTAAACCACCTGATGATGTAACTGGCCTGTTGCTAGGCTACCTTTATGCAATAAGCTCTTACTGCACTATATAGGGAGCTCAGCCCAGTGCCCTGGATGGAGGCAGAGACACTAGTGCTCGATGTACTGCCAGGAAAACAAGCCGGGTAATAAACATTTTCAACGCAAAAGAACGTTTGCTGTCATTTTTGTTGGTCACACTGTGTCTTGCAATGGGGTTCAGCCCCCAGCAAGTAGCTATGATTTTTTCCTTTTTAGTATTACTATAAACTCATGGATATGAACACACTTGTTGTATCTTGATCCACTTCAGTTATTATTCTTACTATGATCAAATGATCACATCTTTGGCCACTGGGTGCTACTTCAGGATGGCTCCTATGTCCTTTCCCCCAGCTTTATTAGGCATAATTGACACGGTATAAATTTAAGGTGTATGACGTTGATTTCCGGTGACCAAGCGAAATTCATTAGAGATATTTTAATAAATAAAATTCATGATTCTGAAAACTGGTAAAGTCCTTGAGTGTAATGGATTCATCAAGGCCCTGGGAGCTAGATATTCATGTAAACAGAGATGGCTAAGGATGGGGCCTTTGGCAGTGGCTTGAATGGACATGCCAACGTATTGGATTCTGGTCACAATTATGGAAAAGAGCAGAGGTATGGTAGCCCTTAATAGAAGAGAAACTGGCTTCTGTGTATCACGCCTTGCTGGCTATGGAGCCATCAGCGCAGTAAGATGCTACAGAATCACTACTTATCTTCTCTGTGTTGTACAGCCCTCCCCGTGCTCCCCCCTGCATATGTCTGCTAATCATAATGCCCCCTTTCCCCCCTTGTCCCTCCCTTCCCACACATCCTCCCCAGTCCCTTCCCTTTGGGAACTGTTAGTCCATTCTGGGGTTCTGTGAGTCTGCTGCTGTTTTGTTCCTTCAGTGTTTTTCTTTGTTCTTACACTCCACATATGAGTGACATCATTTGATACTTGTCTTTTTCCGCCTGGCTTATTTCACCAAGCCCAATGCCCTCTAGCTCTGTGCATGTTGTTGCAAATGTTAGGATTTGTTTTCTTCTTATGGCTGAATAATATTCCATTGTGTATATGTACCACATCTTCTTTATCCATTCATGTACTGATGGACACTGAGGTTGCTTCCATTTCTTGGCTATTGTAAATAGTGCTGCGATAAACATAGGGGTGCATATGTCTTTCTCAAACTGGGCTGCTGTGTTCTTAGGGTAAATTCCTAGGAGTGGGATTCCTGGGTCAAATGGTATTTCTATTTTGAGTTCTTTAGGGAACCTCCATACTGCTCTCCACAATGTGTGAACTAATTTATATTCCCCCAGCAGTGTAGGAGGGTTCCCCTTTGTCCTCATCCTCGCCAGCATGTGTTGTTGTTTGTCTTTTGGATGGTGGCCATCCTAACTGGTGATCAGGTGATATCTCATTGTCATTTTAACTTGCATTTCTCTTTTGATTAGCGATGTGGAGCATCTTTTCATGTGCCTGTTGGCCATCTGAATTTCTTCTTTGGAGAAGTGCCTGTTCAGATCCTCTGCCCATTTTTTAATCGGGTTATTGGCTTTTTGGTTGTTGAGGTGCATGGGCTCTTTATGTTTTGGAAGTCAACCCCTTACGGGATATGTCATATATGAATATATTCTCCCATACTGTAGAGATGCCTTTTTCTTCTACTGCTGATGTCCTTGGCTGTACAGAAGCCTTTTAGTTTGATAGAGTCCCACTTGTTCATCTTTGCTTTGCTTTCCCTTGCCCGAGGAGGCATGTTCATGAAAAAGCTGCCCATGTATATATTCAAGAGAGCTTTGCCTATGACTTACTTGTAAGAGTTTTATGGTTTCATGACTTATATTCAGGTCTTTGATCCATTTCAAATTTACTTTTGTGTATGGAGTTAGACAGTAATCCCGTTTCACTCTCTCTCTCACATGTAGCTGTCCAGTTTTGCCAACACCAGCTGTTGAAGTGGGTATCATTTCCCCATTTTATGTCCATGGCTCCTTTATCATAGATTAATTGGCCATGTATGTGTGGTTTATATGTGCGCCCTCTATTCTGTTCCATTGATCTACGGGTCTGTTCTTGTGCCAGTACCAAATCGTCTTGATTAGTGTGGCTTTGTAGTAGAGCCTTACATTGGGGAGCATAATCCCCCCCCTGCTTTGTTCTTCCTTCTCAGGATTGCTTTGGTTATTCGGCACCTTTTGTGGTTCCATATGAATTTTAGAACACTTTGTTCCAGTTCATTGAAGAATGCTGTTGGTATTTTGATAGGTATGGTTCAGGGACCTGCTTTGTCTGTCAAGTTCTTGGGGGTTGTCTGGTCGGGTAAAGCTTAAGGTATCCCAGACGTAGTCATAGTCAAGGTCCAGGCTTTCGCTACCTCTACCACTGTGGCAGTCAGTCATACAAGAGTTTTTGGGTGTTTTGGGCTACCGGAGGGTGTTTACTCCGCACTTGGCTCAAACTGTCAAGGCCATACACCAATTGGTACAAAAGAGCATCCGGTGGGACTGTGTTGAGACGTGTGCAGTTGTGTTTACTGTTATTAAGCAAGCAGTCAGGCTGTTATAGTCCTTGATTGTAATGAACTCATCAAGGCCCTGAGAGCTAGATGTTCATGTAAACCAAAATGGTTATGGAAGAGGCCTTTGGCAGCGGCTTGTATGGGTCTGCCAATCTCTTGGATTCTGGTCATCATTATGGGAAGGAGCAGAGGTCTGGTAGCCCTCAGTGGAGGAGCAACTGGCTTCTGTGTATCACGCCTTGCTGGCTGTGGAGCCAACAACGCAACAGCTCTGGCCAAGCTAATAATCACCTATCCCATCGCGGCGTTGGTGCCAGAGTGGACCCAAAGGCCAGGGAGTGGCATGGCACAGACCCTTACACTGGCAAATGGGGGCCCATACTTACAGCAGCGTAGCACCCTCTTCCATAGCCCCTTGAGTCAAGATATCTGATGCTTATTTGGGGAAGTGACATATACGAGTGGAAAGGAAGAAGAACATGCACTTGACCCATTGGTAGCCGAGAGTCCTTATGAGCACATAAAAGCCCCTATACCTGGTGATGCTTGGTATACAGATGGCTGGCTCCAGTCGTGGGCAGTCGCCAAAGTGGAGGGCTGTGACTTTGTATCCTAAGACTAAGATGACATGGATGTTTGAGGACGGAGAGGGGATGGACTGTGTCACGGGCAGTATGGCTCATGATCTCCCAGGATGATCACACCCTCCTCCGTAGTCGTGTGCACTGACAGCTGGGCTGTGTGCCGGGCTTGACCTGTGGCTACCGACATGGTGCCATGCCAACTGGGTGGTTGGTCACTGGCCCCTTTGGGGGGAAGTGCTGTGGCAAGCCATATGGGCCTTTAGTCAGACTGAGACAGGTACTATGTATCATGTGTCTGGCCATTTGCCTTTTGGCATCCCCAGTGAATGGTGAAGCAGACACATTATTGGCCCCCATGCATTGGCTAGAAGGGAAGCCTGCCTCTGTTGTAGCCCAATGGTTATGTCAGTGGTTGTTGCACACATTGCAAAAGACAGTGTGGGCTCTAGCCTGTCGGTGGGGTTTGCCATTGACCTTTGAAGACATCAGCAGAACCCGGGAGGAGTACCTGTGGGATTATGATGGGGATTATGTTGAATCTACAGCCGATATAGGAAGAACCGTCATCCAACTGAATCTTCGAATACGTGAACACGTCACCTGTCTTCATTTATTCAAGTCCTGTTCAATTTTTCTCAGTAATGTTTTATTTTATTTTATTTTTTTATTTTGGTATCATTAATCTACAATTACATGTGCAACATTTTCGTTACTAAACTCTCCACTGCATCAGGTCCCCCCCACCTACTCCATTACAGTCACTGTCCATCAGCATAGTGAGATGCTGTAGAATCACTACTTGTCTTCTCTGAGTTGTACAGCCCTCCCCGTGCCCCCCCAACATGATGTCTGCTAATCATAATGCCCCTTTTCCCCCCGTATCCCTCCCTTCCCACGCATTATCCCCAGTCCCTTTCCCTCTGGTAACAGTTAGTCCATTCTTGGGTTCTGTGAGTCTGTGGCTGCTTTCTTCTTTCAGTTTTTTTCTTTGCTCTTATGCTCCACATATGAGTGACATCATTTGGTACTTGTCTTTTTCGGCTTGGCTTATTTCACTGAGCATAATACCCTCTAGCTCTGTCCATGTTGTTGCAAATGGTAAGATTTGTTTTCTTCTTATGGCTGAATAATATTCCATTGTGTATATGTACTACATCTTCTTTATCCTTTCATCTACTTATGGACACTGAGGTTGCTCCCATTTCTTGGCTATTGTAAATAGTGCTGCGATAAACATAGGGGTGCATCTGTCTTTTTCAAACTGGGCTGCTGCATTCTTAGGGTAAATTCCTAGGAGTGAGATTCCTGGGTTAAATGGTATTTCTATTTTGAGTTTTTTGAGGAACCTCCTTACTGCTTTTCGCAATGGTTGAACTAATTTTCATTCCCTCCAGCAGTGTAGGAGGGTTCCCCTTTCTCCACATCCTTGCCAACATTTGTTGTTGTGTGTGTTTTGGATGTTGGCCATCCTTACTGGTGTAAGGTGATATGTCATTGTGTTTTCAAATTGCGTTTCTCTGATGATTAGTGACGTGGAGCATCTTTTCATGTGCCTGTTGGCCAGCTGAATTTCTTCTTTGGAGAAGTGTCTGTTCAGCTTCTCTGTCCATCTTTTAATCAGGTTATTTGTTTTTTGGGTGTTGAGGCATGTAAACTCTTTGTATATTTTGTTTGTTATTATTTCCTTATTGGATAAGTTCTTAATGAATATATTCTCCCATACTGTAGGATGCCTTTTTGTTCTGCTAATGCTGTCCTTTGCTGTACAGAAGCTTTTAAATTTGATGTCCCATTTGTTCATTTTTGCTTTTGTTTCCCTTGCCTGAGATGCGTTCAGGAAAAAGTTGCTCATGTTTATATTCAAGAGATTTTTTTTGCTTCTGTTTTCTTCAGTGAGTTTTATGGCTTCATAACTTACATTCAGGTCATTGATCCATTGTGAGTTTACTTCTGTGTGTGGGGTTATACAGTAATCCAGTTTCATTCTCTTGCATGTAGCCATCCAGTTTCGCCAACACGAGTTGAAGAGGCTGTCATTTCCCCACTGTATATCCCTGGCTCTTTTATCATATATTAATTGGCCATATATGTGTGGGTTTATATCTGGGCTCTCTGTTCTTTTCCATTGATCTATGGCTCTGTTCTTGTGCCAGTACCAAATTGTTTTGATTACTGTGGCTTTGTAGTAGAGCTTGAAGTCAGGGAGCATAATACCCACAGGTTTGTTCTTCCTTCTCAGGATTTCTTTGGCCTTTCGGGTCTCTTGTGGTTCCATATGAATTTTAGAACTATTTGCTCTATTCGTTCAAGAATGCTGTTGGTATTTTGATAGGGATTGCACTGAATCTATAGATTGCTTTAGGCAGTATGGCCATTTTGATTTGTCTTTGATTTTAACAAATAGTAAAATATCAATATGAAATGTTTGAAAGAATTAAAAACTTGTTTCTTAAATATGGGCAAGTAGGTAAGATAAATTTCTATAGAGTAATATTCTTATTCTTGGCATAAGTATGTAGAATTTCCAAATCGCTTATATGTGTGTGAATGTTTTATGTATGTGTGCATGTGTGTGTGTGTGTGTGTGTATTACATTGAGATTCATATAAGATAATTTATTTAGATGAAGTATTTAGTTATGCAGTTTGGTTTTTCTCTTAAAAGACTTTAAGGATAGAGAGTGTGTATATCCAGGTTGGAGATATTGTTTTCTGTTAAGGAACACTTAAGTAGTAGGCAACATGATTTGATTTAAAATTAAGAACAATGAACAGTAAATCATGTTTGCCTTGTGAAAAGTTATAAGAACAGGACCTTAAAAGAGAAAGAAGAGGAAGAAAAAATCAAAGACCAGTGGACTGCTAGAGAAACAGAAAAAGGACATCGTTATGTGGAGACCTTTAACAATGATACATACATATGGAGAAATAGAAATACCCATTGAGTGAAGACCAAAGCAGAAACATTAAAGAAAAGAATTGGAGAAAGAATGGAAAGGTAGTCAAGGAAGCTAGTGTTTAATATACTGTTTATACTCTTCCTGTGTCTAAAATGAGTTTGAAGTAACTTTTGATAATAGACAATAACACCTTTAAAGAGACCAGAATTTGTTTTGCAATTAAGAATGATTTGATTTTGTTAGTCAGATATGTAAAGCAACAGCTAACATTAGCCAACATTAGCTAGTTGTGTTGCAGAAATAATTGTTGCAGAAAAATTAGACTAACAATATTAGTTATTAGTAAGCACAATATTTGTTTAGCAGAAAAAACAACAAGTAGAAAATAATCCTGTGCCTTCCATTGACTGATAACAGGCATACTGTGCATAAGAATGATGCACAATGGAGGAGGATTAAATATGGCCACGTGAGAGGTGAGACAGAGGCTTCCTCCTAAAACCACATATAATACGAAAATATAATTAATACAACTAATCCTGAAAGAGCAACAGGAAAGAGCACTGCGCTGAACTGCATACACCTGGAGAAAAGAATAAACCTCACAGAGCAGGGTAACGTACCACAGCAGTGGCCCGGTGGGACCCAAGGCCTACCCCCACCCCAGCTCACCAGTAGGAGGAAGAGAAACAGAGCGGGGAGGGAGTGGAGGCCTGGGACTGCTGAATACCTAACTCCGGAGATCTGATCTGGGAGCACAAACCTACATTTCATGGTGTTTTCATGGTACTCTCATGATTAGGGGGTTGGAAAGCTAAGACAGGCAGAATACCTGGAGAGACTGAGATTCCAGCCACTTGTGGAAAGCAGGGATCCATATCTGGCTACTCTGGGACTGAAGAAAGGCAGGCAGTCTGAGAGACTTCCTAACAGCAAGAGGGCTGCTAAAGGGGCAAGGATTGCACAGAGAATACTGCTCAGGAGAGAGGACAGGTAGACAAAATTTTCCAGGTACACTCTGCCCACCAGGTTGGGAGCTTTGCCATATAGACTCTCATATTTAAGGAGGAAAAATAAATCTTCCTCCTTAGATGATCTTCAGGCGCTCCAGCTCCCTGGCTGGCTACACAGCTCCAAGGACCCCAAATGTGATACACAGACTACTGTGCCTTTCTCCCGGCCAGCCCCACCTGGCTCGCAAACCGGCAAACCCTACCCTGGCGTTAGGCCAGCCAGAGGGAAGCCCCATCCACAGCAACTACAAATGCAAAGCACAGAGGCTTATACCTGTGTGCTTGGTCCACTGGTTTTGGCAGTGGAGACAGGCATAGCAGCCGGGAAGCAGGAAACAGCTCTTTCCTCCCCCCAGGCACCACTACTGCTCCCATACAACCCCCAGCATTGCTTCAGGGGCTGAGCAGCTCCAGAGAGTAGAGCTTCTGGGCACTAGAGGACACCATACGCAAATATGAAATGCCAAAAGAACCTGGTTCAGAATAAAATGATGAATACAACCCCTTAGAAAGATTCAAATGCAATCGACCTCATGAATCTGCTTGAAAGGGATTTGAAAATAAAAATCATTAACATGCTCACGGAGGTACAGAAAAATACTCAATAACTCAGGAATGAATTCCGGTCAGAAATCCAATCATTATGGAACACAGTATCAGAAATGAAACATACAATGGAAAGTTTGAAAAGCAGATTAGATATGGTAGAGGAGACGATAAATGAAATAGAAATCAGAGAAGAGGAATACAAAGAAGCTGAGGTACAGAGAGAAAAAAGGATCTCAAAGAGTGAAAGAATATTGAGAGAACTGTGTGATCAATCCAAATGGAAAAATATTCGCATTATACAGGTACCAGAAGAAGAAGAAGAGAGAAAAAGGGATAGAAATGTCTTTGAGGAGGAAATTGCTGAAAACTTCCTCAATCTGGGGGAGGAGATAGTCTCTCAGGTCATGGAGGTGCACAGACCTCCCAACACAAGGGACCCAAGGAAGACAACACCAAAACATATAGTAATTAAAATGGCAAAGATCAAAGATAAGGATAGACTATTAAAAGCAGCCAGAGACAGAAATAAGATTACATACAAAGGAAATCCCATCAGGCTATCATCAGACTTCTCAGCAGAAACCTTTCAGGCCAGAAGGGAGTGGCATGATGTATTTACTGCAATGAAGCAGAAGGGCCTGGAACCAAGACCTCTTTATCTGGAAAGGTTATCATTTAACTTTGAAGGAGGTTTTAAAGAATTTCCAGATAAGCAAAAGCTGAGGGAATTTACCTCCCACAAACCATCTCTACAGTGTATTTTGGAGGGACTGCTTTAGGCAGGATGGCCATTCTGACAATATTAATTCTTCCTTTCCATGGATACAGGATGTATTTCCATGTATTGGTATCTTCTTTAATTTCTGTCATGAGTGTCTTTTAGTTTTCAGGGTATAGGTTATTCACTTCCTTGGTTAGGTTTAGTCCTAGGTATTTTATTCTTTTTGATGCAATTGTGAATGGAATTGTTTTCCTGATTTCTCTTTCTGCTAGTTCATCGTTAATGTATAGGAATACAACATATTCCTGTGTACTAATTTTGTATTCTTGTAACTTCGCTGAATTCAGATATTAGATCTAGTAGTTTGGGAGTGGATTCTTTAGGGTTTTCTATGTACAGTATCATGTCATCTGCAAACAGTGACAGTTTAACGTCTTCTATACCAATCTGCATGCCTTTTGTTTCTTTGTGTTGTCTGATTGCCATGGCTAGGACCTCCAGAGCTATGTTGAATGAAAGTGGGGAGAGTGGGCATCCTTGTCATGTTCCTGATCTTAAAGGAAAAGCTTTCAGCTTCTCACTGATAAGTATAATGTTGGCTGTGGGTTTGTCTTATATGGCCTTTATTATGTTGAGGTACTTGCCGTCTATACCCATTTTGTTGAGAGTTTTTATCATGAATGGATGTTGAAATTTGTCAAATGCTTTTTCAGCGTCTATGGAGATGATCATGTGGTTTTTGTCCTTCTTTTTGTTGATATAGTCGATGATGTTGATGGATTTTTCTAATATTGTGCCATCCTTGCATCCTTGGAATAAATCCTACTTGATCATGATGGATGATCTTTTTGATGTATTTTTGAATTGGGATTGCTAATATTTTTTTGAGTATTTTTGCATCTTTGTTCATCAAGGGTATTGGTGTGTAATTTTATTTTTTTTGTGGTATCTTTGCCTGTTTTTGGTATTAGAGTGATCCTGGCTTCATACAGTGAGTTTGGAAGTATTGCCTCCTCTTCTACTTTTTGGAAAACTTTAA
The DNA here is from genome assembly GCA_032199065.1 of Smutsia gigantea. Classification (NCBI taxonomy): domain Eukaryota; kingdom Metazoa; phylum Chordata; class Mammalia; order Pholidota; family Manidae; genus Smutsia; species Smutsia gigantea. The sequence continues at coordinate 13,421 of JAVSCE010005285.1, forward strand.
GGTCGCTCGGTATTAGGTCTTCTCTAAATGTCTGATAAAATTCAGCAGTGAAGCCATCTGGTCCAGGAGGTTTTTTCTTAGGTAATTTTTTGATTACCAATTCAATTTCATCACTGGTAATTGGTCTGTTCAGATGTTCTGTTTCTGCCTGCATCAGCCGTGGAAAGTTGTATTTTTCTAGAAAGTTGTCCATTTCTTCTAGGTTATCCAGTTTGTTAGCATATAATTTTTTATAGTATTCTCTCATAATTCTTTGTATTTCTATGGTGTCTGTAGTGATGTTTCCTTTCTCATTTCTGATTCTGTTTATGTGTGTAGACTCCCTTTTTTTCTTGATAAGTCTGCCTAGGGGTTTATCTACTTTTATTTTCTCCAAGAACCAGCTCCTGCTTTCATTGATTCTTTCTATTGTTTTTTTTGTCTCGATTTTATTTATTTTTGCTCTGATCTTTATTATGTCCTTCCTTCTGCTGACTTTGGGCCTCATTTTTCTTCTTTTTCTAGTTCCATTAATTGTGAGTTTAGGCTGTTCATAAGGGATTGTTCTTCTTTCCTGAGGTAAGCCTTTGTTGCAATATACTTCCCTCTTAGCACGGCCTTTGCTGCGTTCCACAGATTTTGTGGTGTTGAATTATTGTCATCATTTATCTCCATATATTGCTTGATTTCTGTTTTTATTTGGTCAATGATCCATTGTTTATTTAGGAGCATGATGTTAATCTTCCATGTATTTGTGGGCTTTTTCATTTTCTTTTCATAATTTATTTCTAGTTTCATACCTCTGTGGTCTGAGAAACTGGCTGGCACAATTTCAATCTTTTTGAATTTACTGAGGCTGTTTTTGTGGCCTAGTATATGATCTATTCTTGAAAATGTTCCATGTGCCCTTGACAAGATTGTGTATCCTGCTGCTTTTGGGTGGAGTGTTCTATAGATGTCTGTTAGGTCCATGTGTTCTAATGTGTTGTTCAGTGCCTCTGTGTCCTTACTTATTTTCTGTCCGGTTGACCTGTCCTTTGGAGTGAGTGGTGTGTTGAAGTGTCCTTGAATGAATGCATTGCATTTTATTTCCCTCTTTAATTCTGTTAGTATTTGTTGCACATATTTGGGTGCTCCTATGTTTGGGTGCATAGATATTTATAATGGTTACATCTTCTTGTTGGATACCCTTTTGTCAGTATATAATGTCCTTCTTTGTCTCTTGTTACTTTCTTTGTTTTGAAGTCTATTTTATCTGATATAAAAGTATTGCCTCTCCTGCTTTTTTCTCCCTATTAGTTGCATGAAATATCTTTTTCCATCCCTTCACTTTTAGTCTGTGTATATCTTTGGGTTTGAGGTGAGTCTCTTGTGGGCACCATATAAATGGGTTTTGGCTTTTTATCCATTTTGTTACTCTATGTCTTTGGATTGGTGCATTCAGTCTGTTTACATTTAGGGTGATTATCGATAGATATTTACTTATTGCCATATCCGATTTTGGATTTGTCGTTACCAAAGGTTCAAGGGCAGCTACTTTACTATCTTAACAGTCCAACTTAAATTGTCTTATTTATGCTATTATAAACACAATCTGAAGTTTTTTTCCCCTTCTTTTTCTTCCTCCTCTACTCTTTACATGTTAGGTGTCATATTGTGTACTCTTTGTGTATCCGTTGACTAACTTTGTGGGTAGCTGATTTAATTTTGTATTTGGTTAGTAGTTAATTGGTCTACTTCTTTTACTGTGGTTTTATTTTCTCTGGTGACAGCTGTTTAGCCTCAGGCGCACTTCCATTTAGAGCTGTCCCTTTATAATACACTGCAGAGATGGTTTGTTGGAGGCAAATTCCCCCAACTTTTGCTTATTTGGAAATTGTTTTATCCCTCCTTCAAATTTAAATGATAATATTTGTGGTTAGAGTATTCTTGGTTCAAGGCCAGTCTGTTTCATTGCATTGGATATATCATGCTACTCCTTTCTGACTGGTAAGGTTTCTGCTGAGAAGTCTGATGATAGCCTAATGGGTTTTCCTTTCTAGGTGATCTTTTTTCTATCTCTGGCTGCTTTTAATAGTCTGTCCTTATCCTTCATCTTTGCCATTTTAATTATTATATGTCTTGGTGTTGTCTTCCTTAAGTCCCTTGTGTTGGGAGATCTGTGCACTTCCATGGCCTGAGAGACTATCTCCTTCCCCAGATTGGGGAAGTTTTCAGCAATTACCTCCTCAAAGACACTTTCTATCGCTTTTCTCTCTCTTCTTCTTCTGGTACCCCTATAATGTGAATATTGTTCTGTTTGGATTGGTCACACAGTTCTCTCAATATTCTTTCATTCTTAGAGATCCTTTTTTCTCTCTGTGCCTCAGCTTCTTTGTATTCCTCTTCTGTAGTTTCTATTTCCATCTCCCCCACTGTATCCAATCTGCTTTTAATAACCTCCATTGTGCTCTTTAATGATTGGGTCTCTGACCCGAATTCATCCCTGAGTTCTTGAATACCTTGCGGTACCTCCATGAGCATGTTAGTGATTTTTATTTTGAACTCCCTTTCAGAAAGGGTCATGAGGTCAATGTCATTTAAATATTTCTTAGGAGTTGTATTAATAATTTTACTCTGAACCAGGTTCCTTTGGAATTTCATATTTGTATATGATGCCTTCTAGCGCCCAGAAGCTCTACTCTGTGTATCTTCTCAGCCCCTGAAGCAATGTAGGGGGTCGCAGGGGAGTGGTGTTGGTGCCTGGGGGGAGGAAAGAGCTGTTTTCTGCTTCCCGGCTGCTATGCCTGTCTCCAATGCCTGAACCAGTGGGCCATGCACACAGGTAGAAGCCTCTATGCTTTTCGTTTGTAGTTGCTGTAGACAGATGTTCCCTCTGGCTGGCCTAACACCAGGGTAATATTTGCTGGTTTGTGAGCCAGGTGGGGCTGGCCGGGAGAAAGGCACAGTAGGCTGCATATCACAGAGTGGGTCCTTGGAGCTGCATAGCCAGCCAGGGAGCTGGAGCACTTGAAGATTGCCTAAGGAGGAAGATTTATTTTTCCTTCTTAAATATGAGAGTCTATATGTCAAAGGTCCCAACCTGCTGGGCATAGTGCACCTGGACAATTTTGTCTACCTGTCCTCTCTGCTGAGCAGTAAGCTCTGTGTAATCCTTGCCCCTTTATCAGCCCTCTTGCTAAGGACTTCCTTGTTAGGGAGTCTCTCAGACTGCCTGCCTTTCTTTTGTCCCAAAGCAGCGAGATATGGATCCCTGCTTTCCACATGCGGCTGGAATCTCAGTCTCTCCAGGAATTCTGACTGTCTTAGTTTTCCAACCCCCTAATTACAAGAGTATCATGCAAGCACCATAAAAGGTAGGTTTGTGCTCCCAGAGCAGATCTCTGTAGTTAGGTATTAAGCAGTCCCAGGCCTCCACTCCCTCCCTGCTCCGTTTCTCTTCCTCCTGTCTATGAGCTGGGGTAGGGGAAGGGCTTGGGTCGCACTGGGCCACAGCTTTGGTACATTATCCTGTTCTGTGAGGTCTGCTCTTTTCTCCAGCTGTATGCAGTCCTCTTTCCTGTTGCTCTTTCAGGATTAGTTGTATTAATTATATTTTCGTATTATATGCAGTTTTAGGGGGAAGCCTGCATTTCACCTCTCAGGCCAGCATCTTCAATCCAGTCTTCGCCTGCACTTTCCAAGTGTTTAACCTTTTAATTTTAAACTCTCTTTTCAACATTTCAGGGCATGCTTCTCTCTCTGACAGCACCCACACTTTCTACGTGGGTAACCTTTTAATCTTAGACTTTCTCTCTCCAAACCTTTCAGGGTGCCTCTCCTTGCTGTTGTTGCCTGCTGCACTTCTCTCTTTAATTTACTTTAAATAAAACGTTTACTCTGCTTCACTACTGTGTCTCTGCCCTTCAGTTCTTCATCGGGGCAGGGACAAGGACCGAGGAAAATACACATGCTTCCCCAATGTTTATTAAGTGCCTGAATGAACAAATGATTTCCTGCCCTGGATCTAAAAATACTTTCTTCCCCCAGCCAAACGGTACATACAATTATAATAGATATTATAATATGATATGTTCTTCTTTTGGTTCAAGAATTTGTGCATACTAATGAATGAAGGCTCTTCAGATGTTTAAGCCCTAGGGGAGGTATATGGATGTTAGGAGAGATGATTGCTTAGGGGCCTAATAATGGGTAAAGGAAGGAGAAGGTGCAGAAAGGTAAACAAAAGATGAGAGATGCTTTCCTCCACTTTCTTCTGAGCAGCAGCCCATTGCCATAGCAACAGCAGCTGTTTCTGGTACTTCTTCCAGCTTCCTACCTGCTGGTGAGGAGGAACTGAGAGCCACAACCTCTTCACCCAGCGGGACATTCTCCTAGCATCTCAGAGTGGAGCTGGGGTCAGACTCGGGGAGATGCAGCCTGAGCTGGACCAGCACGGGTGGCCAAGGGAAGAAGCTGAGCTGCCAGAAGGTGAGGTGAAGGCTGCTGGAAGGTGGAATCTGCCCAAGTTTCACAGGAACTGGGGAGTCAGCTGCCATGTTGGCAAATAATCACAGTTGTGCAACAGCCCTCAGAGGTGATTTCCCAGAGATCTTCTGACTTAATTGACTCTATACAACCTCCTGACTGCAAAATTGGGAACCTTGAAGAGCAATAGCAGTTTTCAATGGGCAGCTGCTGACTCAAGCGGACACCCCACACAGCATCGTTTCCCGTAGCTTCTAATGACATTCTTGTCAATAGGGCCAGAGAATACTGTTCTAAACAGGAAATGAGAAGAATGCCAGATCTGTGAACAGGAGACTGTGCATGAGGAGGAGTCTGTGTCTCTATAGTGTGTAATTTGTAGTTCTCCTAATCACATCAACAGCTTTATTGCAAGATTTGCCAGTTTCTGCAGCAGAAATATGACTTGCAAATGCCGAAAAAGAGTTATCATCTTTTTATGTTCTCCTTTCTGCTAATTCTACACCGTCTCAAACCAAGTCCTTTATTTGCAAGGGGTGAGGAAAGGCAGGAATTGGGGAATCATAAATTACATTTGATAGGTTTATTAATCAATTTAACTTATTTATTACAGTGTAACAACTGACCAAAACTGAAGACGTAAGGAAATTGTGAATTCGAAAACATTGGAGCTTATAAAAGTTTTCTGTTAAAGAGAGTTATCTTTTCTATCAACACCAAAGGAAAACTTACCGAAACAATTCCTGGAGCTGCTCACGGCTCACTGAGGAGCAGCACAGCAGGAGCCTGTGATTTCACGGCAGGTCCCACCACGTGCAGCCTCTCGTTATCAGCAGCAAGCCAAGGAGTCTACTGAGCAACGCTGCTGTTGGCATTTATCCTTTGTCATTCTCAAATCTGCTTCTCCAAGTATGATGCAGTTAATAAACATGTTTACAAGCCAGTAATTTGTTTCTGGCACTATTTTTGCTTCTTTTTACACCAAAATTCATTCATGGGGAGGAAATATTGAGACATGGACCATGAGTGCAGTCAGAGTAGGGTGAGGGCCTCCGGAAAAAACATGGCAGAATATTTACAGTCAAAGCAATGTAACAAATGTAAAGTCCCTTATCAAAACTGTGTTCAGCATTATGCAAAGTCAAGGTCACACTGATTCTCTAGGGTAAAGGTACCAGACTAGGAATATAGACATGTTCAGTGATAATAGTTAAAGGTCAAAAGTCCAGGAGGAACTTGGCCTGGAAGGTTTGAGTGTTCTGCAAGCATAT
>JAVSCE010005286.1:0-103693 GCA_032199065.1 Smutsia gigantea
CTGTTGCTTTCCTATACACTAATGATGAACTAACAGAAAGAGAAATCAGAAAAACAATTGCATTCACAATTGCATCAAAAAGAATAAAATACCTAGGAATAAACCTAACGAAGGAAGTGAAAGACCTGTACTCTGAAAACTACAAGACACTCCTAAGAGAAATTAAAGAGGACACTAACAAATGGAAAAGCATCCCATGCTCTTGGCTAGGAAGAATCAATATTGTCAAAATGGTTATACTACCTAAAGCAATCTACAGATTCAATGCAATCCCTATCAAACTACCAACAGCTTTCTTCAATGAACTGGAACAAATAATTCTTAAATTCATATGGAACCACAAAAGACCCCGAATAGCCAAAGCAATCGTGAGAAGGAGGAATCAAACAGGTGGAATTACACTCCCTGACTTCAAGCTCTACTACAAAGCCACAGTAATCAAGACAATTTGGTATTGGCACAAAAACAGACCCACAGACCAGTGGAACAGAATAGAAAATCCAAACATTAACCCAAACATATACAGTCAATTAATATTTGATAAAGGAGCCTTGGATATACAATGGGAGATGACAGCCTCTTCAGCAGCTGGTGTTGGAAAAACTGGACAGCTACATGTAAGAGAATGAAACTGGACTACTGTCTATCCCCATACACAAAGGTAAACTCAAGGTGGATCAAAGACTTGAATGTAAGACATGAAACCATAAATCTCTTAGAAAAAAACATAGACAAAAATCTCTTGGACATAAACATGAGCAACTTCTTCATGAACATATCTCCCCGGGCAAGGGAAACAAAAGCAAAAATGAACAAGTGGGACTATATCAAGCTGAAAAGCTTCTGTACAGCAAAGGACACCATCAGTAGAACAAAAGACATCCTACAGTATGGGAGAATATATTCATAAAAAACGTATCTGATAAAGGGTTGACATCCAAAATATATAAAGAACTCATGCACCTTAACAAACAGAAAGCAAATAATCCAATTAAGAAATGGGCAGAGGACATGAATAGACACTTCTCCAAAGAAGAAATTCAGATGGCCAACAGGCACATGAAAAGATGCTCCACATCGCTAATCATCAGAGAAATGCAGATTAAAACCACAATGAGATATCACCTCACACCAGTGAGGATGGCCAACATCCAAAACACAAACAACAACAAATGTTGGCGAGGATGTGGAGAAAAGGGAACCCTCCTGCACTGCTGGTGGGAATGCAAATTAGTTCAACCATTGTGGAAAGCAGTATGGAGGTTCCTCAAAAAACTCAAAATAGAAATACCATTTGACCCAGGAATTCCACTCCTAGGAATTTACCCCAAGAATGCAGCAGCCCAATTTGAAAAGGACAGATGCACCCCTATGTTTATTGCAGCACTATTTACAATAGCCAAGAAATGGAAGCAACCTAAGTGTCCATCAGTAGATGAATGGATAAAGAAGAGGTGATACATATACACAATGGAATATTATTCAGCCATAAGAAGAAAACAAATCCTACCATTTGCAACAACATGGATGGAGCTAGAGGGTATTATGCTCAGTGAAATAAGCCAAGCCGAAAAAGACAAGTATCAAATGATTTCACTCATATGTGAGTATAAGAACAAAGAAAAAATACTGAAGGAACAAAACAGCAGCAGACTCACAGAACCCAAGAACGGACTAATAGTTACCAAAGGGAAAGGGACTGGGGAAAATGGGCGGGAAGGGAGGGATAAGAGGGAAAAAGGGGCATTACGATTAGCAGATGTAATGTTGGGGGGGCACGGGGAGGGCAGTACAACTCAGAGAAGACAAGTAGTGATTCTATAGCATCTCACTACGCTGATGGACAGTGACTGTAATGGGGTTGGTGGTGGGGACCTGATGAAGGGGTAGTTTAATAATCGTAATATTGCACATGTAATTGTAAATTAATGATAATAAAATAAATTATATTTAAAAAAAAAAAAATATTTAAAACTTATAAGGAATGGATTTCTAGCTTCACTTCAAAAATTACTAGAACTGGCCACAGTAGCCACAGTGGCCACCTTGTGCTGTAACATCTTCCCCTGTATGTCATGTGCTCACTAGTTTAACACAGTCTTCACTACTCCCTAATGTCTTATGCTCTCAACATTGTATCATCTTGCTTACCTAGCCCTTGTGGGCTTCTGAATTTGTAACCCCTGACCGGCTAGGAATTTACCTGACAAAGATGCCTCTTATTTCCCACTTTGCTTTCACTGCACCCATCACCACCATACTGCCTTCTCATAAGCAAGTGAGGAGGGAAATCCCAGGCTAAGAAGAATGACATGGAAGATCTCTCTGTAAGGTGCCAGTGGAGGCTTATTTAGGGATGCTTCGTCTTTAATAGCTGTTCCAAGAGGACTTTTACGTTTTTAGCAAGCAGCGTCTCCTCAAACATGAGGAGCAGTGTTCTGGTTAGCTATGGCTATATACTCAACCACCCCAAAGTTTAGTGGCTTAAAAATGATATACTGCTTTGTCTGACAATTTTGTGGGTTAACAAGGCTCAGTGGGTGGTATTTACTTAGACTACCTCATCCTACTGTGCTCAGATGGCAGCTGGAGATGGAGGTGGCTGAAGGCTCAGTCGGGCTGGAAGTCCAAGGTGGCCATTCACAAGGTTGGCAGCTGATGCTGGCTGGGAGCTCAGCTGGGGCTGCCCACGAGAGCGCCTACGTGTGTGCTCTCCACGTGGCTTGGCCTTTTCACCACGTGGGCAGCTGGGCTCTAAGGGGGGTGTCCCAGAGTGAGTGTTCCCGGAGACCCAAGGATGAGATGCAAGGCCCCTTATGCACATGCTGCAGAAGTCACACAGTGTCACTCCTGCCATGTTCCATTGGTCAAGAGAAACTCACAGAACCTGGCAGATTCTAGAGAAGAGGAGTAGATAAAGCATGAATATGGGAAGAATGATTCACTGAGGGAACCATCTTTGGAAACTAATCACCACGGGCAGCACTGGGGAGGCTGGTCCTTATTCCACAGCCGCTTTCACAGGCATGGTTTTTTTTTTTAGAACAACTCATCTTCTCTCCCTTCAGCTTTCCCCAAGGTAAGATATTAATGAGATCATATTTGAACACCCTAACAAAGTCATGCCTCCTTATAAAGCATACTATTATTATCAGCCTGCCTGATCGCTCCCACCTGGAGTCCACAGGACACAGGGTGAGAGATGTTATTGCATATATCTCAACAACAAACAAAACTTCATTAAATCCATTGAAATAACACAGACATTCAGATTTAGTACAGATCAAATCATATTACCAACAAATTGCATCGAATTGTCTCCAAAAATTCATCGAACCAGATGTTTTCCAAGCTCTATTTCCTTTAGGCAAATACCCCATGTAAGCAATGTGAAGGCTTCCCAAGAATTAGAATATCCCCAGAGATTTGTTAGAATGGGATTTGACCCATTTTCTTTTAGTCACAGATTCAGACATCTTAAAATCAGAAAGAACAAACTTGCAGGATTCCTGAGTAAGAGCTGGCTAAGAAATGGGTTTCATTTAAACTGTAGAAATTGCCTCTTTATGCTGCTCTCAGGCTCCCCTTCCAGCCCCTGGGTAATTCCCACTTGATTCTCTGGCCAGCATCTGGGGACTTTACAGCACAAGGGCATGTCGGGCAGCTAGGCACCCCACTCCAAATCCAGAATCTTCCCTAAGAAAGAGAGTAAACTTAAAATGAAGGTAAGGGCCTCACACCACATAAACTTCTGGGGTAGCTGTGGAGATGTTGGCGTCATGTGACATTTAGACATTTCCCCAACGTAAGCCTCTGCTTTTATTCTTTTTGAATACACACAGTTATTAATATTTTTCCTTCTTATTTTCTGCTTAGAGGCCATAAAAGGAAGTGTCAGCGTTACGCCAGGTGTTCAGGCACCAGGAACGCTCCTCCTCTTACACACGGTGGCCCCTTCCCAGGGAAAATGCTCCCAAAGGCTGTTCTGGGTGGCCTTCCATTCCCTGAGCCTCTTCCAACGACACCCAGTTCTCCGTTCAGGCACCACCTTCTTTCCCTCTGTAGGTCGGAACCCAGGCATTCAATTTCACTCCGCAAAGACCTCTACTTTCCTTCCTTCCCTTTGGCCAGTGGACACAGTACAAACACCGTCCAGAACTGGCTGGAAGGCATCTGCTTCCTCACATGGTTTCCAGATGTATAACCTACCTAAAATTGGAGACCCATGTACTCCTAGCCAGGGGCCTTTTGTTCAAGCCATCTTTGTGTTCTCCTTCCCTCAAGTTTATCCATTTCTGCCCCTGTGTCTTTTTCTACTAAAGAATGCCATCTCCTCTCCTCCTTAGTTCATTACCAAATTAACCTCGCTCAAGCTACCAGCAGCCATGTATCTGACTCCTTTGTGTTGACTCATAGTTTACCCCAGGTGTGCTGCATTATTGATGATTGTTTTCCCTCTGATTTTGTCTTTAATGCAACAAGCATAGGCTGGGAATCTGCAGAAGTGCTGGAGAAGCTGCTGAGTACTGGGATATAGAAGTGAACAATACCATAGCAGATGAGGCAGCATGAGAGACAGCCCTTACGCAAACTCGGCATATCTTCTGTGCGTGTTTGTCTTGCCCATCCCAATAGATTAATGAGCACTTTAAAGACAACCTTCAGACCTTTTGTTTCCATTTATACCTCGCTCTTCACACCAGCCAGCCACGGCTCTGCCCACAGTGGACACTCAGCATGAATGGCTGGACAGCTGATGGTCCCAGGCACCACCCTCAGGCCAGAGGCTCCCACTACTTCCACCAAAAACAGGGCTGGTGGTGGGCTAAGAGGGCCCTAAGGAGTTACCTGGAAAAAGTGGTCCTTAGCTTCCACAGGGTGTCACATAGGGAGGTTTCAACCAGTTTTGAAGTCTGTGTCAAGAAATTTATTTCTAGTAGCTAACATATACTTTCTTACAGGATAAACTTTAGTTTTATAAGTTGGACGGATTCCAGATTGTCCGTGTGTAGCTACCCTCTTTCTCGCTTGCGTTGAAACATTCGTCCCTGAGTGGTGCTGTGAACGACCTTGGTGGGGGAAGCCTGCGGCCTGTCCTCTGTGGCTGACCCAGCAGGAAAGCAGCCGTCAGGGGTGTACCATTAACCTTCGGTGGGTATAATAATCATAGAGGTGAACTTTTCTCAAATTCTTTATTGTTTTAAACAGAAATCTGTATATTTTCTTGAGAGTCTTTCAGGCTTGTACCATATCTGCAGGCACTTGGGGAAGCAAGGGTTGGCTCATGTCCAAGCTGAGAACAACGGCAGAGCCTTTCTGAAGGGGCCCAGATCCCTTCTACAAGGAGGTGGAAGCCTGGCAGGTCTTTGCTGCACTTGCCAAAGGAATTTTTGCCTCTTCCAAATGTGACTGGGACTTGGCTTGCTAGCCTCAGGGTGTGGGGGGAAAGCTCGCCTCTTTAAATTCTCATTTTATTGGTCATGATGTATGCCAGTAATTGCCTCTTCTGCTTTATGTATTTTAATTACTTGCCTGTTTTCTCTGTCTTTGAGTCTCTGGGTGATTGGATCACCAAGGGTGCAGCTTCCAATAATTCTAATAAAGAGATAAGTGTGTTACGATGTTGGCAAGCTGACCCTCTTTATTAGACTAGCCCCCAAATGAGAACCATTCTTAGGAGATGCTGCTGTGGAAGCAGAGTGCACATCTCCTCCAGGCTTCAGGAGGGCGCACAGGAACTGCTGCAGGGCACACACACTGAGCAAAGTAAGTGGGCTGCGGGACCTATGGGCTGAGCTGTGTACTTACGTGTGTGTGTGCAGGCTCGTGTGCATGCATCTGGGCATGCCTCTCCCAGGCAAAGGAATGACGAGACTGCCTGCCTTCACCTGGGGCAATGGGGGCACAGTCCAGGATCAGAAGCAAAATTCAAAACAAAGATCAGCGGCTCTCCATGTTCAGAAGGAGCTGCTATATTTTCAGAAAATGCTCTTCCCTCCCCGCTGACCTCCCTTCTCCATTCCCTGTGGGAGCACCGCATCTTCACTGCAGCTTAGGGTAGGGGCCAGGGGAGAAGAGCAGGCTGTGGGCCTGTCCTTGCTCCTAGTACTCCCATGAGCACTGACCTCTTCTGTCCTCCAGCCTGCTGACCACCTTTCCCAGGCTGAGTCTCAGGTATGCGGCCACAGGTCAGAGGGTTCAACAGAGCATGCGTGAAGTAGCACGTTGCTCAAAAGCAGGATTGGGTTAGAGAAAAACCAAGCTGACATCAGACCTCAGAACTGGAAGACACATTTCTTTGTCATTTCTATCTCATTTTGTGAGAAATTTTTTAAAAAGCCAATTCTGAATCCTGACCAGTTCTGAAAAACTGTTCATATATTATCTTTGTTACATAATTAAAATGAACAAATGTATACATTTATTTCCTTAAAAGAATTTTTATACGTGATCTCTGTGACCCTGTAAGACATGTAACTTTACTTTCACTTACAGCTGAGGACACTGAGACCCAGAGGAGCTAAGTGACTTTCCCAGAGTTACACAGTAAGTAGGGCAAAGCCAGGATTGGAATTGCATTTTAATTACTGACTTTAAGATCTGTTCTTCCCAAAACAATTTCCTTTTAATTCTTTTCTCATTCCAAGCTTATTTCTCTCTTTTTATTCACCAAGAATTTATACATAGCTCTAATATTGTGAAACCACTTTTTCCTCCTTTTAGATGCCAGTTCAGAGACTGATTTTCTTGGGTGGTTTTGGAAATCATCTCATTACAAAATGGCTCCAATACGTGTGTGCCCATACACAAGGGCCCTTGGTCTGAGTATTTCAGTTGCTCAGGTTGCAGCAGCAGGGGGCAGGGACCTCGACGTGACGGGGCTCCTTCCTGTGCCATGAATACACTGGGCCTCTGCGCAGGGCTTACTCTGGGATTTTGGAGGACATTTTTTCCTGTCAGCATAGCTACACTAGGTATTTGTTCTTTACAGCCTCTCTGCTTGATAGTCTATGCATATTGTCGTTCATCTTCACAAGAGCCCTATAAGATATGGATGATGGTGATGATTATTCCCATTTTACAGATTAGGAAACTGAGGTTCAAAGAGTTTAAGCCACTGTCTGTGCAGAGCTGCAACTTGTTTTGACCCTAAAGCTCACAATTTTTTTCTTTATACTCTCTTTTCCTTTATGTTTTGACATTAATTGCTAAGTAAAAGAGAACAAAAAGATGTTTGATACATCAATGGCTAAAGCTATAGCGAGTATCAGTATCAACCCTCCTGGGTCACCCTTAAAGCTGCACGATAAAGCCTGTAGCCCGAGGCTCATGAGCGGTGAGTCGGCCTAAAGGATCTGAGAACCGGGAGTATCACCCTAATTCCAGTGCCTCAGCTACGCACTAGCCGTGCGCCCTTGGGCAAGCTGCCCAGCCTCTCAGGACCTCCATTTCCTCAACTGTACGGTGAAGGGCTTAGAGGTGGCTCTTTCTGAACTCCCATCACACACCAACTGGGACAAATTCTTTTTCAGAACAATTCTGCCTCCCAGAATCTTAGGAAGCACTGTGACTCAATTCCCCATAAGCATAACAGTCAGCATTCCCACTTCCCCAAAGCACATGGCGCCATGGATGCCTGCCAGGAAGCACCGCGAGCAGAAGCGAGGAACGAATGAACATCAGCAGTCACCACGTTGGGTTTGTCCTTCTTGCTGTCCTTGCCACTGAGCACCCGCCACGGGGGTGGGACACGATCCTTTTCACCAATTACTTCAAGGGTGTGGCGTCACTTCCTTTGTGGAGCCGATCCCTTGAGGCCCTCTCCTTTACCTGCCTGCCCAGCCAGCACCTCAGCCATGCCCCAGTCCTCTTTGTCACATGTTCTGTTTCTTGGTGTCTCTCTGTATTTAGTATGTTAATTAAAAAATTAAAAAAACAAAAATCTAGGCTTCAAGTGGGGAAAAATGTATGACACAGCCTCTCATGTTGGCCATGCTGGTGTTGGACGAAGACCTGACTCCTTTATGTAGTAGAAGTGCCATCGAAGTGAGGAGGACAGGACGGGGAGACCTTTTGGGTTTTTTTATTTTGAGTTTGATTTTAATTGGCTTCCCTGTTCTTCCTAAGTCCTCTCCAACTCCATCCCAGTTTAACCTCTTATTATAAAGCCTCCATACCCAGGTAGAGAAGGAGGGTAGGGAAGAATACAGGAACATAGAAAGGGTGAAGAATAGAATAAATTAAATATATCATGAGCTATTATTTGGCACAGAATCCATCAGGACCCTGATAGAAAAAAAAAGAGGCAGAGTTTCATTTTTAAGAAACCCAGGACTTTTTTGTTTGTTTGTTTTTTGCTATTTGCAAGATTGTGAGTTTTTAAAATGTTGTTACTGTTTTTCCCCTGTGGGTCGCATGCCCCTGTGCCCCTCCAAGTTGCTCAGGGAAGAGCTCTGTTGCCAGGCCATGGCTACCACAGGCCCAAGGGAGCCCCCACAGCTATCGTCAGCCCAGTGGCAGGAATGCTGGAAGGGGCTGGGGAGGAGCGTGAGGCCACAGTAGGCTTAGCCAACGTTTTGCTCACACCTAAGTAGGAGTGTGTCCAGCAGAAATTTCCTTCCCAGGGCGTCAGGGGCAGCAGGACAGTGGGATGAGAGGAGTAATGTGGACAAAAAGTTGGTCTGTAATGACAACCTGAGAGGCATGAAAAGGTTTTTATTAATGATGCCAGTTGCAGACAGTCCTGCCAGGGGTGCCTTGGAACCGCCATCTGGGTTCGCATGGTGGGAAGGGACTCTTTGTGACAGGCAGCTTCATGACGGTGGGGGGTATGCAAGGGCCATATTTCCATTTCTATAAATAGCGAGTGACCGTGAAAGTAAACACCTGCCCACAGACCAACAAGACAAGCAGTGCGGGCTTCAAGGAGAGACCCTCGGAGCACTGTGGCCCCATGTCCATGATCCCTGAAAACACCAAAAAAAAAAAAAAGGATTGAATTAACTGGTTACTTTATCTTGATGGGTTAAAAATTGGTCTGCCTTCTTTTAACTTCCATAACTGATGTTTGATCATGGAATTAATGAATCTGGTCTCTGGGGTCTTTTGGCTAGACTTGTAAATGTTGGGAGGAGACCTCAGCGTGGCATCTATTCCAGACAGTTTGTATTTGAGCAGCTGAGGAATTTGGAAACAGAAAAATGAAGAAAAAAGTACCAAGAAGTGGGACAAGATTGAGGGGTGGTGGCATAAGGGACAAGGACAAAATTGAGATTGTAACAAAGAGAACTTTTGAGATTAATGACTTCTGGGAAACAATTTATACCATGGCCCCAAGTATCTTACAAAAATATTTTAAAGTTCTTGTGACTTACATAGAATATTTAATGAATGCGCACTTGTAATACTACTAAGCACCATTTTAAGTTGAAATGGGCTTATGGAGGTTTAATAGGATATTCATTTTGAGAGGGTGGGGCAGAGGAACATAATAACATGAGGTGTGAGAAAGACCCCTGAGAAAGGTACTTGACTCTGTGTAGGATTAATCACCCTCTAAAATCTCAAATCATTTACATATATTTCTGGGAGACTTTGAACCACACTCTGTTCCTCAAAAGCTCCATTTATTCAGTTTGCTGACACCAGACTCTATGAAGCTATTGTCATGATGGTACTTGAAGCCTGTTCTTGTTGGAAAGAACATCCTTTGAAATTTTTTTCATACCTACTTTTCTCAATGTGTACAATAAGGAAAATTCATTTCCTTCCTGTCGAGAAAAGTTAATGATCATTTTCCATTATATTAAAATATTACCCATTGTTATGACTTCAGGTTAATGTTCCTGCAGAAATCACCATGTGTTGTAGAGTTTTTTGCTACGCCAAGGCCAAGGCGCCCATGTGTTATTTCAGAGTTTCTCTTTAAGAACCAGTTGTTTCAGATGAGTTATGACAAAAAAAAAAAAAGGCAAATCACACCATTTTGAGAGAATTAATAGGTAATTATATATATTTTTAAAATCACTTTTAGCATGAACACCCAAATTTTTAACAATGTTGTCTCCAGAATATAATTATATATACCACAGTGAGTCTCTGAACCAGAAATAAGACCTTTCTGTTAAGATATAATAAATGCTATAAGTATTGGGGCAATGTTTCTCTTTCAGGAGAGATAAGAAGTAGAATTACAGGCTACTACTGTTTTGTAGTATTCCTTGAGTAGTTTAGTTATTATTTTTTTAAATCCCCGGGTCTCCTCAGGGGTTCATTAGTTGTGTCCAGAGAGAGCAAAGACAAGTCAGGAAGTGGACAGACAGCAAGTCCAGAGTGGCTCCAGAGGATTCGCAATCTCCACGAGTTAGGAGGTGTTTCTCCCCATATTGTGGCAGTCGTAAGATCGCCAGGACCAGAATCTGAGCGACGTGAAGGCAATCGTAGCGGGAGCGATGAAAGGGAGGGAAGAAGAAGGTGGGGTCTTAAAGCGGCGTGAGATGCTCACTGCGAGGAGGGACTAGAGCCTGGGATTCATCCCAGCCGGCCCATTCGCGCCGGCGCTGGCTCATTCCCTTCTGAATTAGTTGTATTGGTTGTTAGAGCTGCCATAGACGATACCACAGGCCAAGTGGCTTAGCTTCTCACAGTTCCAGGGGCTGAAAGTCCAAGGTCAAGGTGTCAGCAGGGGTGGTTTCCTCTGAGGCCTCCCTCCTCACTTGCAGACGACTGCCCTCTCACTGCCCCTTCACATGGTCCTTCCTCTGGGCACACCCAACCGCCTGACCCCAGTGTCTCTCCTTCCAGTCACGACACCCGTCATAGAGGATTAGGGCCCCCATCTAATGGCCTCAGATGAAATGGACCACCCCTTTGACGGCCCTATGTCTAAGTCACTCACATGGATTAGGGCCTATCCAGATGACCTCATTTTACCTTAATTACCTCTTTAAAGGCCCTGTTTCCAAATACATTCGGTTCTATACTATTTCCTTTTATTTTAGATAACGTATCTCACACAAAATATACTATCAACAGGCAACTTTAGATATTCCACTGGCTTTGATTATCTATACAAAAACCTGGATATCAGCTGCCCCACCTCCCCTGCTTTTGGGAGAATAAGATAGACTTGACTCCAAACCAAATCCACCACCCATTAAGGTGCAAAGTGATTCCTGGGACCATCCAGGGCTACATGCTTATGGGCTCCTCCCCTCTGATGCTCGCAAACATGGGTGCAGCCTTTATTTCAACCCTGTCAACCAGACCCAAGACTCAGGTTCTTCAGGGTCTCCACAAACTCTACTCAAGCCCAGCATTTTGTGAGCTTTGTCACTTTATTTAAGAACTGGGGGCTGGGGCCAGGGCCATGGTGAGGGGTTCTCCTCACACAGAGTGAAACCTTCTACTTCTTGCTGGTCTCTCTCACCAACCCTTTCTTTTTCTTTTCTTTCCTCTCCTCCTCTCTCCCTCTGATGATTATGACAAATTCCTCTCCTTATCTTGTGTAGAGCAGTTAATAATAACTTTCTAGCTTAAATATACTCTTGGGTCTCACCCTCTACCCCAGGTGGCTTGTTAAAGTGTTTCTTTATCCAGATATATTCAGGGTTCTCTTGAAGAATTCCGGTGAATACAATTTTCTCTCCTTCATTATGAGTACATAAGTCAGCTCCTATTTTTGATCCCACCCCCATGTTCATCCCACACATCCAACAGCGTGTGCTGGGGCATCTCCGCCCATTCGCTCCTCTAACAGAGCAGGACATCAGGAAGACTGCTCGCCCGATGCAGCCCCGGCTGTCCAAAAGTCAGCAACAGAGGTGTGTGAAGTAAAGCCACCCACACTAGAAGACTTTCTCATTTCATTGAAATGCTACAGTCCAGGTGAACAGCTCAGCAGTTTTCCTATATGCAACCCTTGTCATTCACAGGGTGAGCCCATGGCTGCCAGCAGGCTGTTTAAACCTGCCCCTGCAAGACTTCCACCTTTCTCAGTGCAGTCAGTATTCCTACAGCCAAGGAATTCTCATTTGCCACACAGAAGTTTTCCGCATGTTTGTGTTTCTCCCAATTCAGCAGATCGCAAAGGATAAATGGGCAAAGTCTCTTTGAATTTGGCTTCAGGATGTCCACCAATCCAAGCCTTTCTGCTACCAGAAATGGCAGAATTCATCAACCTGGACCTAATACCTCCCTGGTGTCTTCAATCTGCTTATAATTCCTTTTTCCCCACTTGAGAAGGGATGGTCAAGGTTCTTTATGTTTCCCTTCCTTCATGTCCCTTCTGTTGCTTCTCTTAGTCTCCAGGGCTTTTCAACCTCCACACCCTCCCTAGGACCCAAGTACCAGATGGTATCCCATTATTTGATGAAAACTCCCCAAACAAGAGTGAGGCTATTGCTTCTGAGTGTGACAGCACTTGAGCGATGCCATATTTTCAACTCACCCAGTCTGCCTCCAGTGCAGAAATAAACCTCGTGGAATGGATATGTGCACACAATGATTCCTGCACTATGTCACTGTCCTCATCAGAAGCCACAGAGTCGTGAGTCCCTGATACTCCAGTCCTTCAAATAAAAGAATCATAACATCTTAGTTCTTCCCTTCTGTAGACTCTGAGCCATCCATTTTTGTTAGTTCTCAGAACTTCACATCAGGAAAATCCATCTACTCCCTGACCAAGCATTCCCCTGGGTATATTTGCAAAAAGATATTCCAATGGGTACAATATTTGAATATCACTGCATTTCTATTATACCTGCCTCATTATGTTACAGGAATCTATCTTTCCTTTGTTTGGAAATATGCTTATTGTGGAGCCTGGTAAATCTAAAGCTGAAAATAGGAGATTTATGAGCTGTCCTCCAGTTCCTCTCTGCTCTCTCCTAAGGCCACAACCCCAAAAGATCAGTCATTGAAACGTGTTTTGGTGTCAACTCTGAAATTCTGCTTTTTAGGGACATATCATAATGAAACCTTGGAAATAGCACACGAAGGTTTCACTCCTGCCATACCCTGGAAGGTCACATGCTCTAATTCAGCTTAAAGGGACACTAATCATATTCAGCGTGTGAGTAGAGAGGCTCACATTTGGAGATGACACCATCATTTGCATAGGATGTAAAAATGAAGGACCATTAATTTTATAGCATTAATTGAAGAGCAGAAGTGTTAGACCTCTATAATTATCTTCAGTGAATACATTTCAAAGACATCTTCACAAATGAGTCTTGTGTGTGTGTGACTGCATGAGGGTACAGAGCAAAGGCGAGGCTCCACGCTGTCCCCTTCAAAATGCACAGATTAGCGAATCGTTAAGTTAAAAGCTTAACTTCAATCTGAATTGCTTTCTCTGTGTGGAAACAAGACGTGCAGATTCCAGGCTCCTGGATGTTTAGCACAGAAGGTTATCCAGAGCATGCCACATTTCAGAACCACTGAGACACTGAACAAGGCAGGAGACCCTGCAGCCCCAGATGCAGGCGAGGTCCCCATATGGCTTCTCCATACCCTGTGCTCCCATCTCTAGTACTCCCACCAGGATATGGCACCCCCTCTTGCTCCTGGTTTTGTCCTCATGTCCTCCCTAGACTCTAAATTTCTGAGTCCTATATATTATTTCCCCAGGCCCAGCTCAGCCAAACCTCTGTGGACCCACATCGGTAAATCACACTGAACAATCTGTAATGTTAGCCACTCACAGGTCAGCACTGAAAGTAGCATTTCTGAGGATTTAAACAACAGACCGTAGATAACTGTTTGAGTGACTTATTAGTCTTACAGCCAAAAGAAAAATAAAACAAAACCCCAAAGTGGAATAAAGGGTGTGAATTTGGGTTGGGGATGGCCTGAAACAAATGGAAGGAAAATTCAGCTCCATGATCACAAGCAACATGAGGCCAGGGTCAAAAGCAGCAGTCACGGTCACGATGGCCCATCTCTGCTGCTGCCTAAGTGGGTGAGGGGCCGGGGCCGGGCATGGGGAATGGAAGGACTGGGCAAAGAGTAGGTGCAGCCCCAGGCATGAAAGCTCTTTGGGAGTTCTGCTAATTATCCCAACATGCAAACTCATCACTTGACAAAATATGAGCTACTTTTGAACCTTAGAGTCACTGAATCTCCCTGGTGTGTAATTTAGGGCTCCTGGGGGGACTGGTTGGGAGCCACTGGTGTAAATAAAGTAAGGCATTAGCTAATGAGGTAAAATGCCGCACACACTCAGTGGCAGTGACACTGTCCCATTTCAGGTGCCCGTGTGCCCCGGGGGACGACTTCAGGCCTGTGAACACCTCCTGATCCAGGCCTTTGAAGATACATGCTGCTCTGAAACATTGTTTAACTTTTCTGTAAGCTTCTGTAGGTTCAGGGGACTCACTCAGTATGGTAAAGGCTTCCACTAAATTCCTGTAGACCTCAGAGGTCAATTGATTCTTCGTTTCATGCTTCATTTACTTAGTTTGGTACAATACTCTTTTCTTCTCACTAGTTTCATGAGGTAGGTTTGCATGCATTAAGTTTTTCATATTTAAAGTGTACAATTTTATGGGTTTGGATATATACATATATATACTTGTGAAATCAGATCCCAAACATTTCTATTACTTCCAAAAGGGTCCTGTATCCATTTACAATCCCTCCCTCCCTCTACCCTTGTCTCCAACTACCGCTGGTCTGTTTTCTGTCACTGTAGGTTGCTGTGCATTTTCTAGAATTTTATATAAATGCAATTATCTGATACATACTCTTTTTTTGTCAGATTTCTTTCATTCAGCTCGACTGTATTCTTGGCACCCACTAGAGATCTTTTCACCCCCCCAACAAGAGATAGCCTCATGCACCAAGATGATCCTGACATGACAAGACACATATATGTTTCAGACAAAGTAAACTGGGTTTTGTATATAGCCTTTTTCTGAGATGCTCAAGGAAGTCAATAGACACCCCACTTCACTGGGAGAATAATTTTCTTTTTGGAAGAGGCACTAGTTCCTATAGTTTGCCCTCAGTCCGTGATTAAATTTCCAAGGACTTAAAGGAGGCTTCTTCACAACAGCCCGGGCATCTGCGTGTGGAACATCTGAGTTCACTTTATTACTTCTGTGAAGTGGTGCGTCGTGCTTCCGGGCAGAATGTTAACTGAGTCGGTGTACCTGTGAGTGCGAAGGACTGACTTTGTGCTTGTGTCCCTAATGGCCCATCGGAGGAGCCGGCAACGCCATGGGGAGGGGTGGGACTACAAGGCCTTGGGGGCCCTCCCTCTTCCTTGACACCAAGGGGCCGAATGACTCACCCAAAGGTTGCTGTGAAGCCACATATGCAGAAGCTTTGCTTAGGTGTTTCTGGTAAAACTCCTTTAGTTCCAAGTGTCAGCAACTTAACAAAGTGATGTAAGTCAAAAACCAAAACAAAAGAAATTTAGTGGGAATTCTTGGCCGTGGGGAGGGGATGCTGAATTGATGGCTGTCACCAGGGCCCACACTCTCCCTGCCTCCTCGCTGAGTAGCCCCACCAAAGACTGAGTTCACACAGCCATTCCTAAACCAGGGAGACAGGCTATGCTGATGGTCAGAGCTGTGCCACGTATTCCTCCAGGGCTGGAGGAGGGAAGGACAGATAGTCAGCCAACCCGTGGACTAACATGTAGGGGAGGAGAATTCTCCCAGCAAATACTATTATCTGAGGAAGGTGAATAGATGCTGATCACATAACAAAGGATGCCATTACAGTTGCTGTTTCCTTACTACATTGTATACAATTCCCATAGTTCTCTTAAGAAATAGAGGAGGTCTTTAAGCATTCTTGTGTGTCTATCTACTTTTTCAGCCTTGTCCTATGTATGGGCATATCCCCAGCATTAAAAAAATATTGTAAGCAAGATTACTTTACACTCCCAAGATCGGAAAACCAAGATCACTCTGTCAAACTTTTTTTTTTTAAGTTTAAAACCCATTTATTGCTTACAAACTGCAGTCCAGCTCAGTTCTGTTCATGATTTCACATGTACTGTCAGGTCGATGTAATATATTAAAATCAAACAATCTTGCTCTAAGTAAAATTGGTAACTAACCACATGTGGTAATGGACATTATTCATGTTCTGGATGTCCTTCATGTATTAGGGGAATTTCCCACCTTGTGGACCCTGCCATCTGCTACATTCCCAGTTTCTTTGCAAGCTGACAGTTATGTGACCAGAGCCTAGGATCGAACATTCTTTTGTGAGATTTAAGCTTAGAAGAGAGTGACATGAAGAAAGAAATGTTGAAGAGACTCTGTGTTGGAGAGAGTGGTGGAGAGATGGTCATCTTCAGAAGAGGCCATACCAGAAGTGCCAGTGGAGGCCTCCTGTGCCCATCACCAGCCCAGTGAGCGGGAAGACTGGGCTGGCATCCGGGGCAGGAGGGCGTCCACTGCCTCAGGCTTGTGCTCATTCGGACACTGTTTGTGGCTTCATACCTCTGTAAGTGACCTTCTGGCCTCTGTGAACTGCTTGATGTGACTTAGTACATTACATAGCTGTACATACTAGCTGAAGTGGATTCTGTTGTTTACAGCTAAGAACCCCTTGACCAATACAGAAACTGATCTTGGGAGTGGTTTCAGGCCACAGACATGTAAAGGAATAGGCATCTAGCATTGGTTTTTAGCCCTTTGGGTAAGAAGGCAGTGATAAACCCAGCAGTGTTATCAGATGGGACACTGGTAGGATATTTTAAAAATTCCCCCGTGGTTACCTGGAATTAGTATCTTGTGAGAACAAGGGTCAGGGGGTACAGTGGCATACACAATTCAAGCAAAAACAGTGATGTGAATAATTCAAAAGTTACTAATTGCACTGGAAGCTTAAATTCTCTGCTCAGGGTAGGATCAGGGGAATGGGCCTTCTAGGGCTGTGCTAATGTATCCCTTTCAGGTATACTGCGAAAGTCTGAGTTTGATCCTGATGGGGTTGCCAGATTACAAGATCAGTTGAAATCATAGCCTTTTTGAGTCTCTTATATCAGAAAAAGGGCCTTAATAGGGAAGAATGGGGCCTTGAGAATTTAAATTGAGGGCATCTAGGAGGCTTTCCAGTGAATCGGAGAATCCTGAATTCCATACTCTATCACCAACAAGCAAATGGACTTGCAGAATGGTGGAAAAGTTCTATTCAAGTCTCAGTTCAAAATTCAATGGCAATCACACACAGTAAGGACCACTAAGAAGAGGCCCGATCATCTGGAAACGAAGGCTAGGGTCATGTTGTGAGATAAAGAACCCTAACGTGCTGACGTGCTGGTTCTAAAGGCAAAAGGAACACAGCATGGTGGTGGAGGAAGGATGGCATTAAAACAATCCGTATCCACATGACCGCTTGCAGAAGTGGCCATTTTCATTTCTCTTTCTTGTGTGTGTGTGTGTGTGTGTGTGTGTATATATATACTATTCTTTCTTTTTTCCCTTCTTCTATTTTCCTTCCGTTTTTATAGGGTGTGTGGATAACATAGGGTAGTAATTAACTTTACATTTTAGTCTCTGGGTCACAGAGTATCAAGATGGGATTGTGACTAAATCAGAGACAGTGACATCCCCTGATGACCTGAGCTTAGAGCTGTGTGGAAACTGACAAGACTTTACCTTGTCCCCCTTTTGAGGAGGGGGTGAGCACATTTCCCATTGTACAAAGAGTGTCTGCAGGAAATCAGGCCGAAGCCTTTTGTCCCTGTGGTTGCCGTTGTTTAGGATTTTAGAATGGAAAAGTTTATAGGGATGCCGGACAGCCAAACAGCAGACATAGCAGACCTATTTTAGGATGTGGGTCCTCATTGAGCTTTTGAACATCCTTCCCATTTTGGGGAAATCTTCGCCTTCCCAACGCAGAGGTCAGATGCTTGCTTTCCCAGCCTCTTTCACAGCGAAAGGTGAGTTTACAAAAATGTGACCTGGTTTCCACTAATCAGATAGCCTCATGAGATTGCAGTCATGAAGGAGGCGATGCCATGAACGATCCATTGTGGTGAGGGAGGCAGAGACACCCAGCAGAGCCAGGGGTCCTGGCCACAGCATGCCAGGCCATGCTGACAGGAGAGCCATGGCATCTGCCCCCCTGGGGCAGCCTGGCAGTGCAGCCCGGGCCCTGTCCTCATCCGCAAACCTGCCTAGCTTCATTCTCTGACCTCCTAGAAATTCCGTGAGCTGCCAGAAATTCTTTACGAAACTCCCTTTGCTGCTTCCACTAGCTACAGTGGGTCTGTTGCTGGCAACAGAGGACCCAGAGAAGCTTTTTCTGCCTGTCACAGTCAACTGTGAAAATCACAAAGAAGGGAACCTTCCATCTCTGCAGATGTTGGCATATCCCAGTTTTCCCTGCCTCAAAATACCCATCAGGTAAGGGAGGTGGTTCAACTTAAACACTTCTTTACACAAAGGGACATTAGCGCAGCTGCAGTTTGCCTAGAAAACGCATGAGTGGTCCATCAAGGGAAAGCCATCTGTTTGGCAACACCAGAGCTGCTTGCAGGCCACAGGATATCACACACCCAAAGTAGGGACTCTAACTGTGAAGCTAATTCTACAGACAAATCTCGTTTGCCCTCGTGGCAGCCCAGTGGGATGCTCTGCTGTGTCCGGGGAGCCATGCACTGGATTAGCTGGTGGCTGGTGCAGGGGAACAGGTCTGTGATGTGGTTTTTACTACATCTACATCTCCTACTGGCATTGAAGAAAATTCTGAAACAGCTTATCCCCGAAGAACACAGAACGGATTTCCATTTCAGAACTCAAGCAAGCCAGGAAGCATAGTTACTAAGCCAGAATTCCAAGCATGCTTAATTGTTACCTACTGAGCCTCCACAACAATTGGTGACTTATCATAATTTCTGAGAGAAATAGGGACTGGATATGTGCTAGTAAAGTTGTCCAGTCTATCCAAACTCATGCCATCCTGGGTTATTGAACAAAATTGATGAGATTTATCAAAAGGATGGTTGGCTCCCTGATTATTCACACATACAAACTATCTTTCCTTTATAGCCCATTTTAGTTTTAGTACCCCACATCCCCTGCTTTGCTGATACCATATGGTGTTGATGTAGGTTTATTTAGGTTCTTTGTTATCTGGGGAACTGAAAATTGGGGAGTTAGATGAGCTCTCATCTCCTGCTGGCTTCTTTGCTTGCTTATACTGCATTTTAAATAAATCACCTCTGAGCCTCGGTTTTCCCGTTTGGAGAATGGGGTCAGTGATGTCTGCTTTGCAGGCTCTTGGGAAGCCTGGGAGTGGCAAGGCTCTGCTGTTTCCTGGGAGGCCATGCTATTGGAGGCAAATGCACTAGGGGTATTTGGGAGAAGGTAGCAACAGCCTGCAACAGAAAGACATTGGCTTCCCTAGACTTATTATTCAGAAAGCTCAAAAGCAAGTGCCTCCTTTTTCACATTTCCCTCCAGAGAGTTTCCTGTTATTTCCTTGGTATTAATTGATGGCAGGCACCCCCATTCTGAATTCTCAAAGGGAGGAAGTGCTTCCTAGTTTTGACATTGCTTATTCTTGTTTTTGCTTTGTTTATTTGCTTCCTCGTCTGAAAGAGGGTATGAAAGGGAATAGGAAAGAGGGCACAGGGCTTTCTGGGTTAATTGTGTGGATCACTAGGGGCATGCATGGAATGGTCAGGCTCAGCTCTGCCTGCTTGCTTTCTGCCCAGAGCTTTCCTTGCAGGAGGTGTTTGGGGCAAGAAATAAGGAACTCATTCCTGAGTTGGGCTCTTCATCCTGACAAAGTGGCTTAGGAGTCTCGATACCATCTATATTAGTTATAGTAAGGGCTAAATTTTTGTAACAAAGAACAGTGACTTACTGAGAATATTCTTTCTCAGGTAACAGTCCAGATGGGAGCAGGCTAAGATGGCAGGTGATTCTTCTCCACTCACCCTAATGCCTGGGTTCCTTTGAGCTGGGTGTTCCATTATCCTAAGTGTAATTCCCATTGGCTCATATAGTGAAATACAGCTAAGGTTTCACATGGGAGGTGGGGCATTTTCATATGTTGGTATGTTTGGATGGGGACTCCAAATTAAGAGCACCTGCATTATAACACACTCTTGGAACATTCCAGTGCTCCTACAGACAATATCAGGTGCCTTCTTATTCAGTCTCCAACTCTTACCGACTGCAGCAGCGAGATGTAGTGCACAGATACTAGCAGTGATGTGTCCGTGCCAGCAGAAATGTTTTATTACTTCTCCTTGAGACTTCTATTTTGGCGGAAGCAAAAACAGTTCCCAAGCTACTCCAGTGATGTTTGGTGACCTTTATAGACTGAGACCTGAGACAGCTGCCCTTCAGGCTCACTCTGCTCACATTGTCTGCTGTCCTCTAACAGAACTCCCTGGTGATCTGAGGATGAGCACGCAATCCCTGCCAGGAAAGTCCTGGCTCTGGTGGGGGTGCAGACAAGTGAAGGGCGCACACAGCACACAGTGATAAGGGCTCTGGGCAGGGGGCCGGCAGAGAGCTGTGAGCACACGGAGGTGGGCCCTGTCATAGTCAGGAAAGAGAGGCAAGCTTTCCCAAAAGGAAGGGAAAGTCTTGTCTGACTATAGGCTTGCCAAGCAAAGCCCAGGGGAAAAGGAAAAGTGTACGAGGCAGAGAGTAACATTCACAAAGCAGTGAAAGAAGGTACAGCAGATCCCAACTCAGAATGACTGAAATGAAGAGGTCGGGGGGCAGGTGGTGGGAACTGAAGACAGAAGTAAGGGTCAGTTCCGAATGAGCCCTGGTTTGCCATCTAAGCATTTGGACCCAATCCTGACAGCAATGGAAAACTGTCAAAGAATTTTCTAAAGGGTATATTATGAATGTTTTTTTTTGTTTTTAGAAGATTACTCACAGCCAAGAGGAAGGAATGTTCCTAAACGTGTGGTCTCAGATCCACCAGCGTCAGATTCACCCAGGGTGCCCATTGCAACAGTGCAATCTTGGGCTCCATGTCATATGTACTGAATCAGAATCTCAGGGGGGTGAACCCTGCCAGCCCACACGCATGCAGAAGACATTCTCCAAGTGATTCTAATGTCTCTTAAATGTCAAACTGGCAATCCTTTTAGGGCCGAGGGCCACATAATGGGCCATCCAGTCCTAGGGACACAAAAGGAGTCTAAATGGCAGCAGATCCCAGCGAGGGGGGTGGGGTGCGTGCTGATCCCCGGCACGGGGAATGAGGGGTCTCCGACTCAGAGAACTCTGTCCTGAGAAACAAATGCTCATTCCTTACTCACAGAATGAAATCAGGAAAAGTCTGGTAGAAGGAGATAAGAAACAGCTCTCCCTCCTCTGGACACTCAAGGAGCCTGTTCACAGGGTGTGGGTGGGTTGCAGTAAGGCTCAGCGAAAAGATATTATACTCCAGGCCAGGAAAGCTTGCTGCTTGGAAACATCGATTGGTGGTTTCCAGCAATAATGCTGTTCCTTCTGGCATTACTTAACTAAGTAAACTCAATATTCATCCCGTGGCTTAGAACGTTGACACTGAGAAGGACAGAGGCGTTTTGATGGGCGTATCTGCAGCCCATGGGCACCGAAGGAGGCCAAAGTGCTCCTCTCAGCTGGCCAGACTGGACTCAGCAAGCAGTGTCCATAGGATTGGGAGGCATTGCACACTGAGACCAGTGAAGCCTGGGAGAGATGAGGCATAAGAACATGATTCTCTGCTGAGGCAGAAATCACCATCACCTGCATGTCTGCTGGACTGATTGTTTTCACTTTTATGTGTTTTCCCCGTGGGTGGGTTGTTTCAGCATCCATGCTGTCATTTTCCTTGGCTGGGGACCCAAAGCCAAGTGTGTGGGGGACACTAGGAATAGACCCTAACCTTCTCGCCCTCAGCTTACCGTTCCAAAAGTGTGCCTAGCTGCCTCATGCCACGAGGGACCTTTTTCAAAAAAGAGGAGGACAGAGACACCAGGGAGGCCCTGTATATAATATTCAACACACTCAGAATCTGGCTTGAACTGAACCAATTCTATTGGGTTCTATATCAGTCAGAGCAATAGCAGCTGTGGGAACAAACAAACAGACCCAAAAAGTGCAAGGGAAGTTTCTTTCTCTCTCAGGTAGCATTACACAAACAGGCAGGGGTTCTGGGCTGTCAACTGATGGGGTTGGGGAAGGACGCTGTTTCATGTAGTCGCAGATTCTAACAGAGCTGCCGCTGCCTTCAGTGTTTGGCTTCCAAGGTCACCCTGAGCATTTCCCCAGCCAGCAGACAGGAAACATGGAGGATGGAGCATGCAAGCCAGGCCTGGAAGTGTACACACCCCTGCTCCTGCACCCCACTGGAATGAAATCAGTTCCATAGCCACAACTAAATGAAGGGAGGTTGGAAAACACAGGAGAAACAAACTATGGTGAGCAAATAAGAACTGTTTAGTAATCTGTAGGCCAAGGTAGAAGAGCTTCCAGGAATCTCTGTGACAAAAGCCAGGGAACTCTGGCAAGATCTCTCTTCACTCATCACCTGCCATTTCTAATTCATTCATTCACGATCTATTCCATAAGCATCTATTAAGCTCTTACTGTGTATGAGATACTGTACCAAATGCCTTGTAGGGATTTGAAGTGTACCAGGCTTACTCTGTCCCCTCAAGGAGTTTGCGAAACAATGGGAGAGGCAGACAGAAATGATGCCAAACAATAAGGCCCATGCTACAATGAGAAATACACGAAGAACTGCACAAGCACGCAGGGTAAGGTTCACTGAGATGCCTGCAGGGATGATTAAGCCTTGCAGAACAGAAAGACAGGAGAGGGCAATTCAGATAGGGCACAGCACTGACAAAGACTTAGAGTACAAAAAAAATGAGGGATATTCAGTGCATGGAACTCACTGTACCTAACAGATAAAGTTTAGTGTGAGGAGAGAAAGATGAAGGGAAGGCAAAGGTGTAAAGTTAGGCAACAGCACATCAAAAAAGGCCTTGTAAGCGTGCAAAGTATCTTTAGTTTTTGCCCCTAAGTCAACGATTCTCCTTTTCTCTAATTATGCACTGTTCTTCCCTCACTCTCCTCAGACACCAATTCCAAGTTTTGTTTCATGTGTGTGTAAAGCCTTGTCCCTGGGTATTCTGAAATAAAGATGCAGGAATGACTGGGTTCAGGGCTTAAATTACATCATCATTTTCTGTTTCTCTCCATCTCTAGGCTGTGCCTCCCACTGCGTTTGCCAAGTTAAAGCCTCCAGCTCTGCATGGCAGCAAGATAGCATAGTAGACCTGACCTCGGTATTCCTTAGGTTCATATTGGACAGGAAATTCCAGTAAAGTTCTCCTGATGTGTCACTGGCTTGAGGGTCTCAGGTATCCATTCCTGAGCTATTTTCTTTGATTTGTGGTTATTTATTAGTTTTGTTGTTCTTTTGCAGGGGAGGTGAGCCTAGCCACCTCCCAGCCCTCCATCGTGCTAATATCTTGATCAGTGTTTTAGCCCAGGAAATGTAATCTAGTGTTTACACTCATGCCTCAAACTCATGCTTTCCTACTGCGCCTGGAGTAGTGGGTGGAGGCTTGCTGAAAAGGGAACCTAGGTACAGTTACCAGGTGATGGGTGGTGGACACTTAGAAAAGGAAAAAACATTCTTACCCAGAATTCCACTGGACAAACTGTAGCCCAACTGGCCTACTGCCAGGACCCAAAAATACACCCTGGGTTTTTCTAACATGTCACCTTTTCATAAACCACTTCCTTTTTCGGATCCTTCCAATCTTCTCATCTGGTCCAAAGCCTCTCTTTCTTTAAAAATTAAGGAAAAAAGCTTAAATCCACTGCCTTTATGAAGCCCAAAATGTTTGCGGCTTCCTGCAAACAACATATCTCTTCTTGTATACACAGTGCTTTAGGAAACAAATGTTCTCCACTTCCTACTGTTGCTAACTTTTAATGACTAATTTTTCTCTTCAGCTTGATTCTAAATTCTTTTGGGGAAACAACTTTATACATCTTTATTTTTCCTTTATACCTAATTTATGTTTTATTTGATTTACATATTTATATCCCACCTTGTCTAAAATGAAGCTAAGGTAGGTTGCAAAAGTACACATGTACCCCAAAGTAGAATAAAGTTAAAAATAGGTAAATTTTGGGGGGGAATCAGGTTATTATATATGAAGTTGGACCACGCTGACACTGCCATGCTGTAAGGAAACCCAAAGTAACCATATGGAGAGTGAGCTGCCAGCCAGCTCCTAGCTGTTCTAGCCATCCTACCATGGGCCCAGACACATGAGTGAAGAAGCCACTGTAGATGCTTCTACCCAGGTGGAAGCCGCGTGGAGCAGAGAAATCTAGCCAAAGGCTAGAACTTAGGACCCAGACATATTACTATAGCCAAGCTGTCCCAGACATACCCAGCCATTTGAGCCGCTCCTGCTGAGGCCCCAAATACTGTAAAGCAGACATAAGTTCCCACATGGGTCCTGATCAAATGCTTGACCCACAAAATCTGATTCAAGACACTATGCTAGGCTCAGAGAGGGAAGCAGAGATGTTAAGCCCTGTTTCTAACCTTCATATAGTATAGAAGTCAGAAATCTGAAAGAATAGGAAGAGTAAGATTTATATCTAAAAGTTCCAATTCTAAATAAGGAGGAAGCACATTCCACTCTGTCTCTCCCAGTTATAAAACCTGGGCAGACTACATTGAGAACTCTGAAAAGTAAATATTAGCTAGCATGTTATGAAAGAATGCCAGAATTTGAAGCACCATTTTTCCCCTCTAATATTTCATGAATTTATGCATGTATAATGCAGAATCTGTATATGGAAAACTACAAAATCCTGATGTAAAAAAGCAAAGAAACCTAATTAGAAAGATACACCAGGGTCATGGTTTGGAAGACTCACAACAGTAAAGATGTCAGTTCCCCTCAAATGGATCTAGATTTTATACAATTCCAATGAAAATCCCAGTGGGATTTTTGTACATATAGAAAATTTAACTCTAAAATTTTTATGAAAATTCAGTGGAGCTAGAAAAGCCAACATAATTTTGAAAAAGAAAAATTAAGGCAAGGGAAACATAATGCCTGATTTTAAAACTTACTATAAAGCTGCTATAATCTATAAAATTACTATATTTACTAAATTATATATATGTAATATATACATATGTATATATCATATCTACCAAATCATATATAATATATATTATTTTTAATATATATAATTACTGTCATTATTAAAATCACTATAAAGTAATCAAGACATTCTGAAATTCAGGAAGGAATGAGTCAGTGGAACACATAAGTCAATGGAACAGAGAATAGAGTTCAGTAGGAGATCCACATAAATATGATAAAATAATATTGGCAAATACAAAGATAGTTCAATAGAGGATAATTGTTTCAACAAATGGTATCAGAACTAGTAAGTGTAAAGTATTTTAAAAATAAAAATTTTAGATGAAAATATAGGAGAAAATTTCTGTGACCTGTAGTTAGACAAGGTATTTTTCAACATTTCATCAAAAGCATAATCCATAAAATTAAAAATTAATAAATTGAACTTCACCAAATTTTAAAACTTCTTTCCTGCAAAAGACATTGTTAAGAAAATGAAAATACAGGCTGCAGATGGGATGAAAATATTTGCAAATCACATATCTGATGCAGAGCTTGCATCTAGAATACATAGATAATTTACAAAACTCAAAAAAAAGAAAACACACTACACAATTAAAAAGTGGACAGACTTGAGCAGACACTTCACTTTTGAGGGAAAGGAAAACTAAGCTCATGAACTACCACTACATGTCTATGGAAATGGCTTTAAAAAAATACAAGTGTGCTGAGGACAAGGAACAAATGGGTCTCTCATCTCTTGCAGGTGGGAATCTAAAATGGTACAGTCACTCTGGAGAGCAGTTTGGCAGTTTCTTATAAGCCAAATATACATTTACCTGATGAACCAGCAATCCCATTCCAAACAAACTTCATCAGGTGAATGGATAAACAAACAACATACATCCTTACAAAGGACTATTACTCAGTAATAAAAAGGAGAAAACTTAGGCGAATCTCAAAAACGTGTCAAATGAGAGAAAGCAATCCCTAAGGATTGCATCCTGTGTGATTCCATTTATTTAACAGTCTCAAAAAGACAAATCTGTAGCAATGGAGAACAGATCAGTGGTCACCCTCAGTTTGGATTGGGGAAGGGATGTGATGACAAAGAGTAAGCACAAGGGACTTTGTTGGGATAATGGAACTGATCGATATCCCAATTGAGGGGGTAGTTACATTAACCTACACAGGTATTAAAATTCTTGGAACTGCACACCATAAAAAGAGAGGAATTTGCTTTATGTTAATTTTTTAAATAATATTCTTTACAGGATGGAATGGGAAAAATTATACATAGACAATTATCTATAACAGAAAAATTGAAAAACCAGAGTACATGAAGGAAGAGGACACCTGAGAATTACACTAGGGAAGCAAACCTGGGCTGTGAGCTGTGACATTTCCAGAGTATGACTGTGATGAGGCAGCTCCCTGATCATGGGAGCTCTCTTTGGGGAGGGCCCCTCAGCCACGAACTATTATATACTGACAGCAGTTGTTGGAGTGAAGGGCATTTGTATGCCGACAGCTTGATGTAGGTGTTAACTATTCCTTGAGGAGGAAGTCCGAGGTATTGACTGACCTCTGCCTGTGGCAATACAAAACATCTCAGCCATCACTAGTGAGACAGGTAACTAACCTCTTGTCACCCTTGTTCTTGGCATACCTGAAAACACATTCTTGAGTGCTACTTCTTTCCAATCTCAGAGCACTTCTGTGAGGGAAGCTGTGGTACAAATACTGTCTTCATTTTATGATAGAACAAACTGAGACTGGAAGGTGAAGTGATTTGGCTAAGGTCCAGCAGCAGGGAAAAGTCCACAGGCAGAGACCCAGGGCTTCTGGCTTGTACTCCACCACTCCTTCATCCATCCATCCATCTAAAAAATATTTATTGAGTGCCAACTATATGAGAGGGGGTATGTCTCCTATTGCTTACATGCTATCTGAGAGAAGAGATGTATGTATAAATCTTCAAAACAAGGCACTAAATGATAAAGGCCATATGTATGGTAAGACAATGAGAGCTGTAATAGGAGTTCTAGCTGTTAAGGGGCTAGGGAGACTTCACAGGACTAGGCTTTGATCCGAGTATTGAAAGTAGGAGAGAATTTTGAAGAATTGAGATTGACGGAGGGACATATTCCACAAGCAAAGACCCTGTGGTGGCCACCCTTCCAAAGAGGCCCAGGGATTTCTGCCTCCTGGTAGCTGTTGTCTTGTGTAGCCTCTTCTCACGTTGAATCAGGGCTGCTCTGGGGGAACAATGGAGTACTGCAGAGGTGAGAGCACAGGACATCAGAGGCCTAGTCACTGTGGATTTTACCTTACCCCTTAAATGTTCATTCTGGGAGAAGCCAGCCACCATGTCATAAGGTCGCTCAAGCAGCCCTGATAAAGGCCCACCTGGAGAGAAACTGACCCATCTTGCCAACAGCCAGTTCTAACTCACCACCCACATAAGGGAGCCACCTTGGGGTCCTCAGGCACCAGGTGAGTTTGCAGGTGATGGCAAACTCCAGCAGATACCTCAGCACAACCTCATGAGAAACCCCAAGCCAAAACCACACAGCAAAGCCGTCTCCAAATTCCTGACCCACAGGAAACAGAAGACATATAATTATGGTACTGTAAGCGACTGAGTTTTGGGGTGGTTGTTTACACAGCATTAAGTAACAATAAATATGTGAGCCAACTTGCAGAAGAAAAAAACCCACAAGACATGCTTTTAGAAAATAGTCTTCTCCCAGAGGCCCGGAAGCTGGAGTTTCCAGCAGGCTGAGCATGAGGCAGAAACTACCTGAACGAAGGCAATGGCAGAAGAATTGAGAAAAAGGGACAGAAGGGAAAGGTGTCATCAAGAGAGAATTTCCCAGTCACCCTGGGGTTCTGTGCCTGAGCGGTCAATGGTTATCTCTGCTGACATTACCGATTCTAATGCTGTGGGCAGAAATATCACAGAGAGCACAGGTGGGCTGCTTCCTTTATACCTTGCTTTTCATGCTGTGTGATGCGTCTTGGCTTGTCTTTCACTACACCCATTTTCCTTTTTCCCCATAAGCAATGCTTGATCACATCTCAGCTTCCCTTACCCTCCGGTGTGGTGTGTGACTACAGACCTGAACAGAAGCAGCAGTGATGGTACACCACTTCCAGGCCTAGGCCACAAAACCGCCTGCAGGATCCTTCATTCTCTCTGGTCACACGTGTGCTGACTCCGTGAAGAGGATGGGACGCCCTAGAGGATGGTAGATCAGTAAGCTGAAAGGACTGTGGGTCCCCAAATTACCTCACAGAAGGCCACCTGCCAAATAACTGCATTCAACAATTACGTGAGCAAGAAATGAATTTATATTGCATGGAAAAATAAATAACTGAAGCTATCAAGACAGTGTAAAGTGAGTGTCGGGAAAAATAGGTTGGAGTAAATAATGAGCCCAGGACACATACACACGCACACACACACATGCATGCACGTACGTCTCAAGGACAGCATGAGATGATGATCTGAGCTCTCTGGTAGCTAAAGCAAAAATGGAAACATGACCAGTGACATGATTCACAGAGACCATGAGATTTTAAATAAGAAGAAAGAAAACAGTCACTCGGGAGAAGTGTGACTCCTTCCAATAATGAAATTAAATAGAATTGTTCCTAATGAATCTTCATAAAAGAGACCGCATGATGTAATCAACAATGTCCTCAACAATATCCTAGCAGCCAGTAGAACCCCAATTTTCAAAACTCCATTTTTAAAAAATGTCCTCAACGAAGGATAAAAGTAGTGATGACATTCACTTTTTTGGTCAAATCCAGTCAAATCAATTCCCTGCAGTCTGAGGGGAAAGCACCAAAGTTTGTGGTTGAGCTGCTTGTGCCTAATAAACGTGAGAGCACCCAGAGGCACAAATTGTAAATCCCTTAGTCCCTCTTCAACCAGTGGTAGGTAACTGATAAATATATTCTGATTAGCTGATTCACTGGCAGTTCCATGTCTAGTTCTGAGGGTGGGAAAAGGAGAGTAAGCAAGGGAGGCCCAGCGTCCTGGAGCTACCACCCTATGGCCCCGCATTGCTTACCAAATCTTACCTGGCTGCTAGCTTGGGCCACAGCATTTCACCACCGCCTGGGCTTTGCTGCGTTTTCCCCCAGTGTATTTTCCTGGGGCAGTATAATTAAGGACACTTACTAGAGAAGAAGAAAGGAAGAATAATAGAGTGTATGTACAATTGCAAAGAGTCATTATGATATGCTTTCAAAGCCAGTAATTACCACTCTTGCTTAACATGTAAATCACTATTAGTATTCTATTTGAACTACAACTGGATGCTTATTCTCTGACAGAATGCTTTTGAGAGATACCTAACATCTGCCCACAACTGGATTCCTTTTCAGGCATTCCTTAGAGGAGGAGGAAAGGGATAGTCAGGGGGGTAATTTAATGCTTATAGTTAAATCCTTGGAAAGGACCCATTGTAAAGGGGAAAAGCATAAGGGAAAGAATTAATAAACATGCAAAATAACTTCTGGTTGGCCTTGTAAAGCAAATCGGGAGAGTCATCTTCAAAGTGAGAAGTTTCAAGATTGGCTGTTTGTAAGTTAAGAAGTAATATTCCATACTAGGAAATCAAGACTCTTTTGAAGAACAGGCATGATTTGAAAGTCAATAGCTGAGTAAGTGAGGGCAAAAGGAATGTGGAAACATAAGAGAGCTCTGGTACGCAAGACCTGGGAGACTAACTGTGCATTTAAAGGAAACTAGAGGGAAATCTCTGGTAGGTGGTGGAACTTTCTAAAACTGGGAACATGGTTGCATCAGTACTTTTGGTAAGTCTTTGGATATGGGTATGGCAGGGGGAAGATATTTGGAATTGAATGCATTTAAAATATGAGTTGCATACCATGTGTGGTGATAGTCATTTAGCGTCCCCTAGAGTCAGGCAAACTAGCTGTAAATCTGACAAGACAGATAAATTATTATCATGACAACTCAAAATCTGGCAATAGCTGGAGAACTATTCCAGCAGTAATGACAGAAACAGGTCAGGCTAGGTTTGAGCCAGAGCAAAGTAACAAATATTTCTAGTATTTTATTCAAAACATTATTCAACCTTTCTTCTTTCAGTTCAGTGAAGCTTAGAAACAGTATTTAGATGACTTGGAGGAATTCAGAAAAGCCACAAGGATGCCTGAAATCAGGAGAATCAATGGGTGACGATGGATTTATGTTAGCAGTATTTTAAGTGCTGTTGTAATCTCAGACCTCAGGTTCTGCCTTCTGAGTGACATAAACCTAACAACCTTCCCAGCCTTTAGAAACATCTCTTCTCTGATTTCCAGAGTGATTTCTTCTGCTTCAATCTTCTGAACTACTCTGAACCACTCCTAAGACACTCATACTGCCTTGCTCTATAGATAAACAGCACACACCCTTGGTTGCCCATTCAATAGTCATTTCATCCTTTTCCATTAAGAAAAATTTGTTTGGCAAGCATCCTCTTCTACTTGGCCATGCGTCTCACTGGACAAGTCACGGCAATCCTGTTTCTACTTGGGAATAGACACGGGACATATTCTATACACTTAGATGTGAGGAGGAATCTATTGAAGGGATTCTAGGAAAGGTTTCCTAATTTTAAAAATGAGATGCTTATGGGAAAACAGTCATTTTGCTGCTGCACATTGTCATGGCTATGTATGCTTGGAACTGGGATAACAGTCATGCAGCCACAAAGTGTACTAGTCAAGAAGTCAACTGAGTACGACAGCTGAGTAGGAACATGGAAAAAATTAATATCCTTGATATTGTTAGGGCCACTGAATAGGCCCATCTGGATCTCCCCATTTAAGGACTTACATGAGTTGTCATTTTTTGAGCAATTTTGACTTGAGTTTTCTACTTTTCTATTACTTGCAGCTGAAAGTATGATAGCTGGTAAAATAGATAAGTGTATATTTACACTTCTCATTAGATTTCATAGTGAACATCTTAGCTATTACCCACAGTGCCTGCTATATACCAGGTGTCAATGAATGATGGTTCCCTAAAAAGGCAAATACATGGATGGATGGATATGCTGCATCTTCATACTAGCTGCATTCCCTAGCTTAGTAAATCCCAAATGCATTAGCCAGAAACCTATTCTAGGTATTCTCTCTTCCCCCCTCTATAGAGTCAATCCATCTCCAAGTTCATTTTGCCTTCTAGATTTGTCTCAAATCCATTCACTTCTTTTCATCTCTACCACCATTCTATTTCAAGCTACTATCATGTTTTAAATGGGCCAGTGCTGTAGCCTCCTAACTAGCTTCCTGGAACTTCTCAAATCTGTTCCACACACTGCAGCCAAAGGGAATCTTTCCAAATGCTAAATGCCCCTCTTTCCTAAACTTCTTCCTTGATTAAAGAATAAAGAAAAAACATTCAAAATTCCTAAGATGTATGTAAGGTATGCATGGCTTGATGCCATCTACCTTTTTCGGCTACCCTCTTGCCCTCAATACTCCAGCCAGACAGGCTTCTATTGCTTCCTTGAAGTGTCTAGCTCTGCACATACTGTTCTATCTGCCTGGCAGGCCCTCCCCATCGGCACCCCTACACAATCACCTACCTGTGTGTTCCATCCGTCATTCTCCAGGTTAGTCTTGTCTTTCCCAAGGAAGCCTTTCCTCTGCTTTCTGAGTAAGGTTCCCTATTGTACACTTGGCTAGCTCCACATACCTCTTTGTCATAGCCAGAATGAGCATCCAAACTGGGACACTTTTAAGAGTGAATGGAGGTACTTAATAATTAATTATAATTATAATTAATAATCACACTGGGACAATAGGTATGAGTTATTTTCCTAGGCTAAGAGAACATTTGGTCACCCTGTTTTTTATGATTTTTTTTTTGTTTATTAGTGTTTTCATTCAAAGTCTGCCTCCCCCAGATGTCTACATGGGTAGGGATCGTGTCCTTCTTTTTGCTCACCATCACATTCCCCATGCCTAGCCGAGTGCCAGGTTCAGTAATAGACACTCAGTAAATATTTGTTGGAGGAACATTGGAAAGAATAAATATAATTCAGTTCACATTTTCCTTTTCTGTTATTTTTATTATTCTCCTTAGACTAGTGTTGATGTAATGTTGTGCTATGTTCTTGCTTCTTTTATTTTTTAATGTATGATCATTTTGTACAGCACTATTGACTCATTCATTTAGTCAACAGATATCTACTGAACATTTAATATGTGCTGGGCCTAAAGTAGATGCTAGGCATACAATAGCAAACAAAACACAGTTCCTGCCTTCAAGGAACTCACAGTCCCAAGGGGGAAATACCTGATGTCCACTAGGATTCTAGATCGGTTTTCATCACATTAATGGCTAGCCAATCTGGGCTTGTACTGGGTATGAAAGAGAGAGTTCACCTTTTTTCATTTCCTTCTCAATCATGTCATTTCTTCCATTTCAGTTCCAAGATCAGTGCTTTCATGATTTCCATTTCTTACTAAAACCTATCTCCAGGAAACATTCAGCTACTTAGTGATAGTTTCAGATCCTGGAAATATGTTAAAAATCATATTCGTGCATATCAACTTGCAAGAGATAAATGGAAATCTCAAAGTGCCTGAAATTAAGGGCTGTAAGCCTAGCATCTGATCCTGAAGCTTCCCCGGGGTGGGGGGTGGGGGTGGGGGGGGTCACTGAATTCAGTGACAGGTAGTAGTTTGGGTTTTAACACACGATTGGGCAAAGATATGAGACCATGGGTCCTGTGAGACACTGAATGGGATCTAATACCCGTTCCTGAAGCTGGGATGCACAAAGGGATGTAGCCGCATAATAAGGGCTCCAGAAATAAAGATCTGGCCACCTTTACATGGAGATGATAGAGTTTGCTGTTCTGGGTTTTAGAAAAGGCAAAAAAAATTATCCTAGAAAAATGAAAACCTCAGGCCTCTGCTTCATGCTGTATTGAAGTTAGAATGTGCACTTATGCCACGGTCTGGGAACTGCCAAGATTAGAAATTTACATAAAAATTAGTCCTGGGACACTGATATCTCTGGAGTACCTGGCAGAAGTTAACCAAAAATCTTTATGGAGCGACATTTCCACAATCTAGGCTACACAGAATTTCTGCAGGAAGATTTCTGTTGAAGATGAGTTTATAATCTAAGATGTAGGCACAAAAATAGAAGGATAGGCACCCAGTAAGGTACAATAATAGAAGGATTATCTAAAAAAGATGATATCTTGAGTAGAATCTCCTGGAAACAGATTTTGAGGTGGAGATTTTCATGTAGGAGGTTTTCTGGAGAATAAGGGACACCTTTGAGAGAGAGAAAGAGAGAGTAGGCAGGGGATACGATTATACAGTTACAATAGAGGCCTCAGCTGGTCTCACAAGAATCTTTGGAGTTGGAATGGTCTTTATGAATATTCCAAGTTGACATAATAAGACTAGGCCTTTATATCCCAACACCAACCAGTCACTGGATACAAGTTGAAGAGATGTCAGAAACTTGGGAAAGATGACTCTCTTTGACCAAAGACAATTTCCAGAGAAACCCAGAAGTGAACTAGCAGCAGCAAAGAAGTGAGTGTCTTGGTCCAGAAACTGAAGATGAGAGGTGGGGAGCGCACATCAGCACCCACCGCAGTGCACTCTTGAGCTGCTCAGATCCACTTACATTTATTTGCATTTACTGATAAATTCATCCCATCTGGGAAATGCATTGTCAGGTTTCTGATTGGTTTCAGTTCCTGAGGAATCTTATACAAGGGAAGTTAATGGAGAAAGTTGGCTGTTCCCTCTTCTACAAGCATAAGAGCATAACCAGTTTTCATGATCTCCTTTCTTCAATACATATTCTAGAGTCTACTCACCCTTGACTAGTACCTCTCACGGTCTTAGTAACTGAACTGGTAGAAACTCTGAAGG
Source organism: Smutsia gigantea (assembly GCA_032199065.1). Classification (NCBI taxonomy): domain Eukaryota; kingdom Metazoa; phylum Chordata; class Mammalia; order Pholidota; family Manidae; genus Smutsia; species Smutsia gigantea. Next base: position 34,019 of record JAVSCE010005286.1, read on the forward strand.
TCTAAGCCTCTGATCACCATGCCCTTCTGAAGTTGCATCTACTGCACTTATTCATTAACCATCCAAATTGGGCAACAGAATATTGAGATGCTCTGGTTGTTCATTGAATGTGAAATATATTCTTCCCTTTCTTCATCATGTAACAGAAACTGTACCTCCCCCTGATGATCAGTGTAAATTACCCCTACAAGAATGGTGTGTCCTTCCCTTGCCTATGGTCTCTTGACATGAGCAACCCTCAGTGACCCAGTGGTTTGAAGCATATGTTTTAAAGCCATAGCTTAAGGAAAATGAGACTCTTACTATCTCCTTGGTTAGAAATAGTCACCCTCTGGGAATCAGAACTTCTACTTCAGAGCCTAAAGTTGCAAGGTCAAGAAAAACAAATTACAAAATGGGTCATTGTGAGTGATAATAAGGTAAAGAGACAGAAAATAGAAAAGAGTAGTTAAGAAACATGGTGGGTAAAATGTGAAGTTCCAATATATATACATATAATATGAATAGATATATAACATGAACACTTCAAAAAAAAGTTGTAGGATAGGAAACAACCAAAGTGAAATTATGGCTGGTTGAAAGCAGGAAATAATATGATAGAAATAAAACCAAATGTATATAATCACAATAAATATAAATGGATTAAACTCAATAATTAAAAGGCCAAGATGCCCATATTGGATTTAAAATTCAGTTGTATTAAAGAGACACTTAAATATAATGGCACAGAAAGAAAGTTAAATGATGAGAAAATAATTTTTAGACAAATTCCTATCAGAAAATGACATTGTGGCTACATTACATCAAACAACTTTGTCTTTAAGGCAAAACACATTTTTACAGATAAGGAGGGTCATTATAAAAAAACTACCAGGAACATGTATGGTTCTGAATCTATGTGGACTTGTGGACTTAAAGCACAGATTCAAAATACATAAAGAAATTCATGGGTTGGTGGCAGCTTACCTAACATGCTACATCTCCTGGGAGTTTTGCATTTTCACAAGGCTGAGCACCTCAAGGAAAAATAAATATCAAATTTAAGAGACTGATTGTTAGATCAGTTAAATCCTAACTATTTAGAAGCAAGGTTAATAAATAAATACCCTCTGGAAAGTGATTGAACAAATCCTTTTTATCTCATTAAGTCTGTTTGCCAAGTGCAGCTGTGTTTATGAAGTTGAGTTTTTGCTTACTGATTCTAGGAAGTAAATTGAGTCAGTGAATTGTGGGATTGAGCTGAGCTTTCATAAAGAAATCTAAAACCTGAGCCAATTATCAAAGATCCATGCATCAAGGTAAATGCTCCAAGTGAGTTTCTTATGAAACTGAAACAATTTTTTAAAACTTTGGACTGACTGACAGCTTTGTAACACAGCCAAATTCTGAAAATAGAGAGGAATTTTTAAATATTAATTGTTTGGTCTTTTTGTTTTGTTTGCTTGGTTGGGAAATTTTTCTTTTCTTTAATTAAAATAAATCTCAGTGGCATGGCTTATAGAATTGTAGTCTCAATCAAAAAGGTCCTCCCATGGACTAAAATTTTAAGAGAACCACATACTTCTAGTTTTCAATATCTGTTTACAAAGTCAGAAAATCTATTCTCGCCTACATTCTTCCCCGCATGTCTCCATGATTTTCTTACCTATTCTTGATTTTCCTTTCTCAAATGAAAAGGAGTAAATTAACTAGGGTTTAAATCAGGCAGGATTTTGTGACTGCTAATACTGTGACAGGATGAGGAGGTGGAGAGAGAGGTGAGGGAGAGAGGAAGAAGCCAAGAGCGAGGGAAAGAGAACATGAGCATGGAGGCTTTTGCATGGGGAGTAGATCCTGGGAAGGGAACTGATACATATGCTCTTGATGGCCTAACTGAACGGGAGATTTGGCTGCTAAATTTGACCTTATTCCCAAGTAATTGATGAGAAGTAGCATTATCATTAGAATAATGGTAATGAGTTATAGATGGAGCCTCCCTGCCTGTGGAGATTACAGACAAAATAGACTTTAAGGCAAAACACATTATTCCGGTTAAAAAGACTTATAACTTCCTGTTAGGCAAATTTTGGTGGGGTTATTTGATTTGGTGAGCTCATTTCTTCCACATCTAAACAGCAGAAAATTCAATGGTGAAAAAAGGTGCCTGAAACCGGAGTTGGTGGTGACGTCTGAGCCTCACATCTCCTTGCTTCTGTCATCCTAAAGAGAGAAATCTTACTAATGCCTCAGAATGAAGTTCAACATCAAGTTCATTATTAGGCTCTTAGTTACACTTTCGGTGCTCCTCTGACACTTGAAAATGCCACATATTCTCCTACTTGTGGTTTTAGAATAAATTAACTTCTTCAATTCTGCTTTCTTTGTATTTTTTTTTCTTGAGACTTTTCCTTTGAAGAAGACTTGTGTTTTTGTCTGCAGTGCTCTGACTTGATGTTTTGTATTAAGGCATCTCATTTCTGATCTATAGTTTGCCACTGAAGTGGGATTTCAGTTACGTGTCTTTGAAGAGCTCTGCCTCTGGAATTTTGGTTTCCCCATGTGAATGTTCCCATTGACTTTGGCAGCGATGCCTCATTGTTGCTGCATTTTATTCTTTGTTTGGCAGCAGCCTTTCTAATGGTGTCTACCTCTCATTGATTTATGGTAATAGGTGACTAGCCCCTTCTCTTCTGTCACTTACAGGTTGACCTCCTGAGCTGAAGTTTTTCTAAAAGTGGAACACAAGGTATAAGCACAGATAACCTTGTAAATTCAAAGGCTGGTTCCACTGAATTAAAATTCTATAACTTCAAGGTGTTGGAACTGACACTAATGAAAATTTAAACAAATTGCTTAGTGCCCGATGCCTCGCTCTATGAGTGGTTGCCACGAATCTGGATTTGTGAACCTGGGTTTATGACATTTTTTTTTTAGACAAGTGACTTTCAAATTCTGGTGTGCATCAGAATGATGCAGCATGCTGATTACACATACAGCCCTCTGGGCCTACCCCTAGGTATTGATCTTATAGGTCTGAGGGCAGGGCCTTGAGACCTATATTTTAACAAGCTCTGTGAGTGTTTCAATGCACATCAGACGTCAAACTCCATGAAACAGGCTGAGAAAGAGGAAGCTTTCCCTGACTCCCAGATGGGCCTTGATGCTGCTAGAAGCTGTCCTGGCACTGACTGGTAGGCCTTGGTGTTCTTCTGGTGAACAAAAGCAATTTCACATGACATCACCAGACAAGGGCACTACTCTGTGACCATGATGGATCAAGACAAAAACAACACCACCCTGAACACAGATAAAATCAAGAACAAATCCAAGCCACGAAATACAAAAGCTCCCTCCTCTCTCAGCTAATATGAGGTACTACGTTTTGCTGTACATTTATTCTTGGTTTATTCTGAATTCCTTATAAATAGGATTATTGAGACAAACACTCATAGCATTTCTCCTGCTTCCCCACAGCATCCAATCCAGAGCAAAGCCCTGCTTCCTTAAACCTTCTCAAATGTCACCCAACACAAGCCCACATCCTCTGAGTCCTTCCAACTCTGGCTCCCTAGGTCCCCATGGTGGGCTTTCTCCTTCACAACAACAACTGCCAAAGCCAACGCATTCTCCTGCAGGTGTTTTCCTGGTGGGCTGTGGCCAGAGGGGAGTGACAAGGTCCACCAGCTAAACCAATGCATCCCATTCTTCCAAGGTTTGCTGACCACTGTGGCTACTAAGCCATGCAGAGGCCCTACAGCATTCCTGGCCATTTGTGCTCCTTGCAGTGGAAATGTGTGGACATTTACTGAGACGGTCATGATCCACACAGGATGGTATGCACAATGGGGATAAGTGAGGAGAGTCAATGAATTTGCCGCGGTAGAGTCAATAAAGAATAATGAAACACCAGGACTAGCAATAGCTGGAGCTGTTACCATCCCGAGGCCCACAGGAACAAGTGCAAGGAGAAGATACCAGAGCACAGGTGAGCCACAGAAGAGGCCACCCAGCAGGCGCTGGCAGGCAGCCCCTGCCAACGGACTGGCCAGCAAGGTGTGAGTTGGTGGGACAACACCCTGACTTTGCTCTTCTCTCTTTGATCTCTTGCCCAGTGTCTCCGTAGAAGCTAAAGGCCAGAAAGCCCGTCATGCCGTCTATGTGGTCAGCCTCCAGAGACCAGAGTAGGGGGGAAGTGGAGGGGCAGTGGAGCACAGGAGCACACTTACACAGAGTCCATTCTGTTTATTCACAAACTCATTTATACTACCTATGCTGTAGATAATGTGATGTCATCAAATACTTTATAAACTAGTGAAACCAAAGTACAAAAACAGAGTTTTTGATCCTATGACAACCAAGTTGAATGCTTTGAGAAGACTGAACAACAATAAGAATAAACAAATGCCTGTACTTACTATGTGCTACGTACTATTCTAAGTGCTTCATGTATATTAGTTCCTTATTGCTGCTCTAACAAATTCTCAAAAATTTAGTAGCTGAAAGGAACACAAATTTATTCCCTTACTGTTCTGGGTCTTAATGCATTAAAATCAAGGTGTGGGCAGGGCTACATTCCTCCCGGATGCTCTGCAGGAGAATCTGTTTCTTGTCTTGTCCGGCTCCTAGAGGTGGCCCACATTCTGTGGCTCACTGCCCTTTCCAGAAATCACATCACTCCAACCTCTGTTTCCATCATCACACCTCTGATTCTGGCTCTCCTGACTCCCTCCTTCACTAATAAGGATCCCTCTTTCCCTTACAAGAATCTACCTGAAAATTCTTCATAATCTCCCATCTTGATATATTAACTTGGTCACATCTGCAAAATCTCTTTTGCCAGGTGAGGTAACATACTCAGAGGTTCAAAGGATTAAGATGTGTATTTGCTACAAACAAACACATTCTCCAATATAACCACAGTATAACCATCAGAATCAGAAAAATTCACATGGGTACTAGATGACTACCATCCAATCATCAGACCCCATTCAAGTTTTGACAGTTGTTCTAATAATGTTCTTTATAGTAAAGGAATCCAGTTCTGAATCATAGATTGCAATTAATTATTATGTCTCTCCAGTTGTCTCCAATCTGATAGGTCCATGATGTCCTTTTGACTTTCATGACCTTGACAATTTTGAAGATTACAAGCCAATTATTTTGTAGGATGTTCCTCATTATGGATGTACTCAATGTTTTCTCATGCTTTTATTCAAGAATTTCAAACAAATGATGAAATGATGCTGTGTTTCCCTCAGTGCATTTCATTAGAAATTGCAGCTCTTATTTGTCTGACTCCTGATACTATTCACTTGGATCAGTTGAGTAAGGTAGAACCTGAAAGGCTTTTCCATTGTAAAAGCTACTCTTTTTTCCTCTGTAGTTCCTAAGTATTTTGTGAGCAGATACTTGGCAACTATGTGAAGATCTTGTTCCTCGTCCAGCTTTCAATTCTTTCATTCTTTCTTTCTCTCCATAAGGACTCATAATGGGTTGTTTTATTTATGGATTATAATCAGTTAATATAATTCCTTTAATACCTAAATTGCCACCAGTTTGGCCAGTAGCATCACCCCCAGACTGGCCTGACACAGCCTCATCATTCTTTGAGCACTTCCTTGCTTTTGGCACAAGATGTTTTGGGCTCATCTTGTACTTTCCCCTCCTAAGCCTGTTATCAGCTGTTTCTCCAAGGAGTCCTGGCTCCTTTTAGTGGGGAAGGTACTAGAAACCAAGATCTGGCCATTAAGTATACTTATCACTAGTGATTCTTACAGTGGACAGAGCTAAGGAATATATATTACATCTATATTTATTTCCATATCCACCTATTTATGTTGAAAACCACCAGCCACACTGATACCTCCCATTCCAAACCAACACTGAAAGGTTCACTGTAGTTTTCTCCCTTTCATATGGGGTGAAGGTGGAGAGTTATTTAGGCTACATACAGCAACTCGTTTAATCCTTACAACAACCTGACAATTTATGGGGAAAATTGCCAGCCTGATGCCTCACCATCCCCAAGCACTGTAAGTGCGTATTTCAAATTGTTCAGAGAAAAAGTTCTTTGTACTTCGAACTTTTCTGTAAGTTTGCGATTGTTTCAAAATTTTATGTTGAAAAAACCCTCTCTAGGATCAATAGGCTATGAGATATAATAGTGTTCATAGTGTTTCTGGTAACCTGATTGAAAAAAGGCATTAATAAATTTTGCAAATTGGGGGAGGGGAGGAGAGAATGAGAGAAAAAGAGAGTTCCATCTCAGAAGGTTAAGAGCTGGGAAAGGTGACTCATGCTGCAGTATCTATAACAACCTGGGCTGGTGGTTCAGAGCGACAATCTTCAGTGTGTCACTTCATGCATTATTTGCATATGGCCATCTGACAGCCATCCAGGCCTGAGGTCCACACAGAGGCTGGAGAATCCTGATGAGCTAATCAGCCGTCTTGGCTGGGACATAATCCATCAATGTGACAGAATATGTTAGCCTAAAACTAGCCATTGGATGAGTTTCTTAAGGCTTATTCAGGTCCCTCAGTGAGAGACGAACAAAAAAATGTGGTAACTCACTGGGGTATCTGGTCCAAGTCCCTTACTTTGCAGACAGAGAAACCCCAACACAAAGTGGTTAAGGATTTGGACAAGGCTTTACAGCTGTTGATGTCAGGACTCAGAAGACACTCAAGTTCCCACCCACATTGCTGATGGCATGTGAGGATTACCTTGCCTGGTCACTGACCTTGTTGCAGGTAGCAATAGGCTTCATCAAATGACAGTGGAAGCCCCCTTTATCCCAGGTGACTAGCCCTGGGAGTTGTTTGGTTTGTTACTAATGTTAGTCAAAGTGGGAAAGTCTTAAAAGCTGAAATGCAAAATCTTAAACATTTTATTTGATAGTTTTTCTTTGCAACTTGATCTCCTGATTAGAGTTTCACAGGGTCTTTCTTGAATAAATCTCAGTCATAATGCAGCATCTCTGATTTCCACTTTGCGTTTCTTCAGAGAGTTAGAACTTAGACATTTGTCAAACAATTTGAGTGCAGAACTGTTGTAGATTTTAACATTTCTTTTCTTCTCACCTCTTAGAGTTGTCTCATCCACATTTAATTCAATAGCAATGTTACTAGATGTGTAAGTTTGGCAAGTCACTTAACCTCTATAGGCCTCAGTTGCCCTTTCTGCAAGGTGAGACTCTCCAGGCTCATCTTGCATTTTCTCTGCCCCAGCCCTGGAATCAGCCATTTCTCCAGTGAGTTCTGCTCCTGCTGGTGGAGAATGGTTTTAGAAACCAAGAACTGGGTGCTAGGTGTGCTTATCACTAGGAGGTCATCGCTGCTCCAAGAGCTTCAGAGCAGACAGTTCACCTGCCTGACAAAGTATCGTGTTTGTGTGGGTGTGCATCCATCTGCCTCTCTGTTCACTCTTTTTCCATTGCGACTTGACATGTGGGAAGAACTTCAGGCATATAAAAACAGACCAGTAACAACAGTTCTAAAAACCAGAAAATTGGCCTAATTTCTCACTGAACTTTAAATAAATGTATCACCTGTTTTTCTCAGAAGCTCTGGACCCACTGAGCATTCCTGGGACTTCCGTAAAAAAATCTGGACCTTGCCCGTGTCAGGGCTGTCCTAAGGTCTTTAGCATTACCCCAGTGGTGTTCTCACTGTAGCCATAGAGTATCATGGGAAAGGGAAGGCAGAAGCGGCACTGTTGTAAATCGCCTCTTTCTAGCTCAGGTTACCAGGAGTGCATCCTGTCACCTACTCAAGTAAAAGTCTTTCCAGGCTTAGCTTGCTTGCCTCATTCTGTCTCAAGCACTCATTGTTGAGCAGCGAGGAGTCCCTCATCCCTCCATGTTTCAAAGACCATCCTCCGGGAAGTAGAATTAGAAACCCTGTAAAAAAATGTATTACTTCTGTCAGCCCCAGTTAGTTGGAAAAATCTATATTTGTTGCCATATAAAAATATTCTGTGGTATCCTGCATTATGTTCTTTGAACCGCTTTTGTTAAAGCAGTACTTTTTCCTTGGTTATTTTTTTGTAATTTTATAGTGTAAAATCCTCCCTCTGATTACACTGAAGCCTCGTGCAGAGTGAAGTATAGCCTCTCTCTCCTGTGATGAGATGGAAATTGTTATCCTTGCCCCCACGACACCAGAGTAAAATGGGTAACTGCACTTGTGTAATCATCAGAGGACAGACCATGGAAGAGAGGTACAGAATTGTTTCCTTTTTAGAGAGTTTAATTAAAATCATTACTTAAAAATAAGCATTGTGACAACATCACGACTGGGCTATTTTCAAACTGTGGAACACCTATGAGAACTCAGGGTTCTATGAGGGAAGTGTCTCTTCCTGGTTCATCCCTGTGTGTTTGCTGGATTCAAAAATTTTAAGATATCTGTTAATCTTCTGGTATTGGCTGCCCTGATTATTTTATAGTTGTCTAAAAATGAGAGGCATATCAAGATAATTTAACGTTTTGTCGTATTTTAGAGGGTCATTAGAAGAGACTCTCTTTTACTCAGTAAGGATTAAATAACCAAGTCTTTGTTTTTTATTGCTGATTTCTACAATTAAAGTGAGTACATATAAACTGAGCTGATTGCAATATAAAGAATTATTCTCTTGGGTCCTACTTGTATTCATTCTCTTTCTACATTTTAAAAACCCATTCATCAATTACTCTGCAGCAGTACCAAGTCTTAGCATGTGCCCATTACCTTCTCATATTCCACTGCAGCCTTCCCAAATCCTACTCATGCGTGTGGGTGTGCAAACACCCACCCACACTCACAAGCACCTATACACACATGCATGCACTACAATGGCATTCAAACACATTTACCCAGAATTACATTCGAGGTGTGCTTTGTGGAACAGATATTTTTGCATTCATTGGTGGTACCCAAAAAGAATCCATGCTAATGTTTGGCATCCTAAAGCAAACTGTAGTCTTATAAACAGCAAGGTGAACCTCAGAGGCAGTAGGCTTTTGATATGCAGCATAAGTGAAATGCTGCATAATATAAAACGATGGCGCTATTAATCCTAGGGCACGGGTGGTGCCCGGCGCCCCCCGCTATTGATGCCAACACCGTCGTCTGGCTGGAAGCTTCATCAGGATGCAAACCGGGTGTCACTGTGATGGGTGGTGACGTGGTTGGATGCACTTTCTACATTCCTGGCAAATGAGTGTAATTATTTTCAGAGCTGCGGGCAACTCATGCATGTTTTATCCTCCATCTGGACCGGCACCGTACACAATAGTGATAAAAGATGATTTTCCCCCTTGGATGTTCACAGGCCATCATCGACACAGTCCTGATGAAATGGCCATGTATCCCCTAGCAGTTCTATATCTGCCACAGCTTGACAACAAAATTATTTCCCCATAGTACTAAAACACTTCAAATATTCAAGCCCTCTGTGCATATATTTGTGTTTTGAAGCATTCAGCGTTAACATAATGTGGTAATTTATAAACTGACAAATTAACTATGCAGAAATCACAGAGAGGCCTTATGAGGTCTGCAGAGCTGCAGAAAAGAAAGCAGAAGCTTTTTGTGCCCCGTAATAATAATAATCCTATCAACTGCCGTCAGGGCCCGGTCTCCCACTGTTGGGGCCCTGCTCCAAGCTTGCTGACCCGAGGTAGTTCCACTCAGGAGGCTTGGCTCCCGCTGCTGGGCCACCCCTTCAGGTCTGGGGCGAGTGGGGAGAAGGGCACCCCCAAAAACTGCAAGTTGCCCATATTGATGACTGAGAGCCCGAAGTGGATGTGTGGGATGGAATTTGGGGAGGGTGAGGTTTTCATACTAGACAGGAAGTGAATTTAGGTCTGGCAAAATCAGTAACAGCAAAACTGACATTATGCACGTGAAAGGACAATCAGCTTTCTTTGTTTCGTGGTTATAAAATCATTTTAATGATTAAAATCCATCATCTTGCTAGCCTGCTTTAACAAACGCTGGCGGTCCTTACAGGCCCTCTATTGATCCTCAGTCAGACAGCTGAATGGAGGCAGCATTCACCAGAAGGAAGCCAAAGAGCGCATTTTCACTTTTATTGTATTAGCCTAATTCTCTTTCAGATGAATTAAAGACTAATTTTGCTAGACCAAGGGAGAGTCTGCGTATCTTCTGCTGCCCCCATCTGTTTAATGTGTAGATTCTTAGAAGGCAGAATTAATTTTTTAGAGGCAAGAAAATATTTACAAATTCTTTGTAAAAATACAGAACATTCCTTCATGATATGCCAAACCGGCCTCTCTTCCTTCTTTCTCCACTGCACCCTGGTCTCCACTCTGCCTCCCCCACTCATCCCTCCCACACACAGGCACACTTGCTCTCTTGCAGATTCACACGTGCATGCTAAACACACACACACACACACTCACAGCGTCCTTTAAATGGTATGTACCACGCTACAGGGCCTACCAAACATCAGACACTCTTTATCAGCAGTTGTGCCAGGGTCTCCATGGCAACAGTATAATAGATTTGCCCTTATTCAATCCCAGAGGCCACATTGAAGCGCAATGCAAAATTTGCTGGGGCCTGAATTCCTTTCAAGCCATGGCTCATGTGTCAGGAAACAAGTCAGTGCCCAGACAGCACTCACATAAAGATGGAAAGGAACCTTTTCTCTCCACTGCTGTTTGCTCACACTGACATTCAGGAGCCGGAGCCCTTCTAGATCTCATTTCTGTCTCATTTTCTAGTTACTAATTCACTTCTTTGGGTGGAGAGGCTAGTGGGGGAGGGGAGAGCCATGCTTTGCAATAATAAACTGCCAATGAAAGTGCAAAGCAAGCTGCATAAAGACCAAGCGTGCATCTCAGCCTCCAGGGTTATATAGAATCCAATATGGCTGAAGCCCAGCCCAGCAACAGACTAAATTCCAGCTCCTGGTGCACCCAGAGCCGAGCAGGGCGGAGCAGCCCAGACAACCTCCTTGACCCCGACTGGAGTGGCACTTTGTGATACCCAAGCAACCTTCCTGGGAGAAGGAGAAACAGAAGAATGGACAGACGCCCTTGCCCTAAAGCCAGTCTCGGCAGTCAGGAAGAATTCCCGGGAGCTCGCACCTGAAGCGCACTGTGGCTAAAACAAGCACAGCTTAAAAGTTAAACAATCATTTGTTTCAGGTTTATTTTAATCATTAGCTTTGGGACTTACAAGATGATTACTTTGTGGGTTAATTATTTTCTGTGCTTGGCTTTCCAAACCTACTTGCTCAACTTCATTATTGTACATAGCGATCCAGAGCTGGTTCCTAAAACTACCTGTCCAAATATCTTTCCGTTTGAGTATCACTGAGATTTGGCTATTTTTCTCTCTGCCTTGGGACTTGGCATAAATGACTTGGTTGGGAGATACTTGTAAAATTTTGGAGATTAAATGAGATATTTCTGAGGCACGTGGTAGAATTCAATACGCGATCTTATTAGGGTTTGAAAGAAGACTGGTAAGAGGCTTTGCCCCCGTGAAGCCTGATTGACTTCAGGGCAGTGGCTCTCATACTGTAATACTCATGAAAACACCTGGAGTATTGTTAAAACACAACTTCTTGAACCCTGTCACCAGAGATTCTGACTCAGTAGGTCAGGGCCGGGGCCAGGAGCTTGCAGTGCTAAGAAACCCACGGGTGATGCCAAGGCTACTGGGGCAAAAGGACTGTGCTCTGGGAGCCACTGCTCTCAGCCAGTCTCCATGGGTGAGAGCTCCTCACTTCTGACTTCAGGGTTGACTGTTTACCATAACTTCAACTTCAGTGTTCCTCTCAAAGAGCATTAGTTATCATCCTAATATAATTATCCCCTTCTCCAGTGGATCAGACCCACAATTACACCTCATGACTGGGACACAGAAAGGGTGGACACCATGGAGAAGGAAAGAGACATATGTTCAGAAATCAGGATATATCCTCAACACTAGTGCTAGGCCTGCCGTATATTAGGACTTGATCAATATTTTCTTGAATGACTACATGGATGAATAAATATGATAGAATTTCAAAGTTTCCGCACTTCAGGAAAGAGATCTTACTTCAAGAATATAGGTGTTCTGTGTTTTATTTATATTAAAATATACAATCTTCAATTATTTATTTTTTCAAACGTCATATATTTGTCTTTTAAAGTAGCATATGAATTTTTATGGGAGAGAGGGAGTAAACAGTGCTTTAAATTCTAGGAAGTTGGAACCATAGGATAAATCATTGTAGAGAGGACAATCCTTTAATGATTAAAAATATTACTCTATAATTGCTCTATTTTTATAAATTTAGGATTTCTTCAAGTGGAAACACTGCGTTTTCATTTTAAGAGTCACCAACTTCTTCAAGCTCTACTACAAAGCCACGGTAATCAAGACAATTTGGTACTGGCACAAGAAGAGACCCATAGACCAGTGAGACAGAATAGAGAGTCCAGTTATTAACCCAAGCATATATAGTCAATTAATATATGATAAAGGAGCCCTGGATATACAGTGGGGAAATGACAGCCTGTTCAACAGCTGGTGTTGGCAAAACTGGACAGCTACATGCAAGAGAATGAAACTGGATCATTGTCTAACTCCACACACAAAAGTAAATTCGAAATGGATCAAAGACCTGAATGTAAGTCATGAAACCATAAAACTCTTAGAAGAAATATAGGCAAAACTCTCTTGAATATAAGCATGAACAACCTCTTCATGAACGTATCTCCATGGGCAAGGGAAACAAAAGCAAAATGAACAAGTGGGACTATATCAAACTAAAAAGCTTCTGTACAGCAAAGGACAGCACCATAGAACAAAAAGACATCCTACAGTATGGGAGAATATATCCATAAATGACATACCCTATAAGGGGTTGACATCCAAAATATATAAAGAGCTCACGCACCTCAACAAACAAAAAGCCAATAAGCCAATTAAAAAATGGGCAGAGGAGCTGAACAGACACTTCTCCAAAGAAAAAATTCAGATGGCCAACAGACACATGAAAAGATGCTCCACATCACTTGTCATCAGAGAAATGCAAATTAAAACCACAATGAGATATCACCTCACACCAGTTAGGACGGCCAACATCCAAAAGACAAACAAAAAATGTTGGCAAGGATGTGGAGAAAGGGGAACCCTCCTACACTGCTGGTGGGAATGTAAACTAGTTCAACCATTGTGGAAAGCAGTATGGAGGTTCCTCAAAAAACTCGAAATAGAAATACCATTTGACCCAGGAATTCCACTCCTAGGAATTTACACTAAGAATGCAACAGCCCAGTTTGAAAAAGACATATGCACCCCTATGTTTATCACATTACCATTTACAATAGCCAAGAAATGGAAGCAACCAAGTGTCCATCAGTAGATGAATGGATAAAGAAGAGGTGTTACATATACACAATAGAATATTATTCAGCCATAAGAAGAAAACAAATCCTACCATTTGTAACAACATGGATGGAACTAGAGGGTATAATGCTCAGTGAAATAAGCCAGGTGGAGAAAGACAAGTACCAAATGATTTCACTCATATGTGGAGGATAAGAACAAAGCAAAAACTGAAGGAACAAAACAGGAGCAGACTCACAGAACCCAAGAATGAACTAACAGTTACCAAAGGGAAAGGGACTGGGGAGGATGGGTGGGAAGGGAGGGACAAGGGGGAAAAAGGGGCATTATGATTAGCACACATAATGTAGGGGGTGCGGCGCAGGGAAGGCAGTATAGCACAGAGAAGACAAATAGTGACTCTATAGCATCTTACTATGCTGATGGACAGTGTCTGTAATGGGGTATGTGGTGGGGACTTGATAATGGGGGGAATCTAGTAACCACAATGTTGCTCATGTGATTGTTTATTAATGATACTAAAATTAAAAAAATAAATTAAAAAAAAGAATCACCTACTTCACTTTTTACTGAACAAAATAAGAGTGTACATTTCTGCCTGGTGTTTAAAACTTGAAATTGTCATTTATTTCTTTTCATTTCCTGCTCCTGCTCCTAAAATCAGGATCATTTTAACAAATAATCATTCTTAATGGTAACAAAAAGTGAGCCAATAACATCTGATTTAAGATGATTCTGCTCACTTCAACCAGTTTGATCACCTGTGCTAAGTGAACTATGCATTAGAAAATGACAGCTGGGCAGAGGGAAAGAGGGAGAGGGGAGGTGAACTGTGACCTACTTTGTGAATTACCTAATCTACAGTGAATTTGTAAAAAGATAATGGCAGTGCTATTCACCCCACTTCACAGTACATCTTCAGTTCTGGGTTTTTTCCCCCCAGAATAAGGCCAAGGGCACCACAGTGAGCAGCCTTTTCTTCAGCCCCTTACTTCAGCCCTGGAACTGCCTGGTGAGAAATAAAATTGCCTTAAAATAAATCCAAATATTCAGAATCATAGAACTGTTAAAGCAGATATTTGAGAGGGTGGGACTTGAAGCCTTCTTTTGCTGGAGAAGTAGATCCCAAGACCATGCAACTAGTCAAGGGCAGAGAGAGGACATGAGCCCAGTGCCTTAGCCTGACAGAAGGCTGATGACATCTATCACCTGCTACTCTAACCTGCTTGCCCTCCCAGAAAAGCTACCTAGAGGGGAGAGTTAATACAGAGTGCTATCAACAACTTTCAATTCCACAACTATTTATTGAACACCTGCTATGTGCCTACTTCTGCCCTGCACTCTGACAGAATGAATGAGCGCAGCATTTTATTACAAGGTGGCTACGGCCAGGTAAGTCTATTTTTCATCACTTTACAATAGCTGCCTCCTCTGTAATACTTTGTAAGCTGGAGTATGCCCCTGTGTGTCTGGAGCCACAGATTAAACTGGTTATTTCTGGTGTTTCCATTTTCCTTGATTATAATTACTCTATTTCTTTGATTTTATGACACAGATTTTTCTAACTCAAGCTTGAAGCTTTGGAATCTGGATGGCTGCCTCTCAGCCTCAAAATATGTGTTTAAATCGGTGCTTGTCCTTTTTTTTTTCCTTTGGATATAGATTGAGCTGCATCTTAGCATGATAGCTTAGAATCGAGGAAATAAAGGAATTTAAAATGCTATTTTTAATGTTAAATATTCAGACTGCTGCACAATATATCCGTTTTAGGTGGGCTTCTTTTTTTAAGATAAACAAATACAAGACTTCAAAGAAATGTCTCCCACGTGGAGGGTACTTTCAGACTACCTCTAGAGTCCCCAAACTGTGACTTTTAGGTCCTCTGCCATTCGAATCATTCAGGGGGAACAGAGAAGCACTGGCTGAGATGGTGCCGCAGTTTCGATGCCCGAGCAAGGGCGGGAGACATCGAAGGACGAACGTGATGCTGAGCGCTCCAATCAGACTCTCGGCCTAAGGGCAAGCCATTTTAGACGAACCCATTCATTTTCATTTTAGAAACATCCCTTCCAAGGGAAGCTGCTCTACCATTTCCCGCGGCATTGCTGTGGTTTCCCGCCTGGCCCTTGCCGCAGGTCTCTGGGACCAGCACAGACCCTGGCCCTCCTCTCCTCACTGTCCCGCTCGGCCACCCGCCCAGCCCTGTGTTGGGCAGTAATGACCAGCAGTCCGTGCCTTTCTGGCCAAGGAGAGCCGCCGCCCTGAGGACCATTGTTTGTGGGGCCACACTGCTGTCCCGTTCGCTGCCTCTACAGGACACTTGTCAGCAGCTGTGAAAGGCTTCCCGTCCGGGCCCATATGAAAGGAAGGCCCAGAAAGGCGTCTGGGAGCATCAGTTCAGAGGACCCACGACCAGCCAAACAATACACAATTATTCAACAGCTCCAATTCATTTTCCTCTGCTCCTCCCCCACCGTTACCCTTGAGAGAAAACTAATTTGCAGAAAAATAGCCCCTGCCAGCCAACTTCTCCTCCTCAATGTAGGAGGACCCTGAATTCTTGGCTCTGCGGGTACTTCTCATAGTAAAGGATCTGAAAGGCAGTCTTCTCCTTTAAAAACCTTTCCCCAGCTCAGCCTGGGAGATGCTTTCTTTTCCTTTTATTCTTTGCTTCTCTCTTTAACACGTGTGCTGAAATTGGCACTTTCTCTTTTCAGTGCGCTCCCTTCCTAGGATTGATGCAGGCAGCAATGGAGAAATGTGCGCAATTTTTCCAGTCTCTGTGCTCGCCGAACCCATGGGTGATGGATGAGATGTAACAGGCTCTACCTTACATATCACTGTTTAAGCAAAGCGCTGTGCCAGCCTGTGATGCATGGTGTCATCCAAAGGTCCCTTTGCAAGCAGGGGAGTGTAGCTGCCTCCACTGTTGTCTGAGTAAATAATGGGGCTAATGGCATTTGGTGCAAATGAGACTCCTATAGAACACATAGGGCTTGTTGATCTTATTTTTCTTTGTCAAGAGCTTGCTTCACCAGTGTGGCCTGCCTTGGTTATCTGCAGGAGGAGCGAAGGTCTCGGGGAGTTCAGGATTTTGTAACTAACATTGAATGCTGGAGAGAATGCATGCCAAGGTCGGGTTTAGAATAAAGAAAATTGATTTGAAGGTCAGGGTCACAATGTGAAAGGCCCTGAATGCTGCCAAAATATTTTCATTATCGCTGTTCTTGTTATGGAAAAGACCAGGCCCTGTGCAAGGAGGCTAAGAGGTGGGAGAGGGAGTTGGAGAAACCAGGGCACTCGGAACTCCAAGGGTTCCTGGCTTTGCATCCCCGAGTTGAATTTGCCTGGTGTTTGCCTCCTTTGTGTAAGTATGTGAAAAGCCAAACACCGATAGTCACTCCTCCCCTGCCCGAACCGGACAGTTCTTAATCCTCTCTCTTAGTCTCTCTCCCTCTCCTGGTGCAGAGGAGCTAGAGACAGAGTCTTCCAGTTGTATTTGCCAGAGTAAGTTATTTCATGCATTGCTGTGATTCTGCTTGTCACCATGCCTACAACATACATGCAGCGCAGGGCTGTATATTTGAACAAAATGCTGTTATTACAGGAGCTCTGGCCTGATTCTGTTGCTATATTCTGAAGTAGAAAAAGACTCCAGTGGCATGAAATTAGCAACATATCGTGCTAGCGTGTTAATTGTGTGAGAGTTTTTGGCAAGACAGAATTTATTTTTTATTTAAATTTGGTAGTGATTTTATATTGTGCTTAAAGAGAGGCACCATGGCTTAAAACTCTTAGGATTTACTGTACATTCAGGAAAAGAAAAAGAAAATCTGCCTAATGCAGTGGTGCAGAAGGGATTATGTAATTTTTTTACTTAGCAGGGAGGCTGCTAGCATTGATTTCTAATTTGTTATGAGAGATCGGCATTCCCAGGCCGGGGCTTGGGACGTCCTTGGCCCCAGTGCAGTACCCAAATGCAGTTGTATCTGGCCAGTAGCAGATTACCTGCTTTGATAAGAAGCAAATGCATATGAAAAACAGAAAAGCAGCATCTCCCGGGCCAGAGTGGCTGCTTTTCTCTAATAGATACCTCTTCTGAATTCCCCAAAGACCAAAAGGAACATTGTATGACCATGGCTGTCCCCATAAACATGTGGATGGGTGAGCAATTTCCAGAGAGGGAAAAGGTGGGCAAACAAGCCTACGGATATGTCCCACAGAAGAGGATGGACTCCTGCCCTTATCTTAGAGGCAGGAGGCAGCTCTGAAAGATGAAAAAGGTACCAATTACTGAATACTTTCTGTCTACCAGCTATCATGCTGGTTGGCATCTGTCATTCCATTACTCTGGCTGTACACTAGATAGGCGACTCTCTGGCCCCTGTCCCTCTCTGCTCCTGGCCTCTTGCCTGGCTCCCCTCCCCACACTTTTCTCCTTGCCCACCACCCACCACTAAGCTCTCATCTGAGAGGCTCTGAGCCACCCTGGCTGGCTGCAGCTCCTCTCTCTCTTTCACTGTGTGGCTCAGGCTAGCAGTTCAAAGCAGGACAAATAAGGGCTCCTCTCCCTGGCACCATCACTTCTATAGCCAAGCCATCCCAGGAATTAGATTCCTGGTGTAGAGCAGAAAGATGCAGCAGGACTCCAATCCCAGCTCTCCCTCCTGGTGGCCTTGAGTGGCTAATTTACTCCCTGGGGCTAGGTTTCCATACCGCAAGAGACAGCCATATTTCAGCCAGGATTAATCAAGGTGACGGATGGAGAGCACTCAGCCCCAGGGCTGGGCCATGGCCCCATTATGTCCCTTTGCTTCCTGACCCCACAGTCATGCAGTCACATCTATTGAACTCACACTGGGGCCCAAGCACCATGCCAAGCTGGGCATGAAGAGAGATGCCTCCAGAGGTACCATGGAGTAATGCCACCCCTCATTAATGCTCACATAATCTGCAAGGGGCTGTATGACTTTCCTCCTTCTACAAATAGGAAATCTAAGGCTTAGACAGGGGAAACTACACCATGAAGACAAGAGGAAGGATTTCACCTTGATTTGTCTGTTTCCAAAGACTTTTCTTTTTAACTCAGTTAATGCAGGCTATCTGGGGAGCTTTCAAAACATTGATACCAAGATCCCTACCTCAGACCAACTGAACGGAGGTGGAGTTGAGCATCTGTCACCTTTAAAAGTTATACAATGAATCTAATCTGATGCCCTGTGACTAGGTCTGTATGCTCCACTGTCTGTCTTAATTATGCTCCACTGCCTACCTTACATGCCATTGCCCATGTCTACAAACCAGGGCTTCTTAACTAACAGAGAAATTCCAAATACTGGCTGGTCAATAATAATCCAATGAGTGCTTACCATTTATGAAAAATCTACCCTAGGACAGGCACTTTATGTTAGATTTCAATTTTAAGGCAACCGTGTAGGAATGAAATTTAGTTTATATTCTTTGTTCTCAGCACTTACACAAATAACTTGGTACTGGTGTAGAGAAAAACCCTTCGTAAATAGTATTATAAATATCATCATCATCATCGTCATCTCCTGAACCCCCACAGAAGCCTGCACATCTGTCTACCCAATACCCTGGATATCTGTCCACTTCTCACCATCCTGCTGCTACCTCTTAGCCTGAATTCCTATTACCTTTCACCTGCACAGTGATGAAAAGCTTCTAGCAACTCCTTGCATCCAACCTCACCCTCCTCCAATCCATTTGCTACAAAACAGCCAGCGTGATCTTTTTAAAACACAAATATCTAACCACTCTGTCTGTGAAATGGTGATAACTGTCAGGCTACAGTGTAAGTTTGGTAGGTTGAGCCCTCTATTAAAGCACCTGGTGGAGGGGCAGATGGGTGCTCAATTTTCTTCCTGTTCTGTTTGCCAAGCCCTGGACTACAGAGCACATTGGCCCCAAAGACAGGGTGCTTTTTGGTGATTCATGTGCCCAGTGTGTGTGTGTGTGTGTGTGTATGTAGCTTGGTTTAGAGAAAAGAGATGTGTGTTTTTTTACTTCACACAAAGTTTTATAGTAATAGCAACTGCCCTGAAATGGAACCTACTTCCCTGAGTTATTAATTATATAAATGTGAAAATTTAAATAAAATGGAAGTTGTTATGGTTGTTGAAATTTGAACCCAGGGGTATCAGTCTTTAAAGTGCCTATCCTAACCCCTGTTGTTTTCCCTGCAAGCCAGAGCAGTAATGCTTGCTGGGGGATTCTTCAGATAGAAAATGCTCTGGGCAGGCCAACTGGGAGGAACTTCACAGACGTGGATGGCGGTCTCTCCTTTCAGGGCCCAAAGTAGGCTAACCAAACCACCTTGTTCCCCTTGCCCATCTTGCCTAGTTAAGACCTCAAGTCCTTTGACCTTCAAAAAACGAATCCTAAAACTTTTGATGAGAGTATTTTTCTTAGGAGAGAGGGATTTTGGTGACAAGGGAAATGGCTATGCTTGGCATCTGACCTCTGTTTCACATAGATTCAGTCTAGGCTACACTTGATAGGTAAGGTAGAGATAAAGAAAATGAGATTTTAATGTGATAATCTATTACTATTCTCCATTATCAGATCATCAGATCATTGCCTTTCTGGCCCTTGGATTGAATACATGGCACAGAATTTTAGAACTAGAAGATCCTTAGAAAAAAATCTACTCCAATGGTTGGCATCCAAGAGCCCCTTTAAGGATGGGGGTCTTCATATGAACTTTCAATATTTTTTAGCTTATATGTGTGATAAGTTGGCATGGACTCACTAAAGCAATTTATTTTTTAGTCTTTGACTAGAACTTTAGTAAACTTAGTATGCTAAAACTTTGGGCATCTCATGCTAAGTTCGGCTAGTAGTATGTCTTTAAGTGATAAAAATGAAATGAAATCACTATGACCCAAAATTACACTTGGCGTCCATGGCAGTCTTAATTTCCAGACCAGGGTTTAGTTCCACCATAATATCCTGTCATCTTCTTGACATTTAGGTCAATGATGGATTTTGTTTGATATTTAGTTTCAAATCACCCAGCTTGAATTTCAATAAAATTTTTTTTTCAGATTTCATTTTAAAGAAAATTTAAATGACTGTAAATTTAAAGCTATAAATTTAAAATCAGATCACTACCACCAATAGAAATAAATACTGTGGAAACAAAGCGTTGTTATTGGATTCCGGCTGCTACAGCTGCCTGCCAGGGCTCTTACATGGAGGTCTATTCATTCTTTGTTAAGGAAGGGGGGTAGGGAAATTAGGCAGTGTTGGACAGGTGTTAAAGGAAAACTGGCTCCAAACTGTGGCTTTCTCTAGACTTATTCCCAATATGGACAGGCAATAAAAAACGGAATACTCTTCTCACAAAAATTATCTCATGTTCCCACTGACTTCAACTCATGGGAGAAATACCACATCACAGAGGTTGTAAAAGAACTCAGAAACGGCACCTCTGCACCTTCCTCTATCTTCCCCTTTCCAGTTTGACCAAGGACTTGCCCTTTTTGCCTCTTGGATGGACCATCTCTACTTCTCCTTCTTCTCCAAGCCTCATTGAACCTTTTATCCGCTTTTCTCCTCACTCCCAGGGCCCTGTCTCTACTCTACTAGGTCTCAAGCCATGGGGTTCCCAGCTGGATGGCAAGGGGACTTTAGATCTTGGAGACAGAAAAAGAGAGAGTTTGAGGCAGTGAAGTGGGGCTGCTGGTACTGGTGGTGGACAGAACCAGCTATTCTTAACCAGGTCTGATATTTTTGCTCAATATCCAGGCTTGTTTAGTCCTTTAGTTCTCTTTCCCATTTCCATCATGCTGTGGAAGTGCAACTGACCCTAAATGCTGATTCAGACCCCCTGATAGAGCCCTGTAGCCCCGTCCTCCTCACTCCCTCTTTCCTGTCTCCCTGCTCCTCCATACCAGCAGGATGCTCCAGTCTTGGCCTGTACAGCCTTTACTGTGTCCTGCCTTCCTAAGGCATTCATAATCTGCAATTCTATTGTGTCATTCAGCGATGTAGGCTAGAGAGATTGTTTAATTTCTCAACATGTTCTGTCCTATTCACCACCCCACCTCAGTGGATTTTGGAAATTTAATCATCCAAAGCCAAACAGAATGTAGTTATAGGTACCAGCTTTCTCGTGACTTGAATCTTCTCAGTTAGTTCCTCCTTCTCTGAGTCCCTTGTGCTTGGTTATGCTGTGAAGTCCTGATTATCTAAAACTCCTTTATCCAAAACTGTTATATGAAATAAGCTTGTGTTACTGGATGTGTTTTATTTACTTCAAAAGCTGTCTAGCTCACCTGAACTCCTGCTTATCTGATTTAATTCAGTGCTTGTGTAGATTCCTCAAATCATCAGGGCCTTGGGGATCCCTATTCCATTTTCTTATTGTTTAACCTCTGCTGCAGAACAACTCTAAATTCAGTCTTACTTTTCATGGTAGGATCACATGCCATGTTATCTGAATCCTAAAGTTGTTCTGCTAGTTATGTTCCTGCCTACTTTTGAAAACCCACATTAAAAAAATAAGAATTGGGCTATTTAAATCTCCTTTGGTATTCTGAGGCAGCCTAGTCAAAGGGAAAGGATGCTGTCTTGTATTGAGGGTCCTGTGTTCTTGGCTTGGTTCTATAGTTGACTGTGTAACTTAAATCAAGTCCCCTAAGCCCCATGTTTTTCTATTTCTCAATCAGCCAATTGAGGAAAATAGTATCCAGGCTTCCTTGTTATCTGATGTTCTGTAGATAATAGAGTATAGCCATAGAAACGTTTAGAAGGAATATCTTTTTTATAATTAATCTTGAGAGAGAGTTATTCACAATTACTTAATAATTAATCTAGAGAGAGAAACTTAATAATTATTTTTATAGTATCTCATATTTGGCATAGAATAAGATTGAGAGATAACAGAAAACTGCTTTCTCTGGACAATATAGAATGCTGATTCCTAGTAAATGAGCATCCTCATTCTGCTTGAACATGTCCCACAATGGGAAGATCACCACTTCTTTTAAAATTTTCCATTATGGAACTCTCAGGTTAGATATTTCTTTCTTACATAAACCAAAAAATAGCCTTTTTGGAAATTTTCACCTGTTAGCCCTACTGCAATTCAAATTACGGATCATTTACCAAGCACCTACTAGATGCAAGGTCCTGCGTCAGTCATCTAGGGTTACAAAGATTAGTTCAGCTTGGTATCTACACTCAAGATCTTTGAAATGTTCTTCAAATGAAAGGTCAAATGTAGTGTTGGATATTTTAAAGACAGAGACTCCACTACTGGCTAATATGGAATAAGAGGGACTGGACTTAACCTTCCTACCTGGAACAACCAAAACAATGAACAAAAACTTGCAATGAGAATTTTTAAGACACTGGTATCAAGCAACAAAAAACAATGACTCCCAAGAGATGGGAAACAAACTACTGCCCTTATAAAAGAAGCCCTGCAAAATCTTACTTCCTTGAGAGAGTTTTTAGGCCTCCATGCAGGGACAGGGAATCTAGGCACAGAAGTTCAGCGGACTCCCTGCAAAAATATGGGAATGATTCCTGGCAACCAAGACAACTAGAGTTTTCAGGACAGACTACTGAAGAGGAGAGAGCTTCACAGAATAAGACTACCAGACACCTACAGAGGGTCCTGCTTGAGTATTCAGCAGAGTTGTTCAAGGAATACCTGTAAGAAACTACCCAATGAGGAAGTTACCACCCAAAAAACTAGAGGGAGCAGGACCATGAATAATCCCTGTTTCCACCAGCCAGACTGAATAGCCTCATAATTCATGGGGCACTGGGTAGAGTACTCACAAGATTCTTTTCTCAGTAATGAAAAATAATTCACCCTAGACTAAACACAGTTCTGGTTCCACCTAACAAATCTTACAAACAAGACCCAAAAGGAGCAAACTGTTTACAAGCAATTTAACTGCATCCCACAACAAAGCTCAGGAATATTTATAGGAACACAAAACAGCCAGCACCCAGCAAAGTAAAACCCAAAAAGTATGGCATCCAGTAAGAAATGACCGGCTCTGAAAGAGGCAGGAAAATATGACCAATAATGAGAAGTAACAACTAATCAAAACCAACCCACAACTGACACAGATGTTAGAATTAACAGACAAGGATATTAAAATAATTATTAAATTGTACTACAGGTGGTCAACTAGTGAATTACAAAGATGGAAAATATTTAAAAGACCCAAATTGGACTCCTACAATTTGAAAACTACAATCTTTGTTCTAAGGATCAGTGAATCTCCATTTTTATTTTCATTCTTTTTTTTCTCTCTGTGTTTAATTGGACATAGTGTCTATTGCTATTTCTTAAAGTTCTTAAAGATATTTTACCCACAATGTCCAATCTCTTATTAAATCCATTCAGTGTAATTTTGAGTGTCTACAAGGAGAAAAGGTCAGGCGATGGAAAGAGAATTGAAGCCCAAGTGTGTGAAGCATAAAGAAAACTAAATCAAGGAACAGCACAAACAAATTATTCAAACCAACAGGTAAAGAGAAAATCTCAAAGGCAGTCATAGGAAAAAGTCATGTTATGTGCAGAGGAACAATAACAACAAAAGAATGACAGTAGTTTCTCATCAGAAATAATGCAGTGAGATAAGAGCAAGCAATAGCTTTAAAGATGAAAAACTGTCAACCTAGAATTCTATACCCAGTGAAAATACTATACAGTAATGAAAACAAAATACTTTTTAGACATACAAAAGAAGAAGAAATTTGTCACCAGTGGATCCGAGCTACAACAAATGTTAAAGGAAGTCCTTCAGGCAGAATGAAAAATGATTACCAAATGGAACTCTGGATCCACATAAAGGAATGGAGAGCACTGGAAATGGTTGTAACATAGGTTAAGTATTTAAGAGTCTTAAAAATTAGTTAAATCTCTCTGAAAGATAATTGTTTAAACAAAAAAATTAATGTAAAGTAAGGTTTATTATATGTATAAAGGAAATGTATTATAAAAATAGCACAAAGCCTTGGAGAGAAAAAATGGATGTATCCTATTTTAAGGTTCATAAGCTATATGTGAAGTACAGTATAACAAAATAACAAAGCAGTTTTAGCTAAGAAGACAGCAAAGGATATCAAATGGTATCATAAAAGTACTCATCTTAAATAAAGGTAGAAATAGAGGAAATGGGACAAATGAGAGATGGCCAAAAAAAAACGATTTTATCATCTACTCTGGGCTCAAAAGAAAAATACTATATCCCCCTTTCCAGGGTAAAACAGGCTCCCTTTATGCTGAAATGCTGCTAAGGTCTCATCTGAAGCAGGTGCTTTAGAAGATGATGCTTGTCTTCCTCAAGATTTGACCTTGTCCCCCTCTCATTACCAATAACTGGAGTCAGGTCTTAGCACAACCTGATCCAGGAAATGTAATGCCTGAAACTGTGTACCAGAAGACTTGCAAGACATGACAGGTAGAAACTGGAAGAAACCAGAAAACACACATGGAAGGACATCTTAAGTACAAGGGAGGCCTGAATATAAAGGCAAATGGGAAGAATCCATTGGCATGGGAACATTCTTCCTTGACTCAGGATTTAACATCCTGGCAAAAACATCAGGATCCCGTCATAACACACTGCTGGCATGCCTCTTTGAAGCTTGGATATGACAATGGATTACAGTAAGTAAGGTAGAGTTGCCAGAATGACCTTGGCAGACTATTGAGGAAAGGCCAAGGAAGGGAGATGGAAATGTTAAAATGGATTTGTTAGTGAGATCAGAGAACTCTCCATCTGTCTATATTCCCTAGAAAGTCCCAGAGTTATGTACCTTTGACTAAAGCAGTAAGAAATGCATTGGCATCTTTTGAGAAACTCCAATGGTGGCTGTCCCCTCTAAGCTGGGTTGATAGGGGGAGCTGCTGCCATAGGTCTGGGCTCTTTAGCATCAGTCAGCATAGGATTCTGGAATGTCAGAGGCCAGTTGGCAATTCTTAAGTGATAGTAGAAAGTACATGTGAATACTATATGGGCAAAAAGGCTGGAAGATCCTTTTCCCCTCAGGCATCTGTGGCAGTGGCTAAAAACCAGAGTGTACCCAATGATGAGCCAGATGACCCAGCCAACTAAGGTAGTGTTTGACATAAAACTGGAGAAAAAAAGTTGATTGCTGGCACAAGCACACCTTCACGTAGATCCAATAGGTCCACTGACCCAACTTGTGGTTATTTCCCTACTCCCCAAGTGCATAATTTGGATGGATAAACAAAGTGGACGGCAGAATCCTCACACTAGTTCCATGCCCTGCAGAGTAAAGCCTGGGGTCGCAAGGGGCAAGTGGAAGCCTCTTAAACTATCCCTCTGCAATGCCACCAGTCAAGAGAGTACACCCAAGTCAACACTGCATCCTGAAAGAGAATGGGTGCCACCGTCAAAGACAGAGTGTGTAAGGATGATGGTCTCCATCACATTCCTCTATAATTCACCTGTATGGCCCTTGAAAAAATAAACTGTCAGATCATGGTGAATGAGAGTGGACTGCCATAAATTTAAACAAGTGTCAACCCCAATCTCAGTTGCTGAGCTAGATATGATATCTTTATTAAAACAGTTCAACACAGCCTCTGGCACTCTGTATGTTGTTATTGATCTGGTGAATATGTACTTTTGAACCCCTCATCAATAAACAGGTTAAAAAGCAAGTCTCATTTAACTGAGGAGGACATCAGTACACATTTAAAGTCTTGCTTAAGGCTATGAGAAGCCTCTTGTGCAATGCCACAAAACAGTCTTCAGGGATCTTAAGTCTTGGTATTCCATAGGCATGCTGGAACACTATATTGAGGACATCGTGCAATTTTAACCTGATAAACAGAAATACCAAGTTGTGTGTCAGAGAAATGAAACTCTCTGGTGCATAGTCCCTAACCTGCAACATTAGTGACATTTTTAGGAGTCCAGTGATCTGGGTGTGCTGGTACATCTTTGAGGTAAAGGGCAAGATGTTAGTTCTTGTACCTTATCCCAGTTATCTATTGCTGCATAACAAACCACCCCAAAACTTGGCGATGTAAAACAACCATGTTATTATGCTCACAGATCCTGTGGGTCAGGAATTTGGACAGGACACATCAGGAATATCTGGTCTCTTTTTGATTTTTGTCAGCTTTGCAAAATTGGGGCTCCATTACAGAATTAAGTCCTAATGCCCTAAGGCATTCATTTGTATGTAATGAAATAATTTCTCTCCTGTGTATCTAGAATGGTACTAGTTATGTACCATATTTGGGATAACGGAGAAAATAGTCGCTCAACCCATTTTTTGTCTTCTGTGGCTCAGATGAGAAGGTGGGTGGAGAAAGGCTGCCTGGAGTCTTAGATGGGGAAACTCAAATGGCTGGGGGTGGCTCAGACTGGCTGGAATCTTGCGGAGTCATTTTCACCTGTATTTCCAGTGCTGGGCTGGGTGACTTGAAGGTGAGGCTCAGAAAAGACAGTGTGTTGGAGCATCAATAGATGGCTTGGGCTTCACTCACAACATGGTGCCTCAGGATAGATGGAAGAGCAAGTGTCCTAATGAACAGGGGAGAAGCTACATGACCTTTTATGACTCAGCATCACAAGTCACATAGTATATCTTCTGCCATTTTTATTAGTAAAAACCCTAGCCAGTTGCCAGAAGAGGGGACACGGACTCCATCTCTTGATGGCAGGAGTGTCAAAGAATTTTTAGGTATTTTCAAACCACTAAAAATGTTTAACTAGAGGCAGCATATGCTACTTTGGGAATAGTGCTCTGCCCCATTTATTCGGTGACTTGGAAGGCTGTGTAACCAACAGGTCTAGTGGTGCTATTTATTATGAATGAAGATGTGTATGTGTTATCTCTGTCAAGCCCACTCATAAAGAGAGTTGCATCACAGGCCCTAGATTTCTAGAGACAGACCTTCCTTCTGCAGCAGAAAACTACAAACCATTTGGAAAACAATTCCTGACCCCTGGTAGAGATGAATCTTCTGACTATGGAACATCAAGTGGCCATGTGGCCAGAACTACACATTGTGAGCTGGGTAGCACAACAGTAATGCATCATACAGTGGAAGCGGTTTATGGGATTGGACCAGGGCAAAGTAAATTCTTCTGCCTCAGATTCCTGTCTTTTCTACCTCTCTTCCTCAGTTCATACCTAAGACCTTACACTTCCCTAAAACCAACCAATGAGAAAAAGATGGACATACATAGGTTTTCTTGACAAGTTGGTGCTAGAAAATACTGGACCACCACCAGACTACAGCCCCACTCAGGGTGTCCCTGAAGGATAGAGAAGGTCACTCTTCCCAGTGAGCAGAGAGGCAAACAATGTGCTTACTCATTCGCTTTGTAGGAAGGGAGAAGTGGTCTGAGTTAAGAGTATATCTGAACCCATGGGCAGTGGAGAATGGCTTGGTGGTTGAGTCAGAAGCTGTAGAGGAGCAAACTTGAAATCTGGAGACAAGGAGATAAGAAAGTGTGGATAAAACCATGTAGATGGCCCTATGGTACTGCACACATAGCACCTGAATCTCTGTCCCACCTCCAGGCCCACCAGAGTTCCTCCTCTGCCAGTGTGGCAGAGAACCACTGGGTGCATGGGATGTCCTGGGGATGCTGGGCAGCCTCTCACCCTAGCTGCTCCAGGACTTGCATGACAGAGGGGACATGGGGCAGGGACAGAGGGTCTGCATGGCCCCAACAGCATGACTGTCATTTCACCAAGTCCAGGCTAGCAACTGTTGTACTGAATGTGTGCCTGTCACCAGAGACATGGACACAGAACCCATTATATGGCACACATCCCTTAAGGAGACCAGCCAATCACTTGGTGTTAGGTTTTTCCATCAGATGCCCTCTATCCCAGAGGAGGCTTTGACTCAGCCTTGCCAGAAACAGACATGGTTTGGCTATCCTTTACCCAGTGCCTCTGCCATCACCACCAACAACCTAACCATCCTAGCAGGTGTGAACACCTGGATGTTTGAGGTTCACTCCCCAGGGGCAACACTTGACCAACTGGTATCAGGAGCCAGGAAATGACCATCTTTCACTCCATGAGGGACAGTCCTCAAAGGTGCAAGCAGGGTGGAGCCCCGTTTGATCACATGAGGGACCAGCTCAATAAAGCACCTTGGATAGGCTTTCCCTCCTTCTTGTTTGACATCTCATAGCTTCCCATTCCTGGTGCCTATGTTTCCCAAATAAACCATCTGCATCACCCTCCTTTCTTAGGCTCTGCTTCCTGAGAGAACCCAGGCTAACACTCTTCCAGACCTATTCACAAAACATGCTTGTTCTGTGTCGTGACATAGCCATGTGCTGTAATTCAAGCAATCTCTATTCACCAGGCACCAAGGTGTTTCTTTGTTTGCTTGCTTTTTTTTATTTCTTATTTTAGTATCATTAATGTACAATTACATGAGGAACATTATGGTTACTAGACTCCCCCCATTAACAAGTCCCCACCACATACCCCATTACAGTCACTGTCCATTAGTGTAATAAGATGCTATAGAATCACTACTTGTCTTCTCTGTGTTGCATTGCCTTCCCCATGCCCCCCCACACATTATGTATGCTAATCGTAATGCCCCCTTTCCCCCCTTATCCCTCCCTTCCCACCCATCCTCCCCTGTCCCTTTCCCTTTGGTAACTGTTAGTTCATTCTTGGGCTCTGTGACTCTGCTGCTGTTTTGTTCCTTCAGTTTTTGTTTTGTTCTTATACTCCACAGATGAGTGAAATCATTTGATACTTGTCTTTCTCCACCTGGCTTATTTCACTGAGACTAATACCCTCTAGCCCCATCCATGTTGTTACAAATGGTAGGATTTGTTTTCTTCTTATGGCTGAATAATATTCCATTGTGCATATGTACCACATCTTCTTTATCCATTCATCTACTAATGGACACTTAGGTTGCTTCCATTTCTTGGCTATTGTAAATAGTGCTGCGATAAACATAGGGGTGCATATGTCTTTTCCAAACTGCGCTGCTGCATTCTTAGGGTAAATTCCTAGGAGTGGAATTCCTGGGTCAAATGGGATTTCTATTTTGAGTTTTTTGAGGAACCTCCATACTGCTTTCCACAATGGTTGAACTAATTTGCAGTCCCACCAGCAGTGTAGGAGGGTTCCCCTTTCTCCACATCCTCGGCAACATTTTTTGTTGTTTGTCTTTTGGATGTTGGCCATCCTCACTGGTGTGAGGTGATATCTCACTGTGGTTTTAATTTGCATTTCTCTGATGATTAGGGATGTGGAGCATTTTTCATCTGAATTTCTGTTGGCCATCTGAATTTCCTCTTTGGAGAAGTGTCTGTTCAGATTCTCTGCCCATTTTTTAATTGGATTATTTACTTTTCGTTTGCTGAGGCATGTGAGCTCTTTATATAATTTGGATGTCAACCCCTTATCGGATATGTCATTTATGAATATATTCTCCCACACTGTAGGATGCCTTTTTGTTCTATTGATGGTGTTGTTTGCTGTACAGAAGTTTTCTGCTTGATATAGTCCCACTTGTTCATTTTTTCTTTTGATTCCCTTGCCCATGGAGATATGTTCATGAAGAAGTTGCTCATGTTTATATTCAAGACAGTTCTGCCTATGTTTTCTTCTAAGAGTTTTATGGTTACATGACTTACATTCAGGTCTTTGATCCATTTTGAGTTTACTTTTGTGTATGGGATTAGACAGTAATCCAGTTTCAGTCTCTTACATGTAGCTGTCCAGTTTTGCTAACACCAGCTGTTGAAGAGGCTGTCATTTCACCATTGTATATCCATGGCTCCTTTATCATATATTAATTGACCATTTATGTTTGGGTTAATATCTGGACTCTCTATTCTGTTCCACTGGTCTGTGGGTCTGTTCTTGTGCCAATACCAAATTGTTTGATTACTGTGGCTTTGTAGTAGGGCTTGAAGTTGGGAAGCGAGATCCCCCTTGCTTTATTCTTCCTTCTCAGGATTGCTTTGGCTATTCAGGGTCTTTTGTGGTTCCATATGAATTTTAGAACTATTTGTGCCAGTTCACTGAAGAATGCTGTTGGTATTTTGACAGGGATTGAATTGAATCTGTAGATTGCTTTAGGCAGGATGGCCATTTTGACAATATTAATTCTTCGTACCCAAGAGCATGGGATGAATTTCCATTTGTTAGTGTCCTCTTTAATTTCTCTTAAGAGTGTCTTGTAGTTTTCAGGGTATAGGTCTTTCACTTCCTTCGTTAGGTTTATTCCTAGTTATTTTATTCTTTTTGATGCGATTGTGAATGGCATTGTTTTCCTGATTTCTCTTTCTGCTAGTTCATCATTAGTGTATAGGAATGCAACAGATTTCTGTGTATTAATTTTGTATCCTGCAACTTTGCTGAATTCCGATATTAATTCTAGAAGTTTTGGAGTGGATTCTTTAGGGTTTTTTATATACAATATCATGTCATCTGCAAATAATGACAGTTTGACTTCTTCCTTACCAATCTGGATGCCTTTTATTTCTTTGTGTTGTCTGATTGCCATGGCTAGGACCTCCAGTACTATGTTGAATAAAAGTGGAGAGAGTGGACATCCTGTGTTGTACCTGGTCTTAGATGAAAAGCTTTCAGCTTCTCGCTGTTAAGTATGATGTTGGCTGTGGATTTGTCATACATGGCCTTTATGATGTTGAGGTACTTGCCCTCTATACCCATTTTGTTGAGAGTTTTTATCATGAATGGATGTTGAATTTTTTCGAATGTTTTTTCAGCATCTATGGAGATGATCACGAGGTTTTTGTCCTTCTTTTTGTTGATCTGCGGATGGTGTTGATGGATTTTCGAATGTTATACCATTCTTGCATCCCTGGGATGAATCCCTCTTGATCATGGTGTATGATCCTCTTGATGTATTTTTGAATTCGGTTTGCTAATATTTTATTGAGTATTTTTGCATCTATGTTCATCAGGGATATTGTTCTGTAATTTTCTTTTTTTGTGGTGTCTTTGCCTGGTTTTGGTATTAGATTGATGCTGGCTTCATAGAATGAGTTTGGTAGTATTCCCTCCTCTTCCATTTTTGGAAATCTTTAAGGAGAATGGGTATTATGTCTTCTCTAAATGTCTGATAAAATTCAGTGGTGAATCCATCTGGTCTGGCGGTTTTGATCTTGGGTAGTTTTTGGATTACCGATTCAATTTCATTGCTGGTAATTGGTCTGTTTAGATTTTCTGTTTCTTCCTGGGTCAGTCTTGGAAGGTTGTGTTTTTCTAGAAAGTTGTCCATTCTTTCAGGTTATACACTTTGTTAGCATGTAGATTTTCACAGTATTCTCTCATAATTCTTTGTATTTCTGTGGTGTCCGTCGTGATTTTTCCTTTCTCATTTCTGATTCTGTTTATGTGTGTAGATTCTTTTTCTCTTAATAAGTCCAGCTAGGGGTTTATCTATTTTGTTTATTTTTTCAAAGAACCAGCTCTTGGTTTCATTGATTTTTCTATTGTTTTATTCTTCTAAATTTTATTTATTTCTTCTCTAATCTTTATTATGTCCCTCCTTCTGGTGACTTTGGGCCTCATTTGTTCTTCTCTTTCCAGTTTCAATAATTGTGACTTTAGACTATTCATTTGGGATTGTTCTTCCTTCTTTAAATAGGCCTGGATTGCTGTATACTTTCGTCTTAGAACTGCCTTCAATGCGTACCACAGAAATTGGGGCATTGTGCTGTTGTTGTCATCTGTCTCCATATATTGTTTGAACTCTGTTTTAATTTGGTCATTGATCGATTGATTACTTAGGAGCATGTTGTTAAGCCTCCATGTGTTTGTGAGCCTTTTTGTTTTCTTTGTACAATTTATTTCTAATTTTATACCTTTGTGATCTGAGAAGATGGTTGGTAGAATTTCAATCTTTTTAAATTTACTGAGGCTCTTTTTGTGGCCTAGTATGTGGTCATACTGGAAAATGTTCCATGTGCACTTGAGAAGAATGTGTGTCCTGCTGCTTTTGGGTGTAGAGTTCTGTAGATGTCTGTTAGGTCCATCTGTTCTACTGTGTTGTTCCTTGCTTCTGTGTCCTTACTCATTTTCTGTCTGGTTGATCTGCCCTTTGTAGTGAGTGGTGTGTTGAAGTCTCCTAAAATGAATGCATTGCATTCTATTTTATCCTTTAATTCTGTTAGTATTTGTTGCACATATGTCTGTGCTCCTGTGTTGGGTGCATAGATATTTATAATGGTTACATCCTCTTGTTGGACTGACCCCTTTATCATTATGTAATGTCCTTCTTTATCTCTTGTTACTTTCTTCGTTTTGAAGTCTATTTTGTCTGATACAAGCACTGCAATACCTGCTTTTTTCTCCCTATTGTTTGCATGAAATATCTTTTTCCATCCCTTCACTTTTAGTCTATGTATGTGTTTGGGTTTGAGGTGAGTCTCTTGTAAGCAGTATATAGATGTGTCTTACTTTTTTATCCATTCTATTACTCTGTGTCTTTTGATGGGTGCATTCAGTCCATTTACATTTAGGATGATTATCAGTAGAAATGTACTTATTGCCATTGCAGGCTTTGGATTTGTGGTTACCAAAGGTTCAAAGGTAGCTTCTTTATTATCTAACCGTCTAACTTTAACTCACTTATTACGCTACTATAAACACAGTCTGATGATTCTTTATTTCTGTCCCTTCTTATTCTTCCTCCTCCACTCTTTATATGTTAGGTGTTTTATTCTGTACTCGTTTGTGTTTCCCTTGACTGCTTTTGTGGATACCTGATTTTATTTTTTGCATTTAGTTAGTATTTGGTTGGTCTGCTTTCTTTGCTGTGATTTTATTTTCTCTGGTGACATTAATTTAGCCTTAGGAGTACTTCCATCTAGAGCAGTCCCTTTAAAATACCCTGTAGAGGTGGTTTGTGGGAGGCAAATTCCCTCTACTTTTGCTTATTTGGAAATTGTTTTATCCCTCCTTCAAATTTAAATGATAATCTTGGTTCAATGCTCTTCTGTTCCATTGCATTAAATATATCATGCCATTCTCTTCTGGCCTGTAAGGTTCAATGCTCTTCTGTTTTCTTGGTTCAATGCTCTTCTGTTTCATTGCATTAAATATATCATGCCATTCTCTTCTGGCCTGTAAGGTTTCTTCTGAGAAGTCTGATGATAACCTGATGGGTTTTCCTTTGTAGGTGATCCTTTTTCTCTCTCTGGCTGCCTTTAATACCCTGCCCTTGTCTTTGATCTTTGCCATTTTAATTATTATATGTCTTGATGTTGTCCTCCTTGAGTCCCTTGTGCTGGGAGATCTGTGGGCTTCCATGTTTGAGAGACTATTTCCTTCCCCAGCTTGGGGAATTTTTCAGCAATTATTTCTTCAAAGACACTTTCTGTCCTTTTTTCTCTCTCTTCCTCTTCTGGTACCCCTATAATGAAATATTGTTCCTTTTGGATTGGTCGCACAGTTCTCTTAATATTCTTTCATTCCTAGAGATTCTTTTATCTCTCTCTGCCTCAGCTTCTCTGTATTCCTGTTCTCTGATTTCTATTCCATTAACAGTCTCTTGCACCTCATCCAGTCTGCTCTTAAATCCTTCTATTGTTTGTTTCATTTCTGTTATCTCCCTCTGGAATTCATTCCTTAGCTCTTGCATATTTCTCTGCAGCTCCATCAGCATGTTTATGACTTTTATTTTGAATCCTTTTATAGGAAGATTGGTTATATCGGTCTCACCAGGCCCTCTCTCTGCGTTTGGGTGATTTTTGACTGCACCAGATTCTTCTACCTTTTCATGGCGATAGAAGTGGTCACCAGCAAGTGGCGTGCGTGTCAGCTGGGAGAACAAAGTCCCTTCCTGCTTGCTGGTCACCCTGCCCTTCTCTGCTGCCTGTGCCAGTGCAGGGAGCAGTCTCTGGGTTAATCCCCTGAGCTGTCATGGGCGGGGCAGCCCTCAGGATAGCCTAGGGCATTGGCAGGGATCACAGACAAGCAGCATGTGTTCTCCTGCGAGAATGGCACCCCTTCGTGCCTTCCAGACTTTGCGCCAGCTTCCTCTGCCTGTGCGGGGCAGCTGCGTGCAGAGGGCAGCCTCTGGGTCTGGCCTGGTTAGCTGCATGCTGGAAGAAGACTCTGTGTGGTTGCTGTGGTCAGGGCTGCTCCCCGGCTGGTTGGTGGCAATGGCAGGTCAGCTGGTTTGCTTGCAGTGCCAGCAGGGTGGGAAAATGAAGGGCAGGCTGCTTATCGCTGCCGCGAGGTGCTTTGGAGCTTCGTTGCCACCCAGGGGGTTAGGGCACCTGAAGTTCCTTAAAATTTCCAGCCTGCTGGGCTGAGTGTACCAGGACGATTTTGTCCACATGTTAAACCCCTGTCCCTTTAAGACTTTTAAAGCACCCCCTTTCTTTTGTCCCAGGGCTGCTGGCTGTGGGGACCCACTTGCAGTCTCAGTCTTGGATTTTATTTTTCCGTTTCTCTAATATCCAGTACACCATGCAATTTGTGTCTGTGCTCCCAGTGCAGATAACCAGGGCTGGTTATTTAGCAGTCCTGTGCTTCCACTCCCTCCCCGCTCTGTTCTTTTCCTCCAGCTGGTGAGCTGGGGTGGGGGGAGTGCTCGGGGTCTGCGGGTCACAGCTTTGTATCTTACCCTTTTCGTGAGATGCTGAGTTCTCGCAGATGTAGATGTAGCCTGGCTGTTGTACTGTATCTTCTGGTCTCTCTTTTAGGAATAGTGGTATTTGCTGTATTTTCAAAATATATTGTTTTGGGAGGAGATTTCTGCCACCCTACTCACGCCGCTGTCTTGAGAAATCCTTGCTTGCTTGTTTTTAGGTAAGAGAGTTTGGAGAATACAAAAATTCAGGTTCCTGCATAGGTGTTTTAGGTTCTATTTGTGGACACAACGCCACAGGTGGGCTGTGTAGGTGGTGCCCTGCCCACAGGGCTCAGCTGAGGAGTCAGTGTGGCTTCATGCACCATGCAGAGTCCTGCCCAGAGGAAGAGAAGTCTGCTCCTAATTCCCAAAGGGGACTGTTGGCCCACTAAGCCATGTGCCTGAGAGGCACTTCCATCCAAGGGGGCACATTTTCTATTCACCAGAAAATCATCCTATGGGCCAAGAAAGGGCACCACCCACCGCACTCCCACCTGTTCTATTCTGCTCTTGATGCCCCCACATTTGGTTCACAGTTAAGAGCATTTTCTTGGCTAATTAGAAACTCAGAATACAACTCAGCACATATTTTAAAGTTCTTGGGTCCAGAACAAGTAAGAAACACATATATTTGAAGTTGGAAGATAATTTAGAAATTATCTAAACTTAGGCCAACCCCTCCATTTGACAGCCGAGGACAAGTCCAGAACTGCTCCAGGGCACCGCTAGGCAGCGTCTGTGACCCCACTAAGCTTCAGGAAAGGAACTGCTGCGATTGACTAAAGACCCCTTTCCCGAAAACAACTTTATGAAGATAAACAAAGTAAGACAATGAAGCATCAATGACATTGTGCAAACTTAAATTACAAAGTTCTCAGTTGCTCATGACGTTTTTGGATGACAGTCTGTTTTTTGTGCACACTAAGTAATCTCTTCTGACTTTGGTTACTAGGCATTTGTAAAACTGAGGATGTGTTATTGCATTCATATTATTTCTATGTCTGTTGAACACCAGGCCAAAAACAAAAAAGAATTAAAGAAAAAGCGGTTTGTGGAATGGCCATTTGATTGTTGTGTCTTCACACACCATGGACATTACACTGGGGCCTTTTGACTCGCTGGTGGCACAGCTTTGAGCGTGTTTTGTTGAAGGTGGTGACTGATCATATTTCACTGTAAAATGAAAGATGAGACTGATGAAAAATCTCGCTATAAAGTTGCTGCCTAAGAGGAAGCCAAGAAAGCTTTGCAGGTAAGCTAGTTTCCAAGAAATGAACTAAAGCGCAGGTGGAGTCATGCAGGCTTACAGAATTCATGAATTCTGGTCTGAGCTCTGTCAGTTACCCCAACATTTTGTTTGGCTTTTCCTCATTACCTTGCCCAGTGACTGCTCTGGATCCTTCTCAGGTTAGTAGACAGACTAACGATGGCAGTGTTGGACATGCTGCTTGCAGGGAGGGAGTTGGCACCATCCTCCCCTTCAGCCCAGAGCAGGCAGCTGAGCTGGAGCACCCATTTGACATGCTCTCCACAGTGCACATGTTGGGAACTGAGGACGCACCTGGCTGACCTGGGCCCCTAAATTCCCACAGCTCTGCTCTCCATTCTGTCTGATCTCAAGGAATCCGAGACTAAGGAGCAGCTATTTACCTGCCCTTATCCACCAGCTGCCTGCTGCTGGGGGTCTAACCCACCTTCAGGACCCCTGAGGAAGTGAGATTAAATGGATGGATGGGATTTCTGCAGATCATCACCTGCACAATGTTGTGTTGGATGTTCCAAAATGGGAGGATCTTGTTCTGCATCTCAGGCAGGCAGAGCAAGTGGATCCACTTCAACCCCGAGGAGGTGACCCCACTCCCTCTGCTTCAGAGTAGCAGGGAGGGAAAGAGTGGGTCTTTTGTATCATACCGGAACCCCACTACCTGGGTAGAGCCAGCTCTGCTGCTTATCAGTTCCGTGATTTGTGGCAACTACCTTAACATCTCTGTACCTTAGTTGCCTAA
The DNA here is from genome assembly GCA_032199065.1 of Smutsia gigantea. Classification (NCBI taxonomy): domain Eukaryota; kingdom Metazoa; phylum Chordata; class Mammalia; order Pholidota; family Manidae; genus Smutsia; species Smutsia gigantea. Next base: position 70,987 of record JAVSCE010005286.1, read on the forward strand.
TGTGGGAACCAGGGAAGATAACAACAAACATTTATTGACTGCCTGCTATGTGCCAAGCCTAGTTCTGAAAGCTTTACTCATGTTTATTCATTTACCCTCATAATGATCCCACGAGGTAGACACTACCATTGTCCACATTTTAAGGGTGAGAAAACTGTGAACACTGCTGGGAAATGGAAGAGGCAGCCCTCAAATGCTTGTGATCTGGCTCCATTGTGCATGCTCTTAGCTGCTCAGCAGAGTGGTGAACACCACAACCTCCCTCACAGAGTGGCTGAGAGACCTAAATGCCTAAATGAAGTGACCACATCGGTGCTGAGGGCGCATGGTGCCAGCAACCCAGTAAGTGCTCAGTAAACGTGAACTGCCACTTCCACTCTTGCTCTGCTCTCACGTGGGGCTAGTGATGAGGACACTGAAATGAAAGGGGCTTGGGAGTAGAGATGGGGCAGCAGGAAACAGCTAGGGAGATTTGGGGTGATGGGTCTTCCATCCCGCACAGTCCCCTTTCCCATCAGGCAGCAGGATGATAACACTATCCAGGATGGCACAATTTTATCTCGGTATAGCTTTCCACAAAGATTTTCTGCGCTCACTTTGGGCCCCGGTGCAATCTGTGATTCCCGCCCTGCGCTATTGAGGCTCTGAGCACAGGCAGGAAAACCAGATCTCTCACTGTGTATTGCCCCAACAGGCTTCCTTTCTGTTCAGTTTCCTGACTAAGGGACGCCCCTTTTCTCAGGGGGTCTGACAGTGGGGCTTCTGCTCCCTTTGCTGCACGTCCCCCCTCCTCAGACCCATTTCCTGCCTTTCTCGGCTCTGTTCTGTGCACTGGGAGGCCATGTGGGCTGTGTAGCCCAGCTCCCTCTCGGCGCTTCTATCTGGGCTTGGTCAGCAGGAGACACCAGCAGGAAATAAGGTAGAAGAGTCAGAGCATTTCTTCCCTGCTTCACTGTCTGCCATGGGCTGTGGCTGTGGCAGCTTATGCCGAGGGGCCCCTCCTCCACGGTGCCAGCCCTGAGCTCTGGTATTTCCTCCTCTTGTCTCCTCACCATGGGGGCGCCTGTGCTTCCCACTGTTCCTGGTGTCTGGGTGCCTGTCACCCTTGTTTTCTCCCTTCCCTGTTTCACAGCTGTAACTGTGCCTTAATTCATACTCCACATTTCCACCACCTGGTTGGATCAGATGGTTCTACCCTAGCAGGCCCGGGGCTGACACCTCCCCATGTGGGGACCGCTTTACCCATGAGGCCCAGGGTGTGGCAGTACCTCTGTTTTATGAATTATTACTGTAAAAGTTAATCTGGTTGAAAATGTTGAGTAGTACATTGTTAATGTCAACTAACATTAAAATGGGAAGTAATAGATGATCATGAGAAAGAAAACAAGTATCACACATATTCTCAGCACACAAAGATAGGCTCTATTTCACCAGGCATGTTTTTTCTTATCACAAAGGCTCATCTTACATTATTTACTGGCTTAAATATATTATGAATGATTTTCTTTACCACTAATGCTTCAATACTAATGAATACTATTGATGCATACCAAATATGCTTCAATACTAATGGCTTCACTCCTAATATCTCTAAATCCAGGTTCCCAATGGCTGCCTCATAGGCCACTTAGGTCAGTATCATAGTTTTGTCAGTCCTTTAGTAACCCACCTGCAGGCAGGTTCCAATTGTTCCTTATTATAAACACTGCTGCAATAAACATTCTCATACAATATAAAATACTTACAAATACAATGCAATAAACAATCTTCCCAAAGCAAAAGCCACATGTATGCTGCCGCAGGGTCACCCCCTCTCAAGAGGTAATCGTATCTGCCTTCCTGCCTCCCTTCCTCCCATTGAGGCCAGGAGGTTCAACTGACAAATGTATGCATAAGCTCCTCATAAACTGATGGGTACCAGGTGGTTATTCTAGAATGATCTTTGTCTTTCACAACAATGCTGCAAAGCAAGCATGGTGGATATATCCTCGAGGCACATTGTACTGACAATTTTGCCAGACATAAAGAACTGAAGGCTTACTCATAGGCTTTTATATAATTATTTATCTTTAGCACAACAAAGAATTGTGTGTAAGAAAAGCAGCCTTCCTGTGTAAGAGTGAACTACCAGCTGGCAGTACATTCAATCTGTTCTGGTGCACATTAACTTACTGTGTCCCTTCCAGAGGACCACTGCAAACAACTGAAGGAATCTGAGTTGTCTAAAAGGTCCCTGGAGCTCCGAAGTCCCTTATTGCCAATATTGGTTACCCCAACTTCCATAGCTGATTAGTCATAATGACTACTCTCCAGTCCTTTCCTGACAGTGTCTGCTAAAAAGTACTTTAGATAACACTGCTTGATTTAAAAAATTGAGCAGTAGATTAGTTTTTTTTTAAATGGGAACTCAGGTCAAGTATAGAACCTACATTAACATCTCACATAAAAACCACCCCATCACTCAGAAGAAGGTACTCCATTTCGGATGAATTCTTGATTTACTTTCTGTGGATCTAAATTTTTAGGTGTTCCCTGTTTTGGCTAAGACAATACTATTAAAAATACAGTTTCCTGGAACAAGAAAGAGTCTTACATAGTTTTCAGTTCTTTGTGAAAGGGGCCAGACAAGTTTATGAAATCTGACTTGAGTCATGCTTAATGCTGTTTGCTAAGTAGTGTGAAAGGAAAGGTTTCTATAAATTAAACTGGTTAAGTTCCACCAATTTAAGTGATGTCCCAGGGCATGATAATCTATCTGATTGTTTGTTTTCTACTGTGGTTTGGTTTTTCTGCAAAATTCAGTAAAGGGAACATAACCCTTTATTGAGAAGAGTTTTTACTTTAAATCTCCATGAATTAAGAAAAGCACAAAGCCTTCCTTCTGACTCTTCTCTACTACTTGATCATTGTTTTCTCTTCTGGGAAGAACAGAAAGGGGGGGCAGGGCATGGTGTTTATGTGCCAGATATCACTCACCTCAACAGCAGGAGAGGCCCCCAGCTTGTTTTCTGTGTGAGTCAAGGAAGCACCTGCCTCCTAGTCAGACAACCTGATCCAGGGGTCTTGGCAATGAAAGGTATGCATGCCTCACACAGATACTGAAATTGCTTTTGTTTCCTTCCTTCCTAATTTTATCTCTGTAGATATTCCACTGTTTAGCTTATTCATTTCCATCACCACTATTACTGCCCCCCTTTTTTTTACAGTTGTGTATTCAACCAAAGAAAATGAGGAAGAAAAACAATTACGGTAGTGAGAAAAAAAATTCAAAACTGCCATATGTGAGACCCATGGGAGTCCCTGATTAATTTTCATTTTCATCATTTAGTTCTGAGCCTGGCCTGATTCCGTAAATGTGTGAATAAGGATGGTCATGGACTTGATTTCCTTGCAGCTTTAGAAAAAATGAACCAGCCCAAGGTGTGTCTTACCATGACAGGTTCCTGAAAGGCAAGGACTATGACTCCATGTGAAGTGATCTCAATGTCATGGCAGCACAGCTCTGTCACACAGCAGTTCCCAAAGTAGCAATTCTGATAAGTTTTAGAGAGAACTCAGCTAATATTAAAAGCAACATGTTGTAGACAAAATTGTCCATTCCTTTGCTGGTGTCTCCCTTGTCTCTTCTTGGATCCGTATTATGAAATTTTGGATTCTCAAAATATGATTCTGAAAATATAATCAACTAGAGATTAGTCACAAGGGGTAGGACACTCAAGGAATCTAGATAGGAAAAAAACAAGCATCAGCATTGATAATTGTTCAAAAAGTACTTGTGGATATCCAAACGTGGGGTGGCCACTGTGTGCTGGGAATGGTTAGGAAAGGCTCCATATTTCTCTAGCTGTGCCAGCTCCAGTTCAAAACAGGCAGCCAAGATATGAAGATAAAAGGAAGGAGAGCAGAACCAGAGGACTTGAAGGAAGGGTCTATCAAGGATGCTTAAAGCATCCTAAGCATCCCCACTGGGTGGGAGTTAGAGGTGGGGGAGAGTGAGGAGGGAGTCGCGAGAAGGGAAGGTCATTGATAGTCACAGGTTGAGCCCCCTGATGGTGGATTATGCAAGTATTGAGCTGAGCCTTGGGCAGGTGGGAAGCCGGGATGGGGCTCAGCAAGGTGGGCACGAGACACAGCCTTTGTGGAGTACAGGTTGACAGAGGGGAGAAGGTAAATTTGATAGGTATGCTAGAAAATGGCGAGTTTGACTAGAAAGAGTTTTCATGAAAGGGTGATGGCACCTAAGGGTGGATGTCATTAGGAACCATTTAGTTCATTGAAAGCCTAGGAGATCCAGACTTAATCTGCAGGCAACAGAAAGTCACTGAACATTTTTAGGCAGGAGAGTGGTATGGAGAAGGATAACCTTAAAGATGGTTAATGTAACACTAATGACCAAAATGAGTGCCAGGAGGGTCCCACATGGCCCTGCTATGAGACTGTGATGCCTAGAAGGAGATGGTAGCTGTGCCAGTGGAGAAAGAGGAAACGGAAGATCAAGGCTGGCAAAGAAGACAGAACTCTGGGAGCTGCCCAGGGTTCTCTCATGAAATACGTTATGATAAAGCCTTTCCTCTTTCGTTAAAATTCCCCCATTCCATTCCTTTATTTTTCTGATGGCAGTCTGACCAACTATGTTGTGCTAAAACATTAAGGGCAGATTACGACTTAAAAGAGGACAAGATAACAAAATTGCACAGAGATGAGATATATTCAGCAGTGGGTGCACGATAAGAAACAACTTCTCATAGAATTCCTTCAGAATTCTAGTTAAACAGTTTTCAACAGTAAGAAACAAAAAAAAAATTGGAGAGGGTTAGGGGGAGTTACACAAGCAGCCATCTATTCCAAATTTTTCTTCAAGTTGTGGCATTTGGGTGTGGGTGATTGCTATGACACCAAGAGACAGCACGTTGGCCTGAATTACACGTCATTTTCTGCTTTCCAGATTACTTTGATTACTCAAGGTCATTGCTGCCCACATCTGGACCCCAGGAATGAGTCACTTAAAGAGGTGCCTCCAAACAGAAGTTTCTGTTCTCTTCCGTTACCCTAATGTGTCCTCTCTGCTTGGATCGCCTATTAAACACAACAGGGAAGCAAACAAGAGTATCTAAAGCAGTCATGCAAATTCCCACAGGCAAAGGGTCTGAAGGAAACTGGGCCTGGACAAAATGACCTCAGGCATCTGCCAAGGAGAAGAACCTTACTTCTAAGAATGTTCTGTAGCCTTCCACTTCTCCCTCCATGACAGGCGTCAGTGGTGTGACAATTAGGTGTGGTGGGTGGGCATTTCTGTGGGCTGGCAGCCTATTTTAACTTGCAACTGTGGGAGTGAGCTTTAACTCGGTGCTAAAATTAGGGGAACCCAGCAACTCCTGTGGTTATTTCAATCAGTTCCCACTTACCGAGCAGCAGCAGCATGGTTAAGTAATGACATGGTAACCTTGCCAAGACATAAATGAAATGCTGAGTGTTGCCCAGTTGGATCTGAAATTGCTTCAATGATCTAAGTGGTGAGCCAAACCAATAAAAGGGCTGCCAGCCCCTCTTGGGGCGGGGGACCCAGAAGCATGGAAGAGAACCCCCAGAGCAGCTCCTCTGATGCTCGGGGAAATTGGAGGGAACAGGAACCAACTGGCGCAGCAATCCAAATTTCCCTAAAGAAATTCCGAGAGTCCCAATGGTCAGGAAGCCTCGGTTTGATCTCCGCTCTTCTACGACACCCTGGCTCTGCTAGAGCGGCCCACCGCCAGAGCCAGGGCTTCCGACAAGACCTTGGCCCCAGTGCTCAAGCTCATAGTAATGAATGCAATAATGATCTAGATAAGCAGCTTCTTAGGGCCGTACTGCAGAGCATTGTTCTGGCTAGCTGTGCTTTGCGAGGAGGATTTTTCTCTAGCTATGCCAGCTCCAGTTCAAAACAGGCAGCCAAGATATGAAGATAAAAGGAAGGAGAGCAGAACCAGAGGACTTGAAGGAAGGGTCTATCAAGGGTGCTTAAAGCATCCTAAGCATCCCCACTGGGTGGGAGTTAGAGGTGGGGGAGAGTGAGGAGGGAGTCGCGAGAAGGGAAGGTCATTGATAGTCACAGGTTGAGCCCCCTGATGGTGGATTATGCAAGGCTTTTCATTTCACCTTCCCCCACCTTCCGACTGTGCTGGCTGTGGTCCTGTGGACGGCTCAGCTGATCTGAGTGCAAGTCCAGCCCACACTCCAGGGGCAGGGGTTACCCGAGGGCAAGAACACCAGGAGGTGGGACCACTGGCCGCCACCCCAGAAGCCTGCTGACTACACACACCGTCATCCTTTAGCCCGAGAACTGGAAGGAGCAAGAGGGAAGAAAGAGAAAGGAAAGCAGCCTATTGTGCTACATTTCTTGCAATGGCTGTCAACCCTGCCTGCACCTCAGAATTATCCAGGGAGCTTTAAAAAATATGGATAACTGGGACCTTACCCCAGATATTCTAATTTAACTGGTCACAGGCAGAGCCTATGCCTCAGAATTTTTGAATCCCCATGTGATTCCCATGAGCAGCAGGATTGGCAAACACTGATTTTAGCCTTTCCAGCAAAGGTTAAGTAAGGACAGGAGTGAGCTTTGAGTAACAGAGAGCTTGGGCATAAACTCAGAAGTTCCAAGTGGAAAGGCCCATTACAGGTTACCAGACCACTGCCCTTCATCCCCTACCTGGAGGTTGACTCCCCTCCACACCAACCCCAGCAAGGAGGAGTGCCTTGGCCTCTGGAGACCCTTCTGCCCCGTAACCACCCGAGCCCAGACAGCTCACAGGGGCACACTGCTGACTGCTGGCAAGTCACTTCATGTTGAACTGATTTCAGTGATCTTTTCCAGTCTTGTTTCTATCCTTTGAGTCTTATAGAAAAGCACAAAGAAAATTCCACATAAAACTGTAAAAAAAAAAAAATCTGAGCACAAGAACTATTACTGGACAGTTTGGTCCTGTTATACTTTCACACAACGGGGAAGCCTGCTCAGGACAGAGTGGCAGGTGTTGGCAGTTCTAAGACTTGTCTCTCCTTTCTCTGCCCTAGAAATCTACCTGCCCCACATCCCGTGTGCTGTACACCATGGCATCTTTCATAGTCTGACAGTCCGAGGGGTTAAGAGCTTAATGTGTTACTTTGCCTTTTGTTTAACAATTGCCTTCAGTGCCTTATCCTGAAATTGGGGCTCTACAGAAAAGTTAGTAGCTTTTGTTTCATTCATTAAGTAATGTTTTCATTTAACAAGTCTTTATTAATAACGTATTCCGTGCCAGGCAGTGCTAGGTTCCAGGAGATATAACGGTGGGGGAAAAGGCAGCCACTGTTCTCCCTTCGTGGAAACCTTTACTAAATAATTACACAGACACATGTCAGATCACAGCTGTGATCGGTGGTGTGTGCGCAGGAGAACATGGTCACGGAAGGGAGGCGCCAGCTGAGGTGGGAGGGTGAGGAGGAGCTGGCGATGGGAAGGGGGAGGCTCAGGAGTGTGGTCCCGGCAGAGGAGGAAGCTCGGGCAAAGGTCCTGAACTGGGAGGACATGTAGGGCAGGAGGGATTGAAGGAAAGGCTGTGGCTGAGGCCCAGAGTGGGGGGCAGGGGATGAAGAGGAGGTAGAGGCCATGGGAAAGTGTGTCATCATCCTCACAAGAACAATAGGAAGCCATCAGAATGTGTTTTCTAGCTGAGGGCAAATGTAAAGATGTCAGAAAGAACCTCCAAATTACTTACCCTTCTACCCCGATTCATACCACTTAATTTGTCTGCATTTGGTTTTTAGAACATGGAAAGCTCCTCTTAAAAGCTGCAAAATCCTTTTTAAATATCCAAAGGCATCTCTCAAATACTCATTCATTGATTCATTCTACAACCACTCCTGGGCATGCATTAAGCCCTGGGCACTGCCTCTTGGCCACAGCCCATAGAGAGCTTACACCCAAGGGATAGGGACAGATGGAACAACAGCCAACCTGCCAGCACCCCCACCCCAGACCCAGTGCCTCCCTGTACCCAGCCATCCTCAGCTGGCACTGGTTCAAGTGAAGCTCAGACTCACAAAGACAATAGTGAACACAACAAAGTCCCTGCACTTATTAGGCTGACAGCTTAGTAATGAGAGGCAGATAACACATAGCAAATAAATACGTATGTATACATAAACCAAGGAGTTATAAATTCCATGAAAAATAAATCAAGTAAGGGGGATACCAAATGATGAAGGAATTGCTGTTTTGTATACGATGGTCAAAGAAAGTTTCTGGTTACGTGACATTTGAGCAGAGAGCAAGCACACTAGGAAGCTATATGGCAGAACGGCATTCCAGGGAGATGGTATAGGAGTGCAAAGATCCTGAGGCAGAAGCATGCTTAGAGTGTTCTGAAAACACAGGGAAGTTGGTGGAGGTGGAGGGGAGCCAGCAGGGGTGCGGAAGCAAAGGGAGATTGCCCCTAGGGAGTGGAGGATTACAGCGCCAGAGATGCGGGTGGGAACCAGGTCACATAGTGTCTTATAGGCCACAGTACAGGGGTGAGTTCTGTGCTGCAACAGGAAGCCAGCATCAGTAATAAAGCCTTGCACAAGGTGGTTAAGTGCTGAAAGAAAAGAAATTACATTAAGGGTTAAGAGAAAGACCGAAATCTGGGGAGGCTATTTCCAACAAGCAAGTGGTCAGAGAAGTTCTCTCCTGAGGAAGTGGCTTTACAGCTGAGCCTTGAACTATCTGAAACAGCAGATCTCTGGGAGAAACCAGTTCCAGGCAGAGAAAATAGCACTGAAGTGGGAATAAGTTTGACATCTTCTGGAAAGAGCAAGGTCAGAGTGGCTGGCCATAGCAGGAGACCAAGAAAGGGAGGAGACTGGGCCGGGGAAGCAGGCAAGGGCCGGTGCAAGAGGCCCTTGGGAGCCAGAGGATGGACTGTGTCAACGCTAAATGCACTGAAAAGACGGGAGGGTTTTAAGCAGAGCAATGACAGAATGTTTGTTTTAGTAGGGCTGGTATGATTGCTGTGTTGAGAAGAGACACCAGTGGAGAGGCGGAAGCGGTGGGATAGGGTAGGAGGTGGCTGCAGGAGTTCCAGCCCAAGACGCCGATGCCTGGACTGCAGTGGTGGCAGGGATCAAACTCTGGATCTGTTTTGAAAGCAGAACTGGCCCCTCACTGAGGAATTCCATACAGAGGTGGGGAAAAAGGGAAATCAAGGATGGCTTCTGTGTGTGTTGTTGTTTGTTGGTTTGTTGAGGGAACCAAACTGAAAGGTGGAGTTTGATGGTTGCTCTTGACTAAGGAGAACGTGGAGCAAAGCCAGGGATGGGCCTGGGTGAGGGGCCAAAGCCTGGTGATGGAGATTTGGAGGCAAGAAGAGGGCACCGGGACTGGGAACCAGGGAGCAAGGAGAGAAAGGGAAGAGCTGGGGCCCCTAAGAAGAATGGAGTTGGGGAGGACCTGTGAAGAAAGACTTCAAAGTTTTGACCCCTACATTTTGTGTTTTAATCATAGTAGAGTAAAACTGACTGTGTGTGTGTGTGTGTGTGTGTGTGTGTGTGTGTGTGTGTGTGTGTGTGCGCAGGTCTATGGATATTAGCAGGGGTATAGATGCATATAACCACCACCACCATCAGGACACAGAACAATTCCATTGCCCAAAAAACTCCCTCAGGATTTCCTTTATTTCTGTTCTCCGTTACAATCATTTTGTCCTTTTGAAACCGTCATATAAATGGAATCATACAGTATATAATCTTTCGAGATGTGATTCTTTCATTCAGGATGCCTTTGAAATGCCTTTGAGATTCATCCAAATTGTTGCTTTTTTACTGCTAAGTAAATCCATCCCTTGCATGGATGCAGCATAGTTTATTTATCCATTCACCTGCTGAAGGACATTTGGATTATTTCCAGGTATGGGCAATTATGAAAACAATTGCCACAAACATTCAAGTATAGGTGTTTGTGAGAACATAATTTGCCATCTCTCTTGGGTAAATGTCCAGCAGTGGGACTGCTGGGTGGTGTGGTAACTGTGTGGTTAACATTGTAAGAAACTACCAAACTGTTTTCCAGAGTATTTGTTCCATTGTTCATTCCCACCTGCAATGTGTGAGGGTTGCATTTGCCCCGCCTCTTCACCAGCACTGTGCTGTAAGCATTTTTTTTTAATTTCAGCCATTCTAATAGAGGTGTATGTGCTATGCAGTTGTGCTTTTCTTCTACATTTGCATTTCCCTTATGACAAGTGAGGTTGAACATCTATTTGTATGCTTATTTGCCATCTTTACATCCATTCATCAACTTTTTTCTTTTATAAATTGTGCTTTTGGTGTCATGCCTAGGAACTCTTTATGTAACCACAGATCAGGAAGACTCTCTGCTCTTTTTCTTTTAAAAGTTTTATAATTTTACATAGTACATTTACATCTATGATCCATTTTGAGTTAGTTTGTGTATAAGAAGGGACTTTTAGCTCAGGGTTTATTTTTTTTTTAATATAGATTTTCAATTGTTTTAATATCATTTGTTGAAAAGATCATCCCTGTGCCACTGAGTGGCTTTTGCAGGTTTGTGAAAAATCAATTGGCCATGTATGTTTGGGCCTGTTGCTGGGCTCTATTCTGTTCCATTGATCTGTGCGCCTGGCCCTTTGCCTGCACCGTTCTGTCTTGAACCTGTAGCTGAAGTTCCATTCTCTCTGCCCTCCAAGTCTCCCCTCATCACCAGGCTGCGGCCCCTCCCTCAGTGCCCTCCCTGCCTGCGGCTGTGGCTGTTCCACATTCTTCTTAGTCCAGAGCAAGCATCAGACTCCATGGGGTTTTGATCTGGAACCCTCAGCAAACCAACAATAATGATATTCTAGCTTTAGAAGTCTTATTATTGGGTAGTGTGATTCCTCCAACCTTATTCTCCTGTTTCAAAATTGTTTTGACTGTTCTAGTTCCTTTGCCCTTCCATATAAATTTTAGAATCAGCTTGTCTATACCTACATAAAATCCTGCTAGGACCTGTTGGCACTGTATTAAATCTATAAATCAATTTGAGGTTAATGGACCTCTTTACAACATTGAATTTTTCTGCCCATTAACAGGTTGTCTCTCCATTTTTAGGTCTCTGTTCATTTCTTTCCTCACTATTTTGTAGTTTTTGATAAGCAGATGCCATGCATGTTTGATTATATTTGTAGCTAAATATTTCACTTTTCAGAGCTATTATAAATGGTGTGTTTGGAGGGTTTCTAATTGTACATTATTAGTATATAAAAATATAAGTAACTTTTTGTGTTTACCTTGTATCTTACAATCTTGTTGAACTCACCTATTGGTCCTAAGAGTTTTCTGTAAATGTGGGGGATTTTCTTCATAGATGAATATGTTACCTGTGAGTAAGGACAGTTTCATTTTCCAATCTGTATGACTCCTTTCTTTCTCTTGCCTTATTGCACTTGGTAGAACTCCCAGTACAATGTTGAATAAGAGTGCTGAGATGGGACACCACTGCCTTGTTCCTAATCTTAGGTGTAAAGCACACAATCTTTCACCATTAAGTATGATGTTAGCTACACGTTTTTTTTAAAGATGCTATTTATTGAAGTCCCTTAACATTCTAATTTTTTATCAAGAGTTTTTAATCATGAATGGATGTTTAATTTGGTCGTATGTTTCTGCAGCAAATGAAATGAACATGTGATATTATTTCTTTATGGTGTTAATATGATGGATTATACTTGATCATGATGGAATATTCTTTCTGTATATTGCTGGATTTGATTTGCTAAAACTTTGTTGAAGAGTTTTTGTGTCTCTGTTCATAAGGGATATTGACCTGTAGTTTTCTTTTTTATATTATCTTTGTGAGATGCAGATTAAAGCAGTGTTTAGAGGAAAATTTATAGCATTAAATGCTTACTTAAGTCATTTAATAATGCCAGAAAAAAAGAAAGAACTTAAATCAATAATCTAAGCTTCTACCTTAAGAAACCAGAAAAAGAAACCAAAATAATCCCAAAGCAAGCAGAAAAAAGGAAGTAATAAAAATAAGAGCAGAAATCAATGAAACAATAGGATGTTTAGTATCGGGTTAATGCTAGCCCCATAAGATGAGTTGAGAAGTATTCCATCTCCTTCCATTTTCTGGAAGAGACTATAAAATTGATCTAATTTCTTCTTTAAATGTTTGATAGAATTAACTAGTGAAATATCTGAACCTGGGTATTTCCTTTTCAGGAGATTTTAAACTACAAGTCTCATTTCTTTAATAGTTATAAACTATTCAAGTCCAGTGCTTCATCTTGGAGAATTTTAGTAGTTTGGGCTTTCAAGGAAAATGACACAGTTCTTGTAAGTTGTTGAATTTATGTGCATACAGTTGTTTGTAGGACTCCCTGATGATTTTTGTTTATTGTCTGTGGAGTCTATCGCAGTATCTTCTCTTTCATTCCTGGTATTGGTAATTTTGTGTCCTCTCTCTTTCATGTCATCCTGCTATAGGCCTGTCAATTGTAATGGTAGTTGCAAAGAACAGACTTTTCCTTCTTTCGTTTTCTCCATTATCTTTCTGTTTTCAATTTCATTGATTTCTGCTCTTTATTGCTTCCTTTGCTCCCACTGCTGTCATTAAGAGATTGCTTTGAGACTAGGGTGTGAGGGAACAGCAAAAAGAAAAAAATAAGGTATGATGGGTTTCTGAGGGTGGGGAGTCTCTTTTCCCACTTCTCCTGGAGCCCTCCCTGTCTGCTCCCTGGAGCCCACTTCTAATTTTCAGGCTGCATTGAATTCAGGTTGGGGGCTATTGGAGGGGAAAAGTGGTAAGCTCCCTACCAGTTCAATTCTGGTCTTCTTACCCAACTTACTTGGTACTATTCAGTTTTCAGTGTCCGCATTCACTCTGCCCAGGTTTTATAGTTGCAGTCAGTATGGCTCAGAACTGAAACTTTTATTGGAGCCAATTCAGTGAAGGCTTTGGGACCTGAAATATATGGCCATCTTATCTTCTACCATCACCACCACTCTACCTCCATGAGCTTCTCTTCCACCCTCAATGCCTTTACCACCACCCCATCTCCCTGAGTTCAGGGGTCAACTGCAGAGGCTGAGGCAGTTCATGACTGCCACACCCAGGATTCAGAAAATCCCAGACAACTAAGCATTTCTTCCTTCAGAGATCCATTCCTACCACATGAGAATTAGTAGTTCGCTCCAAAGGAGATGCATGGCGAATTCAGTTTGGGGGCATCTTGGGGTACCGGTTGTTTGGGGACCTGTGGTTGGTTTCATGAAGTTCTCTTCCAGGCCAGACTGATAGCTCATGAGGTGACTTGATTTTTCTCATCCACTTAGTGAAAGGAAAAGCAAGCTCTCCTATTCTCCAGACTCATTCACACTACCTATGGTCTTTTTTGATGGTGGGTAGCTTTGCTCACATTTCCAGTGCTCTGCTGAGAATGAAGAGTCCACCTGAGCTGAGCACCCACTTCCTCCCGTAAAGCTGAGTGCCAGCTCTCCCAGGGCACTTGGAGAGAAGTGTGCCAGTGGCATACTTTTGCAGCCTTAAGGGAAAGGAAACCTGGTGCTGAATGAGAAATCCATCCTTTTCCTCCAGGCCTGCCTGAACCAAAGGGAGCCTAGAAATTCAAAGGGGCTGTCTTTTTAATATATTTTAAAATGAAAGTCAACATGGAAATGAGGTGGGTGGGTGACTCAAACTGAATGGTCATCGTGCACCAGGCTGATTATCTCTCCGTTTGTTATACAATAAAAGAAGATCAGATAAACACAGGCATAACCTCTGCCTCCACTGATAATGGAAATCATCCCTTGTATCATTTGTCTTTCCTTCAGACTGGATACAAAAGACATAGAAATGAACAATTCATGCCTAAACACAGGAGAGCTTGAAAGCTAGTGTCCGTGAGATGTTTATTCTAGGTCATCATTAAGGGGTTGAGTGGATTTGCTTATTATAAACACAGACTCTCCGTCTGTGGAGAATGAGAGAGACAGCATTTCTTGCAGTGTACAGACAGCTCCTTTAAAGACACATTGTAACTTTTCTGCCATGCACAGCCAATTATATAGATAATTCTTTTTATAGGATATGAAATGCTGTCTCCTGAGCAGGGCAAAACATAATGTGTTATAAAAACAATGCATTTTCTCTCCACTTTGTGCAAATGCCATTTTTCATTATCCACTGAGTGGGAGCTTGCTAGAGACTGAAATGAGAGGAAGGTTGCCCCTCCTGCAGATGGTCAGGCACTTGCTGACACACACTCAGCAAAGACCTCCGTGGGGCCCTGGGAGCTCTCTCCAGGCAGCTCCTCCCACAATGTAGTTTGGAGCACCAGGTCCTTGAAGGATGTTGCATCTTTCCAGGTTGTCCATTTCCACTGCCCTCATTCTCTGCTGAGGGTTTTGTTTGGGGTGGTGGTTTATTTTTTTTCCCACCTAGTCCATCCAAAGACAGCTCAAGAAAAAGTGCCAAGACAAACAGAACAAGAGCCTTGGGGACCCGGTAGTGGGTACAGAGCGCAGAATGTGGTAATCATTCTTTTGATTTGTGCTCAGATATGTTTTCTATTTGCTTTTGCACAGAACACACATTTTCCCACTGGACTGCAAAAATCTGAACCCGGGCAAAACCATTACAAGGTGGCCTTCCAACATCATGCCTGTACTGGAACTGTATGACTGATCAGACATTTAAGTACGGACACTGGGAATTCATGTAAATTGCACTGATATGGTTTTTAAACACAGGCTCAGAGTTGTTTAAATAATCTTTGCTTTATTGGGTCTCTCCCTTTTAATAATTCTGCATTTTTTCCTTTTATTTTTGTTCCTATTTGTTCCAATTTTAGTGTTGTTCAATGACTTGGTTTTATCCAAAAATTATTTTCACATCATGCCTAACAGACAGAACAAGGAAAGAAGATGAGATGGAATTCTCAACACCCTCAGGGTCTGAGAATCTCTGCCTTTTTCCCAGGGCCAATTTTGTGAGCTAATGGACATCTTACACTGCTGTCAGTGTCTCCTGGCGAGCCTCTTTGAAGTCGAAGACAAGCAAAGAAATAGTGCACATGGAATAACTGCTTCAGCTGAGTGTCCTGCACCCCCGCCCGGGAAAGGAAGAAAGGGGGGAAGGAACAGGTTGGCAAACAGAAATGAGAGTTCCCACTGCACCAGGCGAGGCTCTCTGGTGGAGCCCCTGAAGGCAGTCAGGCAAAGGAATTCCGTGCCAGGGCTCTAAGTCCCAGGTTAATGTCAAGTGCCGGGTTTTCTTTTAGTTACTCAAGGATCAAAGGGAAATTATTCAATAAAAAGGAACTTAAAGGGGACTTCTGGGCTGACACAAACCTTAATCAAAAACACTTGTTCAAATGCAGCTTCCTTCACCTGCCTTTTCATATTGTCTTTCCCGTTCTTACACACATTTGTGATTAAAATAAGGTTTTTCTCCATCACAATTCAACATTCCACTTCCTCTCAGCTGACCAGAATTTCACAAGGGTGATATGGCAGTTTGTTGCTAAGGAACTGAAGATATATGCACAATTCAGCATTCTGATGAAGAAGAGTAAATACTTCTCAACAGATTGGATATTAAGTATAAATAAGCGGTGTGTGTGTGTGTGTGTGTGTGTGTGTGTGTGTGACTGACAACAGGAGAGAAAGAGAAAGCACCAGCTCATGCCTGCTTGAAATGTGGATGGGATTAGCCACCTCCTCTGCAAAGCTACCCTTTAATAACCCTCTTACCTGCAGGAACACCACTCATGAACTTTTCACTTCAGCTTGTTTCGCTCCCCTCTGTTCAGATCCTTGTTCCTTCACACTGTCGTGTCAGAGATTTATCACACTGTGACCTCAGTCACATTCTCCTTTAAAAGGAATCAAGCACAAACTTACCAGAGTCTCTAATATTCTAGGTATTCAGAAGGGAGACTAGAACATGAAATTCCTCCCACTTGAAATACACCCACATCAATGTTTCTCAAAAATCTTAGTCACGACCTATGAACATGAACAGAATGTGGCTAATGTGTCCCTGTGTCCTGGGTGCCTGAGCACCAAAAGAAGTTAGAATTTTTACACTAGCAATTTCTAGGGAGAAATACAGTAACTTCACAGTTGTTCTTAAGCAGAATTCTTCAAGAAACAGAATAGTCTACATGTCTTTTTCTTTTGCAGCATTAAAAAGATCTCTGACTCTTAATTTAGTTCACCTGCTATCGTGTTGCTGATTTTGTGATCATTAAATTAAGAAAAATGGGAAATTTTAACAGCAGATGATTCCACAAATGAATGGTACACATAAATAATAGGTAAGTACACACCATGAATTAAAGAGAAAGTGGATATATGCAGAAAAGGAAAGTGATCCTTTGGAATTGAAAAGCTTAATTACTTGTAAAGAAAACTACAGGAAAATGTGACCTGAATTTGACTAAAAAGAAATAAACTTCAGTGGTCAAATCTTTGGATGCTAAGCCACTGTTTTTCCTGAATTCCACCTGTATCTATTGCAGTGGAGGACAATTCAGAGCAATGCATGTTTACTCTGCCTAATTGAGGAGGTTGGACAATAATGAGTTTTCTGAACACTGCAAAGAAGAATGTTGCATGTGCCCAAAGTGTGCATGAAAATGAAAAAAAAATGTCCTGGGAACACAGGGAAGTTCATTTTGGTGGGCTGGGAGAAGTCCGAACAAAATAGGGTTTAAAAAGAGGTGATGTGGTTAGAAGACACTCACTCACCCTGGCTAGAGCAGAACTACAAAAGCAGAGTTTGATCCTGGCCTCTCATAAATGATACAGGCTTGTATTGGCAAAGCAAACAAACTTAGCATATGTCGCTTGATTCTGCCCGTTTTTTAAGCTATATGGGATTTCTTTCTGTGCACTTTGGGATTTTCTCAAAACCACCCTAAAAGCTAAAATCTACACACAATCTGAGAATAAAAGTAGGAAGTACCTCTAAATCTAAATACCTAGTTGGAAATGTGTAACTGAAGACAAGCTTTGATTCATACTGTATGAATTTAAGGTGATTAGGGCTATTTAGTCTCAAACATAGAGCAAAAACATTTAGGAGCTTCTCAACATATGTTGAAGTCCTTCCATCCAGGACACTGTTGAGAGGCAGAGGGCTCAGGAAAGGAGCAAGGACTAGGCTTTGACCTTGGGGAGTTACGACAGTAGAAAAGAGTATGGAAACGGTACACAGGTCTGCATTAGCGGAGGTTCTAAGAGTGGCTTTGGCCAAAGATGCTACAGAGGAGATGAGAAGTCAGAGGGCCTCGTGGAAAGGAAGATCTTGTGCTGATAACCAAAGGATGTAGAGGTGGAAAAGAAGGAAGGGGGCTTCCTGGGCTAGGGAATGACATAAGGCAGCAAAGAGGTGGGAGCAGCCCTGAGAGGACTCAGCACTCTGGCCGTCTGTTTGTGTCTAACAAACTGCTTTAAGGCTCAGTAGTTTTAAAAAAACATTTTATTTTGCTCACAGTTTTTGTATCTCAGTGATTCAGGAAGGGCTCAGCGGGGTGGTTTACCTCTGATCTACATGGTGTTGGAAGGGGCTGGAGGCTCCATTTCCAAGATGGCTTCTTCACTCCTAAGTTTGGCACTAGGAGTCCTTGACCTGTCTGTCTGCCTGTCTCTCTTCCTGCCCACTCCCTCACCTTGACCTGGGCTCCTTGCAGCATGGCAGCCCCAGGTTACGACTTGCTTCCTACAAGGCAACTTAGGGTTCCAAGAGAGTGTCCCCAGGAGTGCAGCCAGGAGTGGTAAGGCTTCTGGTGACCTGACCTGGGACAACTTTTACCACATCCTATTAATCAAGCAGGCCACAAAGCCAGCCCATAGTCAAGGGAATAGGAACCAGATTCCATCTCTCAATGGGAAATGTCACAACAAATGTGTAGGCAACTTTAATCTACCACAGGGGACAATGAATAAAGCAGAATGGTTCAAGTAAATGGTCAATGCCCCAAATGCAAGAGCAAGTGTCAGAGAAAGAGACAGAGAGTGAGTATAGAGGGTTTGAACAGGTTTGAGGTTAATAGATGGGAACATTTAAAGAATAACACCTTTTCTCCTGGCATATCCTTTCTTGTGGAACTACATTCTAGACAAAAGAGAGCAACGATTTTCTAGAGTTCTGAAGCAGTAGGCTAGGTAGCTGAAGGAAACTAAAACTCACTGTCTCAGTCTCTCTACCAGGATACTTTTTGGTCAGGGCATATTTGGTGGTAAGGAGAAGAAATTAATTCCAACCTGTTTAAGGAAAACAAAGATCTATTCAGAAGCACAACAGACAAGCAAAAGAGCATCCCAGGACAGGAAGTAGGGGAGCCGGGTCACAGGAATTTTGACAAGTTTGACCTGCAAGCCCCAGAGCCAGGGTTACCCACCCTGTCCCTGAGGAGGGCCCTGAGGTCTCTCATCTCTGTGCCAGCTTTGATTTCTTGCTTGTCTTCACAGATGAGCTTTCTCTACTGACTTATCAGAGTGCACACAGCTGAAAATGGCTGCTGCAGGCCTGCAGGGCCTTTGATGTCTACATGGCCTAGATGTCTTTGATTCAAAGCACCCAACATTATCTGATTACAGATTGTGTATTTCTTAATTTGAATTCTGGCAAGGTCTTTAGTTGGATGAGACCAATCTACGGCCTGGTTCCCTTTGAGTCAAATATTACCTTGAGAACAATCAAGAACAGGTTGTTAAGATGTTTAACAAAAAGTATCATAAAAGCACAGTCACCTAGTCCCCCCATCCCACCCCCATCCCATCAGTGAGAAAGCACAGGTAGGAAGCAATTCAAGAGAAACGATGTAGGATGGCAAAGTGAAAAAAAGGATCATGTGGAAAATACGCCAGTCTAGAGCTGGGAACTGGGACAAGGAGAGAATAGCTTGATCGCCAAGCCATTCTCCATTCATATCCCAAACCCCTTCCCTGATGGAATCAGACCCATTTCCTGTTGAACTTGTCCTGGCACCCTTGATGTATAAAGCAGTAACGTGATGAACAGTAATGGACAGTATTGAAGAAGGTCCTTTCTTATCTGGCCCTCACAGAGGATTTTCATGCTTATAATAGTACTGGGGGGTATTAGCCCTTTCTTCCCATATTATTCTCCAGCATACATATCTATACCAAGTAATAAGGGAAAAATTGATGACATTAGGTGTAAGCTCTTTAATTTTGTCAATGACAATTATCAATTTAAAAAGTAAGAAAACAAATCCCAGTTGGAGGAAAGTATTAATGGCACTTTATACTGTCATACAAAAATGTAAATCAGGATTTTCCTTTTCCCTAATTAGCAGGCGTAAATCATGATAGATTTTAAATGGATGAGAGCTCTTTCAACACTGGAATAAGGCACTGACCTTGTTGTAAAGCTAAGTATAAAGCACATTAAAATCACCATTTTTCTCAGTAATCAAGTTTACCTCTACAATAACTTTGGACTATGACACTCCTTCAGAAATGCTGTCTGCTCAGAATTCTTCAAATAGCAGCCCTGAATGGAATTCTGCTAGGGCAGGAGAATTGTGGCTAGGCAGTCAAAATCAATTTGTTCCTGTGATTGACACGAGAGCCTGTGTGTCAGCCAGGCTCCCTCATACCATCTGTGCTCTGATTATGATCAATAGGTATTTGCAATATGCCCAGGAAATGTGCTGTTTGATTACTTTTACATGAGAGAGAAGACAAAAACATTTCACCCTAGATCCTAATGTGGATGTAGAAGCTAGTTGATGAATTATTAGAATACAGAGTTTGCACCGATAAACTTTTGAACTTTCATTGAACTTGTAGATTAAGAATAGGCAGTTTTTCCAAGAGGAAAATTCACCAGACAACCAACAATTTTTCTTTCACATATTTAAGTGAGATGTTCGATCTGGTAAGGAAATAATAGTAATTTATGTCTTTGATAATTGAGAAGGATTATAGTTCTATACACAGAAAAAGCAACCATCACCCGGGCCCTGTGAGTCACAAAGCCATTAAAGAAGAAGCTTCCAAGCTTAAAAGCAGATGAAATCTCCGGATTTGGAACGTGATGTTCTCCAAGAGGGAGCTGAGAGAGGGGAAAGAAATCCCCATCTCCCTGTAAAATTAGGGCCACCTCTATGCCTTCCTTCCAAACAGCCATACTGACACTTTCAGATTCATCTTGCTCTCCCACACTAAAGGGAAAAAGCCATACACACATAGAACCATTTCTCTGCACGCAGAGCTCCCTTGCACATACTACTATACACACACGTAACAGACCCACGCTGACCCTCAGTGGGAGGCAACCCTCCAAATATATCAATGAAGCTGCCTCCCTCAATCCGCGGAGACCGATCATCCTCCAAACATTATTTGTCCTGTAATCTGTAGGAACAGCCTGGAGCAGATTAAAGGTTAAAAGGGAAGGTTGCTGACCAGATGGAAACGTGTGTTCAGTACATTCAGCTCACTACAAGAAATTATTTTAATGATAAAATAGTGTCAGCTGAGATCAGGTTCATGGGAGATGGGAATTACTAATTTTGCTGCTATGCGTTGAACAGCTAGTATTAAAAAACACACGCTGGCTTATGGCTTGTTGGCCTGGTTGGTACAATGCACCGAAGACACAACTAAAATGTTGGCCACTCTATAGTTCATTTGCCCTTATTAATGATAAATCCTATAATCTTCCTTCCCAGATCTCTTCACTATAATGCTTTTGCTTCCCCAAAATTCAGTTTGAGTCAGTCCTACCACTGTTTTACCATGCACCCTGCTAGATGCTCAGAAATGAGAAGACACAATCTTATCACAAGTTGATAACAGCTGGTGCGTATAGCTGTTATAATGCAAGGTTGGGAAATAGCCAACAAGAATGAGGAATGCAGTCTCAATGAGAAATCTGGAGATGGAGCTAGCAGCTTCGTTTGCGGTGGGGGGTCCAACGTGGCTATTTCAGTTGCAAGGAAAAGACAAGTTTTCTCAATTCCTGGGGATTAGGTATTATTATAAGAACTGAAGACCTACCATGGGAAAGTTATCAGAAATTTGGGCAGGTATGGAGACACATTATTCTCTCTATCTATCTTTTTCTCTTATGACATCTCTACTAGGTCTGCAGGTCTGCTCTGTCCTCCTGTCTCTATTAATTTGGCTACTCAAAGTTTGTTTCTTGTAACTGTGGTTTGCACATGACTGCTCATGACCTTGACTCTGTCTCCCAGTGTTTAGTTTTAGCAATCCCTGCTAACTGCCTTATTTGGATTTCTAATAAGGAAAGAGAATTTCATTGTCCCCACTCACATTTCACGTGGCCACACTCTGGGATACTGGGCAGCCACCAGATGGACTACGCTAGCTCTGACTACCCAACAATGGACTGATTCTCTGTGGCTACAAGGATGAGGTCATGGCATATACATAAAGCTATCCCTTCAGCAGGCAGTTCAATTTTTGAAAGGCTTGGCAGGCATTCTGAAGGTTGAACTGTCTGCCTTGGAATAACTGGGAAAAGTTCCATGGAGGAGGTTACACTAGAGATGGTCATAAAAGGATCCTATGTATGGAAAGGCAAAGATGGAGTAAACACAGAGGCAATTCCACAGGCAAGGGCCAAGACAGGAAAGTAGGAAGTATACTTGTGAGTATTTTGGTTTGGCTAACACAGTGCTTCTGAAACTTGCTGTGAATGTGAATCACCTGAGGGTCTTGTTAAAAGGCTGATTCCTATCCAATAAGCCTGAGGTGTGGCCTAAGATGATGCACCTCTAACAAGTTCCCAGGGGGTGCTGATATGCTGGTATATACTTAGTAGGCTGGAACAAAGAAGATGTCAAAGCCCTGAATGCCGAGCTAAGAAGTTGGTACCTGCTCTGCTTCAGCATGTAATAAGAAGCCCTGGAGGATCTGGGACAGAAGAATGATATAATCTGAATGGTGTTAAAAGACAATTGATTTGGCAATGCTTTGTGGGATAAATCAGAGGAGATTTGGAAGGTCAGCTACTTAACAATTGAAAAAACCAGGAAAGAGGTAATAAGGACGAAATCAGGTTGAATGGTGTGGATGGGGAAAGGAAGGGATGTATAAGATAAGACACATAGCAAATCGAACGTGTCCTTCCCACTGTCCTTATCCAGTCTTGCCTCAGCTGACAAGAGAGTCGCTTCCCCAGGCATCGTCAGCATCATCTGGTGACATCTTTCTATATCCTTTTGAGGGTGTCTGCTTTTCATTTCAAATCACATCTAAGGATACATCCTCTCTTTTACCTCTAACCCTTAATTTCATTCTCTCTGCCTAACTGCATTTTCTATTGTGTGCAACTTGCTGCATGACTTAACTATATTATAACCATGTAACTATGTTATGTAGCTATTATTTCATTGTGTACCAGTAACCAAATTCAATAACTATATTTGTTCTGCTGAAGAGTTGTGTAGAAAGCATATCTGAAGGGCACTAGGCAATTAAGTCAAGTCTATTACCATCTTATCACCGTCAGGAAAATGGTCTGTTTGTTTACAGTTCACTGAAGTACATAGCCAAAGAAATTGAAAGAGAATGAAGTCAGATTGGAGATGGATGGGTCCTCTGAACACTATGCTTCAGTTCAAGATCCAAAAAAAACTGCCATGACAATATGCAGTAGGAAGTTTCCAGATCACGTACTGACAGGGAAAAGAGATAGGGAGACAAATCTTATAACAGAACTCAGAAGCTCTGTTACTACCCAGCTTAACCTAGTGCCTACTATACTATATACTATACTGTATTTAAAACCAGGCAAAAGATAGGCTTGTTGTTAAATACAGATCCCTACTGAAATTTTCTTAGGGCTAAGGGCTTCATAATATCCTGAGATTATGGGTATAAAGGAAGAAGTCTGTGCTTACCCACTGGATTGTTCATGCCATTCTGAGGTTGAAATCTGAACGCGGAACTTTGGTTTTCTGGTTGAACATTTGATGTCCCTGTGCATTAAATAGTCTACACACCAAGCAGGACTCTAACTCAAATCCTTTTCCTCCTGATGGGATGGGATTTCATGCACACATACAGGCTTATAGCTCAAAAGCCGGTTGTGGGGGATCAAAAAATAAAACAAACAGTAACAATTTGTCCTGTGAAAAGACAGAAAGAAAAAGAAAAAGAAAGAAGAAAGAAAGAAAAAGAAGAAATGAAAGTGGGGGGAGGGAAGGAGGGAGGAAGGAAGAGAAAGAGAAAAAGAGACAGAGAAATGAGAGAGAGAGAGAGGGAGAGAGAGAGAGACAGGGAATGAAAAGAAGAAAGAAAACTTGTCCAGCCAGGAGACTAGAGCTATTTTGACTGCCCGAGAACACAGTGAGAGTCAGGAACACAATGGAGGAAATATTCCCAGAGGAAATCAAGATTCAGATGCACACTTCAGCCTCCTCCTGCAAAGCACCAACCCCCCAAGCCCACAGGTCATTTCGTTTGACGATGTCACATCGATTCACATTTCACAATGTGCTCTTAGCTTTAGAATCTTAATGTGCTGGTTGGAATTAGCTGTACTTTGGAGAAGCGCCTGCTCTTGACCATGCCTGTTTTTTAAGAGGCTTCCTAGTTGGTTGGAAGTATCGGCAAGATGCCTCATCATTCTGAACTATTAGGTGCACTAATAAGCTTCTATCTTTTCACACAAACACACACACGTACACATGTATGTGTACCTGTACATACACGCATGTGCATACAAATACATATATACATGAACAGAGCATATATATTATACATGTACAACTAAACAGGTAGCGTGCCATGCATGTCCTTGCAAGACATGGGGAAACCATGCTTTGAACTTCTAGGAAAAAAATCCTGTTCCATTATTACTGTATATCACCATGTATATGTATATAAATAATCATGCTGTATAACTTGAATATATACAATTTTTATTTTTTTTATATTAAAAAATAAGAAATGAGGAAATAAGACTTCCTATATTTGGTGAAGGTAATGGTAATGGGTCAAGCTCTTGTCCCTATTATTAGAAGTAAAATGAGGTTCAGGCCACTGGGAAGCTGCAGGGAAGGAAGAGAAAGAGGTTTTGAAGACTGGTATGAACCTGTGTGGGTCAGAGTAGGGGACAGAAAAGAGATATTGCCCGACCCACTTCCTTTCCTCAGCTTCACTCTCAGGATGGTGAATGCATTTCTGAGTGCCCTGGTCATGGCTGGACACGTGGGAGCAGAGAAAGGAGTCAGCCCACTACGCTGATAATCTGTGCTGCGTCAGAGGCAGTCTAGAAGGAAATACCCGAATGCCACAAATCCTGCCTCCCGCTTCCCTCTGGGCCACCTCCCTGCCGAGTCCCACTTGCCCAGAAGGAAGAACTATCATCCTCATAAATAACAATACTGCCCTGAGAGGTCATGGCTTGTGTGTGGTCACAGAGCTATTAAGAGGCTACAACAGAAAGAAATCCAGCTTCTTCAGTTGCACTTCAGGCTCTTACCTCCTGGCCGCATGCGCGAAGCTGCACTTGGCATCTGTGGGTGCCTGGCAGGCTCTGCCTCCTGAGCTGTGAGATGGACACAGGCTTCCAGCCTCACCTGGCACTTTCATGCCAAGGCCCCATCCTGCCATTCTTTGCAGTGCCGCCCTCCAGGAAGTCATCATGAAACTACTCCTTTGTCCCAGCACTGCCCACAAACACCCATTGCCCCCACAAGGGACAGAAGAGCTGAGGTTTCAGGACTCCAGTGTAGATGCAAATTAGAGTATTTTTAATGTATGGGAATAGTGGTGAAAACTCCTTGAGGGCAAGGGTTGCATTTAACCTGCAAATGTATATTGAGAAGAATCCCTGAAAAAAAGAAACTCCTGTAACAGAATTAATAATGATGACAAAAACGAATATTGGAGCTTAGGGGTGCCTTCATGGAAGGCTGGGGGTGTTTGGGAGCCACTCTTAACCCGTGGATGCTAGTGAACTGATGTAGAGAAGATTAGAGAGAACACACCACCAGGGAGTAGCGTGCAAGAGCCCAGGCAGAGAGGGTCCCTGCGGAGGGGAGGAGGGGCTGCAGCACAGAAACTGCTGCTCAAAAAGCACCTGACTGCAGAGCCAGCCCATTTACCCAGAAGTCGGCAAGGACCGGAACGTAGCCGCCAAACACAGGTAGTCCTTACCCCTGCAGAGACCACGGAAAGAGCCCGTCGCCCATGGTGGAGGGCGCTGTGCAAACTGGCTTGCTCAACGTCTGTTCCAAGCTTCCCTGGGGGCCCACCTTGCACTGCAGACACTGGAAAATGAGAGGCTGAGTGTCCTGCCCTGCTCCGCAGGTTGGGGTCTGAATGGGATTAGGTTCTGCCAACCAGACGCACCTGTGCGCAACCTCCACCTAGACCCCAGTTAGGTGGGGTGGGAGGGTGGGCGTGAGGACTTGTCTTGGCCGGCCCAGGTCCACGCAGAGGCGGTGGGCGGGCTCTGCAGCGGGCAGGCGGGAGAGCAGCCTCCTGTCCTCACGCACGGTGACTCTCCCAGCGGGAATGGGCTCAGCGCTCTGACGGCAGCCTGCTTGTGTGGCTGCAGGCCACTTCATACTTGATGGTTAATCCCCTCCTGTGTCAGCTGGCTGGAGTGATTGCTGCCATCTGAATCAGCCCAGGCAGGAGTATAAACCGAGCATGTTTGACACCCAAAGTGAATCATTTTTTTAATACCGTCCTCCATGTGACAAAATTATTTTCAGTGATAATCACGTCATAATCATTAATTATTATTGCTCTTACTATTTGTTCGTTAACTTTAAGACAACCATTTAAAAAGAATAAATTTCAATTTTATAAATACATACTATTGAAATTCAGTCAAATACTGCATGTATGAACTAAAATCTGCATTTACAAAACTGTAAACACGAAAACGCCAGGCTTCTGGTCATGTAGAACTAAATTAAATTAACTCACGTTTAGGTTCTCAGTTTTGCCATCATTGTGTTATCATCGTCTACCTTTCGTTTAAATGAAGGACTGCCTGGTACCACGGAGGCGGGAGACACCAAATGCTGGAACCATCTCTTCATTAACTTTCATATGGGACATAGTGTTTATTAAAGGTTAAGTAATAAAATACGCTAATTCAAAGCACGCACACACACACGCACACACACACACACACACACACACACAGGAATGTATACAATTAAAATTCAACAGTCACCACAGCAATTGTTTAGAACATGGACCAAAAAAGGATTTGGGGGAAGGAGTATTTTATCATTGACATTGTTTAGAATTGCCGGCATGGGGATAATAAAAAGCATACTGACTCACAGTCGATTTTATTATTGGTTTTAAGTTCTCCGCAGACCCTGCAGCCCCGCACCACGTGCCCTGCCTGGAGACCGCTCCACCGGGCTGGGGCCCCTGTGCGGGTGAGCAGGTGCAGGGCAGGACGGAGCATGCGGGCTGCAGGAGGAAGGGACATGCAGCCTGAGGGAAGTGTTGAAGACCGCGCCTGAGACACCAGGGCCTTCACCAAGCAGGTGGGGGGACTCTCGCGACTCCCCAAATTCTCAGATATGGCTGAAGCATAACATAGATTGCCTTTGGTGAAGAGGAACCGAGAGCCCCAAGCTCTGTTGAAACACTGATGCTGGGTTCTTGGTAATGAAGTGACTCGCCCACCGCATGTGATAGAAATGTGTGCTGTGGCGTGATTAAAAAGCACTTCATGTCATGAGCCCTTATGGGCACACACAAACAGTTGAATCTACAAATGTTAACTCTACCAATGCCAAAATTCCACTTCCATCTAAACCCTGGAATTCCTTGATTTGCCAGGCAGATGAGCTGTACACCAGTCTGTTCTGGGGCATCCAGCGGAGCAAAGGCCCCACAGAGACACAGCCACTGGGCAAGGCCAGGACTGGGGTGCTGGCTTTAATGAAAGCGCCTTCTCTTCCTTGCCCTCCAGGTGTGGAAGCTGCTCTGAGGACATGAGAAGTGCCCCGAGGGCACAGACCAGGCTCCTCTCCAGTGGCCCTCCCACTTCCCAGTGGTACCCATCTGATGAAAGGCTCATTTCCTAGCTCCAGGGAGGCTCCAGCTCATCTTGCCTCCTCTAGGTGAGGGACCTTCAGCATAAAGGTACAGACTCACAGAGGAAAGATGAAAACACGAGCCAATTTTGACGCTGGCTCCCAAGACCCTGAGACCAAGGGGAAACTATCTCCTGCAAGAGGACAGCAGTTACTCACCACCCCAGAGGGCGCTGTGCCCTGACAGAAGAGACTCAGGCGGGCATTGCCTGCCTCCTAAAGACCCTCGGTGTGAGCTTTCTTCCTAGGCAGCTGCCCCTCCACGGTTTCCAGAGGTGCAGCCAGAGCAGGTGGGGCTGTGTGCGGCCTTGGCTGGCGCTGCAGGACGGTGCCCCTAGGGCACCATCCTGTGGGAGCAACAGGTGTTGTCCTGCAGCCAAACTGGCAGGAAGGGCAGGGCCACGTGGCGCCGTGGCTCGTGCCCAGGTTCAGGGGAGTAGGCCTGCCCCGGCTCATGCATTTCAAACACAGCATTGGCACTTATGCTCAGATTGCTGCATTACTGTCAGTAGGGTCAGTCAGCCTCATACCTGAGGACTACAGGCCTTAATTACTCCAGGGACCACTCTGGTGGCTTGTTATAAAGGCCCCTCTGTTGAAAGAGCCTTTGCCTGAATTGCTGCAGGCACCCTTAGTCCAGTCACCAGCCCAGCATTGGGAAACACTGCAAGCCAGGTAACCCTCTCACCCTGGGGGCTTTCAGAAGGCCTGGACTCAAGTCTTGGCTGGCTCAGGTTTCCTGGCAGTGTGTTCTGGAATAAGTCACAGATCCTTTCCAAGTCCCTGTTTCCTTCTCCATAAAATGGAGTCAGTAAGTGTGAACCTCACCCATTTCTCCTTAGGCCCAGTTCCCCAAGGCTGGTGGAAGCGCCCAGCGCCCATGGGTTGTATCCAGGCATGCATGGCTGAGCAGTATGCATGCCCTCATTGGCAGGCAAAATTGAATGGTGCTTCTAACTCCGTCCCATTCCTCCATCCCCCTACATATAAAAAACACACATATAATAAGTAAAAGAATGTATTTGTAGTGGGTATCCTTCCTTTCTCCTTTCCAGGATCCATTACTCTCCCTGTCTGAAGGGGTGGGTGGAAACCCACCTCGCACTATGACAGCCAAGGAAGGATGGCCCAGTCCCTCCCCTCACTCCCTAAAAACAGAGAGGCAGGCAGGTGGCCCACCAGCCAGGCTGGACCTTGAGTGGGGGTGTGAGACAAAGGCTGAAAGAGGGTGAAGATTCCTCCGGACTGCCGGCCGCAGAGCCAGGAGACTGAGGCCCTGAAGCCCTGGTCCAGGAGGAGGGAAGCTGCAGGGCCCTAGCACTCTGTTCCCGGGGCTGAGCCGGGCTAGACCTTTGCTGCCCCCACTCTGCACTTGGCTGCTTCTCTGCGCCAGGTTCTGCAGCCTTCTGTCAATTCTGTAAGCTACTGCATGGATTGCCTTCCAACATAGTCCTTCTCTGCTTGTCATCTAGATTTGGGCTATGTCGTTAACCAAGATACAGCCAGGGAGGAAAGTATCCAAAATATAGAGAAAAATATCTTTTTAGTCTGTCTACGCAAATATATTTATCACAGCATTATTTAAACCTGTGAAAATGGGAAAGAGAGCTCATACCTAACAGAAGTGAAATGGTTAAATAAACTCTGATCCATTTGCTTGGAAAAGAAAGCAGTCAGAATAATGGGTATGGAGATGAAACAATGACAAGGGTCACCCTCATGAAACAGATTAACAAGTGAAAACAGGGTAAGAAATTGTATGTACAAGATACTCGACCCTCCTCCCCATGAATATAAGCTCCCTAGGGGCCAGGATTTTTATCTAGGATTTTATCCAGGATTTTTTATTTTGCTCATGGTCCTATCTCTAGGGGCTGGCAATAATAGAACTCAATGAATATTTATGGGATGAATGAATGAGTGACATATTTGCACAGGGGCAGGGCAGGGAAAAGTGCCATCAAATGCGATTAGTGACTGTTATACCATAGTCAGCTTTTTAAAAGCTGTTATTTTCTCTAATTCCTTCGGGTGGTTGAATTAATTTTCCTGAGAAGCAAAAGTTTATTCTTCTTAGCCCGAACCACTCGTAGTTAACCCAACTTCCCCTAATATTTATGTCCCTTCTCCAGAAACCTATGTTGCCACACGCAGGATGATAAGGGCAAAGGAACAGGAACATTGGCGGAAAGGAAATGCCTGGCTGAAGCAATCCATTAGGAGCTGCCCTGCCACCCAGCCAGAGTAAACACCGCCTTCCTGCGGCAGCCAGCCAGCACCAGGTACCTCAGCCCCGCAGCCCAGCCTCGGAGGAGTCCGTCAGGAGCCAGGCCCCTGCCAAGTCCTGGACCACCCCGCTCCCTCCATTCCCTTCACCTGTCATCTCTCCCGCTTCTTCGCTGGGCTCTGTTGCCAGTCTCTGCACAGCGCAGGGTCTAAATGACAACAGAATCAACAGAGGGAGTTCAAAGGGCTTGAACGTCCCACCGGACTGGCATTCAGCTGAGGCCACCACCAGCTTAGCAAGTGGGATGCCAGCCCACCTTGGAATGACTAAGCAGGGAAGCAGAGGAGTCAGCACTCTGCAGAAGTCGGAGAGGCTTCAGGCAGCCCTGAACTCTACGGCAAGAAGGAAGGAGTGTGTTAACCAGCCTGATGAGCTGCGAGGAAATGGAATCTGCCGTAGATTGCTGGACAGGGCAGGACACCTGCTAAGACCACCATCTTAAGACCACCCCCAGCTTGCATTCACTCTGACAGTCGTATTCCCTCCTTCTCAACCTCTCTGTCTTGGTCTCTCTCTTTCCTTTCTCTCTCTCTCTCTCTTTCACACACACACACACACACACACACACACACATTTTCCTCATGATAAAATGAATAAAGCTGCATGAAGGAAAATGCTGAATGTAGAGGAAAGAAGTCCCACATGAAAGCACATGCCCAGCACAAGCTCACATTCGCTTCCTTCATGCCTTCCTCAGAACAGCTACCACTTCCCTTCTTAATATCAAGACATGTTACATACTGGTTTGATCCAACCCAAGCACAAACCCAGCCTGCAAGCATTTTCTCCTTTGTGAACATGTTTCACAAGTTGCCCACGGTGTGGAACCAACTGGGCAGTAGCCCAACTCAGTGCTCTGGGTCCCACTCTGCAGAATCTCTCCTCCAAGCTCCTGAGGCACCAGAACCAGCTGAGCAGTGCCCTCTCCACAGAGTCCTGGGTCCCAGCTCCGTGTGGTCCCTCCTTCAAACTGCTGAGGTACCGAGCCAGCCAGGTGACACCTCTGTCACCAGGGCTGTGTGTGCCAGCTCGACAGGGCCCTTACACCAAGCTTCTAGGTGCTCGTAACCCCAGTCTCTTCCCTCTGCTTCCCCAGCCCTTGGGGTAGTAGCTGCTTCCTGCATTAATCTGAGATACCTCAAGGTTCTGTTTTTGCCCTTTCAGTCAAGTAATACCAGTTTAATTAATTCCCTTTATTAAATTCTCTTTGTTAAAATAACTATGGTGATCAACTCCTTACCTAAATAATGTGTATATGATCAGAAGATTTTCTGGAATGGTATTAACAGTTTTGATTTCCCTGGTTAGTTTCACTGTATTCAATTTAAATTAAAATTCATTGAATAATCCAATTATGCTTTAGTTTTAAATTCACTGAAAAAAATTATGGTTGTCTCTGTTTTCCTGGTTGGACTTTTATTCTGATACAGGAGAAAAGCTTTTAGTAAAAGATGTGTCAGGTTGAATCTGCCAGTGAAGACAGCTTTCTGGGTAGTTTGATGGAGGATCCACCTCGTCCTCATCTGGGGGGAGGAGAACTTTCCAACTCTCATGGTCAAAGGACAGTCCTCAAGAGACATGTTCAAGACCTCATGGAAGCTGCCACCCCCTAAGCTGTCTGAGTTATTATTAACCAGTTCTTCTATTCTGAGGGGTTTTAGGTTCAGATGCACAGTGGAGGAACATATGCCTTTTAAAAAGCCAGGGATTCCAGAACTCCTGAAGAAAGAGTGCCTTGGCAAGAGAAAGAAGACCAACGGGAGAAGAGAATGCCCCAGAGCATATAGCCAGAAGGAGTTAAGCAACCTTACTGTTCATAAAGACCAAAGGGAGGCCACCACACTCTAAGTTGGGAAGGGGAAGACTATTAAAATCGCAGGTGGTTGCAATAACCCTGCATTCATTCAGTGCTGAATCTCCAATCCCCATCTCCTTACTTTGGGAGCAATTAGTCTTGGGTGAAAAATTGCACTTGCAGCTAATTGCACCTGCAATTACCTACTTCCGGGTGCAATTAGCCGCTTGAACCTAATTCTGAGTGTGCAAGTGCTTAATTTCATATGTGGAGGTAATTCCAGGTACAGTTAGTTGCGCCCTCAGTCTTTGCACCTGCAACTAATTGTGACTAATAAAATAAGTCTTCATGCAAGTCAGGCTGAAGGCTCATAGGGTGGACCCTGTTTGAGGAACCAAGAATTAGATTGGTTGGGCTGATAGAAGTACAAGTGTACTAAAGGAGACAAAGGGAGAAATTATTAGAACTTGTCACTGTATGGAGCTATGGTCAAATTATCTATGTCCCCTTCCTACAGTGTGCTCCTTCCAGACTATGGAATATGAAGTCAGCTGATGAGAGGCCTGGCTTGGTGAGGATAACAGAGCAACTCTTCTGCTGACTCTGAGGAATATCCACAAGGCACAGATCAGAATTGCATTCCAGCCAATCCTCCATTATTTGGGTTAACTTGGATGAAGTTGTTCAAAACACTTAGCTAACAGACACGTACTGAAATCTTACTGTGTGCCATGTAGTGAATCCACAAATTAATAGCATGGCTCCTGCTTTCAATTTCATGTCAGTTTCACAAATATTTATTGAGAACCTTGTCTTGACAATGGGTTTCAGACCCGGCAAGTTCACTATGGATTCAATGTGACCAAAGACATTGACAGCAAAACGTTCTTGGAGTGAAAGGGTTATACCCAACTTTATTTCTAGGTGGCAGGTCAGTCAATAGAATCCCATTCACTCAGAGCAAGTCTGCATGCAGCAAGCCGGTCTCTGCCTCTGGGCCCCTCTGTCCACACAGCCGTCCTCTGGGCCCCTCTGTCTGCACAGTCACCCCACACAGCCGTCCTCTGGGCCCCTCTGTCCACACAGCCATCTTCTGGGCCCCTCTGTCCACACAGCCGTCCTCTGGGCCCCTCTGTCTGCACAGTCACCCCACACAGCCGTCCTCTGGGCCCCTCTGTCCACACAGCCATCTTCTGGGCCCCTCTGTCCACACAGCCGTCCTCTGGGCCCCTCTGTCTGCACAGTCACCCCACACAGCCGTCCTCGGGGCCTCTCTGCACAGCCGTCCTCTGGGCCCCTCTGTCCACACAGCCGTCCTCTGGGCCCCTCTGTCCACACAGCCGTCCTCTGGGCCCCTCTGTCCACACAGCCGTCCTCTGGGCCCCTCTGTCCACACAGCCATCCTCTGGGCCCCTCTGTCCACACAGCCATCCTCTGGGCCCCTCTGTCTGCACAGTCACCCCACACAGCCGTCCTCGGGGCCTCTCTGCACAGCCGTCCTCTGGGCCCCTCTGTCCACACAGCCGTCCTCTGGGCCCCTCTGTC
>JAVSCE010005287.1:0-34021 GCA_032199065.1 Smutsia gigantea
ATTGTCTGAGGAAGAATCAGGCTCAGAGTAAGAAGAAGGAAGCAACTGGAAGGAAGAGAAACCATCAGAGCTTTGGACAGACACAGTTAAAAACATACACACAAAGAGACTGAAAAGTCAACACACAAGATAGACTAGAATAGAATACAAAACAAAAGTAAAAAAGCCCATTCACCCAATATAAAAATGAAATGAGGAATAGAGAAAGAGCAGATGAAACAAATAGAAAGTAAAAATTACCATGGTGGACTTAAATTCAATCATGTAGATAATTACATTAAATGAAAATGGACTAAATACACCAATTAAGATGGAGAGATTTTCAGACTATTAAATGAAAAAGCAAGATCCAACTATATATCATTTAGAAGAAATAGACTTTACTTATAAATACAAAGATTAAAAGTGAAGGGATAGTAAAAGATATATCATGTAAGTACTAAGCAAAGAAAGCTTAGGAAAATGTGTCTGTCTCTATAAACAAAGACTTAAGAACAAGGAACTTTACCAAAAATTAAAAGGTCTATTTTGTAGTGATAAAAGAACCAGTTCCTCAGGAAGACATAATAATCCAAAATGCATATATGTCTAGCAATTTAGGGATTCAAAAATTAAAGAAGAAACTGAAAGAACTAAAGGGAGAAATAGACAAATCCACAATCATATTTGGAAATTTTAAGACCTCCCCCAGCAATTCATACAACAAGTAGACATAAAAACAGTAGAAATATGAGGGATTAAAGATGGCAGTGTGAGAGGTAAGACACAGACTTCCTCCTAAAACCACATATAGTATGAAAATTTAATTAATACAACTAATCCTGAAAGAGCAACAGGAAAGAGAACTGCGCCAGACTGCATACACCTGGAGAAAAGAGCAGACCTCACAAAACAGGGTAACGTACCAAAGCTGTGGCCCAGCGGGACCCAAGCCCTTCCCCCACCCCAGCTCACTGGCGGGAGGAAGATAAACAGAGCAGGGAGGGAGTGGAAGCCTACGACTGCTAAATACCTAACTCCGGAGATCTGCTCTGGGAGCACAAACCTACATTTCATGGTGCTTGCATGATACTCTCATGATTACAGGGTTGGAAAGCTAAGACAGGAAGAATTCCTGGAGAGACTAAGATTCCAGCTCCTTGTGGAAAGCAGGGATCCATATCCGGCTGCTCTGGGACAAAAGAAAGGTGGGCAGTCTGAGAGATTTCCTAACAAGGAAGCCCTTAGCAAGAGGGCTGCTAAAGGGGCAAAGATTGCACAGAGCTTACTGCTCAGGAGAAAGGACAGGTAGACAAAATTGTCTGAGAGCACTCTTCCCAGCAGGTTGGGAGATTTGCCACATAGACTCTCATATTTAAGGAGGAAAAAGAAATCTTCCTCCTTAGATGATCTTCAGGTGCTCCAGCTCCCTGGCTGGCTACACAGCTCCAAGAACCCCTCCGTGATACACAGCCTACTGTGCCTTTCTCCTGGCCAGCCACACCTGGCTCGCAAACTGGCAAACCCTACCCTGGTGTTAGACCAGTCAGAGGGAAGATCTATCTACAGCAACTACAAACGTAAAGCATAGAGGCTTATACATGTGTGCTCAGCTCACTGGTTCAGGCAGTGGAGACAGGCATAGCAGCCAGGAAGCAGGAAACAGGTCTTTCCTTACCCCAAGCACCAATACCACTCCCCTGCGACCCCCAGCATTGCTTCAGGGACTGAGCAGCTCCAGGGAGTAGAGCTTCTGGGCACTAGAGGGCGCCATATACAAATATGAAATACCATGGGAACCTGGTTCAGAGTAAAATTATTAATACCACTCCTGAGAAAGGTTTAAATGACATTGACCTCATAACTCTTCCTGAAAGGAAGTTCAAAATAAAAATCACTAACATGCTCATGGAGGTACGGAAAGATTTTCAAGAACTCAGGAATGAATTACAGTCGGAGATCCAATCATTGAAGAGCACAATGAACAGTATTAAAAGCAGACTGGATACGGTGGAGGAGACAATAAATGAAATAGAAACTACAGAAGAGGAATACAAACAATCTGAGGAACAGAGAGAAAAAGGATCTCTAAGAATGAAAGAATACTGAGAGAACTGTGTGACCAATCCAAACGGAACAATATTCGCATTATAGGGGTACCAGAAGAAGAAGAGAGAGAAAAAGGGATAGAAAGTATCTTTGAGGAGGTAATTGCTGAAAACTTCCCCAATCTGGGGAGGCAGATAGTCTCTCAGGCCATGGAGATGCACAGATCTCCCAACACAAGGGACCCAAGGGAGACAACAGCAAGACATATAGTAATTAAAATGGCAAAGATCAAGGATAAGAAAAACTATTAAAAGCAGCCAGAGAGAGAAATAAGATCACATACAAAGGAAAGCCCATCAGACTATCATCAGCCTTCTCAACAGACACGTTACACGCCAGAAGGGAGTGGCATGATGTATTTAATGCAATGAAGCAGACAGGCCTTGAACCAAGAATACTTTATCTGGCAAGATTATGATTTAAATTTGAATTAAACAATTTCCAGATAAGCAAAAGCTGAGAGAATTTACCTCCCACAAACCATCTCTATAGTGTATTTTGGAGGGACTGCTATAGATGGAAGTGTTCCTAAGGTTTAATAGCTGTCATCAGAGGTAATAAAACCACAGTAAAGAAAGTAGAACATCTAATTACCAAGCAAATACAAAAATTAAAATAACTATCTCCAAAGTCAATAAAGGGATAGAAAAAGAGCACAGAATATGATACCTAATATATAAAGAATGGAGGAGGAAGAAAAAAAAAGAACCCTTAGATTGTGTTTGTAATAGTATATTAAGTGAGTTAACTTAGACTCTTAGATAGTAAGGAAGTTAACCTGGAACCTTTGTTAACCATGAATCTAAAGCCAGCAATGGCAATAAGTACATACCTATCGATAATCATCCTAAATGTAAATGGACTGAATGCACCAATCAAAAGACAGAGAGTAATAGAAGCGATAAAAAAAAAACCAAGACCCCTCTATATGCTGCCTACAAGAGACTCACTTCAAACCCAAAGACATACACAGACTAAAAGTGAAGGGATGAAAAAGATATTTCATGCAACTAACAGTGAGAAAAAAATCAGGAGTTGCAATACTTTTATCAGACAAAATAGGCTTCAAAACAAAGGAAGTCACAAGAGACAAAGAAGGACATTACATAATGATAAAAGGGTCAGTCCAACGAGAGGATATAACCATTATAAATATCTATGCACCTAACACAAGAGCACCTACATATGTGAAACAAATACTAACAGAATTAAAATGAGAAATAGAATGCAATGAATTCATTCTAGGAGACTTCAACACTCCACTCCCTCTGAAGGACAGATCAACCAGACAGAAAATAAGTAAGGAGACAGAGGCACTGAACAACACATTAGAACAGATGGACCTAACAGACATCTACAGAACTCTACACCCAAAAGCAGCAGAATACACATTCTTCTCAAGTGCACATGGAACATTTTCAAGAATAGATCATATACTAGGCCACAAAAAGAGCCTCAGTAAATTCAAAACGATTGAGATTGTAGCAACCAGTTTCTCAGACCACAAAGGTATGAAACTAGAAACAAATTACGCAAAGAAAATGAAAAATCCCACAAACATATGGAGGCTTCACAACATGCTCCTAAATAACCAATGGATCAATGACCAAAGAAAAACAGATCAAGCAATATATGGAGACAAATGACAACCATAATTCAACACTGCAAAATCTGTGGGAGGCAGCTAAGGCCATGTTAAGAAGAAAGTATATTGCAATACAGGCCTACCTCAGGAAAGAAGAACAATCCCATATGAGCAGTCTAAACTCACAATTAACTAAACTAGAAAAAGAAGAACAAATGAGGCCCAAAGTCAATAGAGGGAGGTACAGAATAAAGATTAGAGCATAAATAAATAAAATCGAGAAGAATAAAACAATAGAAAGAATCAATGAAAGCAGGACCTGGTTCTTTGAGAAAATAAACAAAATAGATAAACCCCTAGGCAAACGTATTAAGAAAAAAAGAGAGTCTACTCACATAAACAGAATCAGAAATGAGAAAGGAAAAATCACTATGGACACCACAGAAATACAAAGAATTATTACAGAATACTATGAAAAAGTATATGGTAACAAACTGGATAACCTAGAAGAAATGGACAACTTTCTAGAAAAATACAACCTTCCAAGGCTGACCCAGAAAGAAGCAGAAAATCTGTACAGACCAATTACCAGCAACAAAATTGAACTCGTAATCAAAACCCTATGTAAGAACAAAACTCCTGGACCAGATGGCTTCACCGCTGAATTTTATCAAGCATTTAGTGAAGACCAAATACCCATCCTCCTCAAAGTTTTCCAAAGAGTAGAAGAAGAGGGAATACTTCCAAACTCATTCTATGAGGCCAGCATCACTCTAATACCAAGACCAGGCAAAGACACCACATAAAAGAAAATTAGACCAATATCCCTGATGAACATAGATGCAAAAATACTCAACAAAATATTAGCAAACCAAATTCAAAAATACATCAAAAGGATTCATCCATCATGATCAAGTAGGATTTATTCCAGGGATGCAAGGATGGTACAACATTCAAAAATCCATCAACATCATCCACCACATCAACAAAAAGGACAAAAACCACATGATCATCTCCACAGATGCTGAAAAAGCATTTGACAAAATTCAACATCCATTCATGATAAAAACTCTCAACAAAATGGGCATAGATGGCAAATATCTCAACATAATAAAGGCTATATATGACAAACCCACAGCCAACATTATACTTAACAGCGAGAAGCTGAAAGCTTTTCCTTTAACAGCGGGAACAAGACAAGGACACCCACTCTCCCCACTTCTATTCAACATAATACTGGAGGCCCTAGCCACAGCAATCAGACAACACAGAGAAATAAAAGGCATCCTGATTGGCAGGGAAGAAGTTAAACTGTCCCTGTTTGCAGATGACATGATATTGTACACACAGACTTCTGGGAAGATGGCGGCAGGAATCTCCTCCCAAAACCATATATATTTGTGAAAATGAAACAAATACAACTATTCCTAAAAAAGAGACCAGAAGATACAGAACAACAACCAGGCTGCAGCTACACCTGCGAGAACTCAGTGTCTCATGAAGTGGGTAAGATACAAAGCTGCGACACGGCTGGACCTGAGCACTCCCTCACCCCAGCACACCAGCGGGAGGAAAAGATTCAGAGCAGGGACGGAGTGGAAGCACAGACCCGCCAAATAACCAGCCCTGGTGATCTGCGCTGGGAGCACTGACACACATCGCATGGTGTATTGGAGATTAGAGAAACAGAAGTGCAGGATCTGAGTCGGAGACAAGTGAGTCCCCTCAGCTGGCTCCCAGGGACAAAAGAAAAACGGGCGCCGTTTTTTTTTTGGTTTTTTTTTGTTGTTGTTGTTGTTTTTGCTTTCTCTTGGTTTTTTGGGGGTTTTTTTTGTTTGGTTAAAGTCTTAAAGAGACAAGGGCCCACAGCGGAACAAAATCGCCCCAGCACACTCAGCCCAGAAGGCTGGGAGTCTTGGGGAATTTCAGACACCCTGGCCAGTGGCCAGGCAAAGCAGCCGCGCCGAGGCTTCTCACAGTGATCAGCAGCCTCCCATTCGTTCCCCACCCCCCGGCCAGCACCCCAAAGGGTCCGGGAGCCTCCACTGCTGCAGAACAGTGGGGGTGCAGCCCTGCCCACAGCATCCTCACAGAATCTACTTCCGGCAGGCGCGCAGCTAAGCGGGAAGGACCCCAGAACCCACATCAAGTGCTGGAAAGCACCAAGGGGACCAGAAGGCACCCAGTGAGACTTCAAACCCCCGCAGTGTTATAGGCTAGGCTGAGGGCGACACCACACACAGGCAGCTTTGGGGAATATCCCAGAGACTGCTCCTGGTGGGCAAGAAACCAGTTCAGGCCCTGGAGAAGGCTCACAAATACATGGAGACTTAACAGCGTGCTCCTAAATAATCAATGGATAAATGACCATATTAAAACAGAGAACAAACAATATATGGAGACTAATGACAACAATAACACAAAGCCACAACTTCTGTGGGACACAACAAAGGCAGTTCTAAGAGGAAAGTATATTGCAATCCAGGCTTATTTAAAGAAGGAAGAACAATCCCAAATGAATAGTCTAAAGACACAATTACTGAAATTGGAAAAAGAAGAACAAATAAGGCCCAAAGTCAGTAGAAGAAGGTAATAATAAAGATCAGAGAAGAAATAAATAAAATTGAGAAGACTAAAACAAAACAAAAAATTAATGAAACCAAGAGCTGGTTCTTTGAAAAAATAAACAAAATAGATAAACCCCTAGCCAGACTTATTAAGAGAAAAAGAGAATCTACACACATAAACAGAATCAGAAATGAGAAAGGAAAAATCATGACAGACCCCACAGAAATACAAAGAATTATAAGAGAATATTATGAAAATCTATATGCTAACAAGCTGGAAAACTTAGAAGAAATGGACAACTTCTTAGAAAAATACAACCTTCCAAGACTGACCAAGCAAGAAACAGAAAAACTAAACAGACCAATCACCAGCACGAAATTGAATTGGTAATCAAAAAACTACCCAAGAACAAAACCCCCGGGCCAGATGGATTCACCTCTGAATTTTACCAGACATATAGAGAAGAAATAACACCGATTCTCCTTAAAGTTTTCCAAAAAATAGAAGAGGAGGGAATACTTCCAAACTCATTCTATGAAGCCAGCATCACTCTAATACCAAAACCGGCAAAGACCTCACCAAAAAAGAAAATTACAGACCAATATCCCTGATGAACATAGATGCAAAAATACTCAACAAAATATTAGCAAACCGAATTCAAAAATACATCAAGAGGATCATACACCATGATCAAGTGGGATTCATCCCAGGGATGCAAGGATGGTACAACATTCGAAAATCCATCAACATCATCCACCACATCAACAAAAAGAAGAACAAAAACCACATGATCATCTCCATAGATGCTGAAAAAGCATTTGACAAAATTCAGCATCCATTCATGATTAAAACTCTCAACAAAATGGGTATAGACAGCAAGTACCTCAACATCATAAAGGCTATATATGACAAACCCACAGCTAACATCATACTTAACGGCGAGACGCTGAAAGCTTTTCATCTAAGATCGGGAACAAGACAGGGATGCCCACTCTCTCCACTGTTATTCAACATAGTACTGGAGGTCCTAGCCACAGCAATCAGACAAAACAAAGACATACAAGGCATCCAGATTGGAAAAGAAGAAGTCAAATTGTCACTATTTGCAGATGACATGATACTGTACATAAAAAACCCTAAAGACTCCACTCCAAAACTACTAGAACTAATATCTGAATTCAGCAAAGTTGCAGGATACAAAATTAACACACAGAAATCTGTTGCTTTCCTATACACTAACGATGAACTAACAGAAAGAGAAATCAGAAAACAATTCCATTCACAATTGCATCAAAAAGAATAAAATACCTAGGAATAAACCTAACGAAGGAAGTGAAAGACCTGTACTCTGAAAACTACAAGACACTCCTAAGAGAAATTAAAGAGGACACTAACAAATGGAAATGCATCCCATGCTCTTGGCTAGGAAGAATAAATATTGTCAAAATGGCTATACTACCTAAAGCAATCTACAGATTCAATGCAATCCCTATCAAACTACCAACAGCTTTCTTCAATGAACTGGAACAAATAATTCTAAAATTCATATGGAACCACAAAAGACCCCGAATAGCCAAAGCAATCCTGAGAAGGAGGAATAAAACAGGGGGAATTACACTCCCTGACTTCAAGCTCTACTACAAAGCCACAGTAATCAAGACAATTTGGTATTGGCACAAAACAGACCCACAGACCAGTGGAACAGAATAGAAAATCCAAACATTAACCCAAACATATACAGTCAATTAATATTTGATAAAGGAGCCTTGGATATACAATGGGGAGATGACAGCCTCTTCAGCAGCTGGTGTTGGAAAAACTGGACAGCTACATGTAAGAGAATGAAACTGGACTACTGTCTAGCCCCATACACAAAGGTAAACTCAAGGTGGATCAAAGACTTGAATGTAAGTCATGAAACCATAAAACTCTTAGAAAAAAACATAGGCAAAAATCTCTTGGACATAAACATGAGCAACTTCTTCATGAACATATCTCCCCGGGCAAGGGAAACAAAAGCAAAAATGAACAAGTGGGACTATATCAAGCTGAAAAGCTTCTGTACAGCAAAGGACACCATCAGTAGAACAAAAAGACATCCTACAGTATGGGAGAATATATTCATAAAAACGTATCTGATAAAGGGTTGACATCCAAAATATATAAAGAACTCATGCACCTTAACAAACAGAAAGCAAATAATCCAATTAAGAAATGGGCAGAGGACATGAATAGACACTTCTCCAAAGAAGAAATTCAGATGGCCAACAGGCACATGAAAAGATGCTCCACATCGCTAATCATCAGAGAAATG
This sequence comes from Smutsia gigantea, assembly GCA_032199065.1. Lineage (NCBI taxonomy): Eukaryota > Metazoa > Chordata > Mammalia > Pholidota > Manidae > Smutsia > Smutsia gigantea. Next base: position 8,556 of record JAVSCE010005287.1, read on the forward strand.
CAGATTAAAACCACAATGAGATATCACCTCACACCAGTGAGGATGGCCAACATCCAAAACACAAACAACAACAAATGTTGGCGAGGATGTGGAGAAAAGGGAACCCTCCTACACTGCTGGTGGGACTGCAAATTAGTTCAACCATTGTGGAAAGCAGTATGGAGGTTCCTCAAAAAACTCAAAATAGAAATACCATTTGACCCAGGAATTCCACTCCTAGGAATTTACCCTAAGAATGCAGCAGCCCAGTTTGAAAAAGACAGATGCACCCCTATGTTTATCGCAGCACTATTTACAATAGCCAAGAAATGGAAGCAACCTAAGTGTCCATCAGTAGATGAATGGATAAAGAAGATGTGGTACATATACACAATGGAATATTATTCAGCCATAAGAAGAAAACAAATCCTACCATTTGCAACAACATGGATGGAGCTAGAGGGTATTATCCTCAGTGAAATAAGCCAAGCCGAAAAAGACAAGTATCAAATGATTTCACTCATATGTGGAGTATAAGAACAAAGAAAAAATACTGAAGGAACAAAACAGCAGCAGACTCACAGAACCCAAGAACGGACTAAGAGTTACCAAAGGGAAAGGGACTGGGGAAAATGGGCGGGAAGGGAGGGATAAGAGGGAAAAAGGGGCATTACGATTAGCAGATATAATATTGGGGGGGCACGGGGAGGGCAGTACAAGTCAGAGAAGACAAGTAGTGATTCTATAGCATCTCACTACGCTGATGGACAGTGACTGTAATGGGGTTGGTGGGGGGGACCTGATGAAGGGGTAGTTTAATAATCGTAATATTGCACATGTAATTGTAAATTAATGATAATAAAATAAATTATATAAAAAAATAAAAATAAATAAATAAATAAAATAAAAGGATGGGTTTTATGACATACAAATTCTATCTTCATAGAAACATAAGACGTAGTAATCTACGCTTGGTTCCTAACAACCCACACCTGACCTGTGTGTGTGCCACTCACGCACAGGGTAGTTCGCATGTGGTTTCTCTCTCCTCTCAGACTGCAGTTTTCTCCTAAAAGTGCCCTTATTCTGTCTCCTGGCCGCCATCCTTCCTTTCAGCTTTGTCCGATGTCCTCTCACATCCCTGAGGCTGTTAGACTTGTAGTGGTCAGCGTCCCAGTGGTCATGGAGGTGCCTGGAGCTCTAGGAGACATCACTATTGGCCTAGTGGGCACAAGCGTCGAGCTGGGCCAGGTGGGAGTAGGAGTTGTGGGGACAGTGGTCTTTTCAGTAGGAACTGTGCGTTTTTCTGTGAGAACAGTGGTTTTTTCCATGGGGACGGTGGGTTTTTCTGTGGGAACTGTCAGTTTCTCTTTGGGGATGGTGGACTTTTCTGTGGGGACTGTGGGTTTTTTAGCGGGGAAGGTGGGCTCTTCAGGGGGAACAGTGGGTTGTTCCATGGGAAACATAGGTTTTCTGTGGAGCCAGGGGTTTCAGAAGGGATAGTGGGAGAAACTGGAGATTTGTAAGGAAGTGCTGTAGGTGCAGATCCTACAAAGAAAAAAAAAATCCCTTAAGTTTAGTCAAAATCATACCACCACCCTCCTCACTCACATGTAACTAGAGAGGGTGGCTTCAAAGGGATAATTCACACCTCTCCTTCTATTCCTACCCCCAGCCTTCAGTCAACAAACACCCAACAAACACTGGGTCCTGTGCTGGGCACAGGAAACATAAAGCGTATAGGACAGCAGCCCGGCCTTCAGAAACCCCATTCACTAGGTAAGGGGTTCTGGATCCAGCCATGGAAACTCATGGCATCAAAGTCACATTTACTCAAGCCAGCATCCTGAAGGGGCCTGGAAGGAAAAGGTGGGAAGCAAATAAAACCCAAGGCTGTGTGACGACGCAAGCACAAGAGGGGCCTTGCATTTTAAGCAGAACATATAGAGAAACTCAAGAGACGCTCATCCCAGAGCATGGCCCCCTCTCCCGGACCCTAGGTTGTTTTTTTTTTTAAGTTTATTTTGATATCATTAATCTACAATTAAATGAGTAATATTATGGTGATTACCCTACCCCCTTCGTCAGGTTCCCCCCCAACCCCATTACAGTCACTGTCCATCAGCATAGTGAGATGCCATAGAGTCACTACTTGTCTTCTCTGGGTTGTACAGCCCTCCCCGTGCCCCCCCAACATTACATCTACTAATCGTAATGCCGGACCCTAGGTTTTATCTTACCTCGAAAGGTTCCGTCACTGATCAAGACGAAACCCACAGCAACAACAAAGGCGATGCTGGTTCCCCTGATGGCCTCGAGGATCAGCTGAAGGGAAGGAGGGAGAGGAGAAATGAAAGTGAATCCCTGGCAACTCAGGCACTCTGCTGGGCATGGAGTCTGACCTCTGCCCAAAACGTCACCTTGCTCTGGCCTCAGCTCTGCCCCTGCTCCTTTTCCAGAGCCAGATATCCTTCTTGGGAACACCAAGTCCACCTCTGCTCTGCTCCCTTTCCAGCGTTCCATCTTCTCAGCCCCCCGCTCTGCTCCCAGATCCAGGCATTACGTCCCCCTCCCTATGCCCCACACAGACACGGGGCCCGCTGTCTCTGCTGCTCACCTGCATGGGCTGTTGATGTCCTGCAGGGATGTTGACAGAGGTGTTCAGCCAGTCAGGGCTCTGAGACCCAATGCGGTGCCAGAGAGAAGTCGGGGAATTGCCCGCGGGATTTCCCAGCAGGAACCTGAGTTCAGTGTTCTCTCCAAGCCCATACATGTGGTAGGCAAACTTCACACAGATTGCTCCTGGGGCACAGAAGGGCCGGCTCGCCAGTCTGAAAGACTGGCCTGCCTGGGAGAACTTGTCCACCTCGAGGTAGAACATAGTGAGCTTCTGTGCAAAAGAAGGCAAGGGCAAGTTAAGAAACCTCCACGGGGCAAGACTAGTGCTCCTTTCCTTGGCAACATCTTGCTTTTCAGTTGGGGATTTGAGGCAAACACCCAAACTCCCCACTTCATAGCATTGTGCTTTTCCCCCTGCTCATGTTGGACTTCTAAGTACAGAAGGCAGGATCACAAAAGAACCAAACCAGCAACCAGACTCCTTTGCTGGGTGCACCAGTAAGTGTCTTGACTGAAAATGAGATAGTGGATTTTGGAAACTTGGACTCAATGAAGTGAGATGCCTGGATTTGGAGGGAGGAGGCTTCAATAACCCCACAGTCATGAAAATACTCAACCTAGTCTCCGTCATTTCGGTAGCTCTGGCCCCACAGTAGCTTCCTAGTAAATACCCGCTGGCTGATCTTGGCTATCTACAACCTCTTCCTCCATCAGTCATACCAGCCACCCCCTGGGCTGGAAGCAGATTCAGTCATCTATTGACTTGGGGTCCTCAATCTCCTCACCTCCATTAAGGGGACTTCTGACTGGGCCTGAATCTTGAACAGACATGTTTTGACTTCCCTGGGTCCGGTGTCCACCAGCCTCTGATGTCTGGGCCCACTCACAATAGGGATTAGTGTCATCTTCAAAGTCACACTGAGGATAGCTCTCTAGGGGGTCAAAAAGGGAGATTTGAGAAATGTTGGCCACGTTCTCTATTCCTCCCCCAACCGGCTTCCAAGTCTGAGCGCTCTGGGCCTCCAGGGCCCTGCTCTCAGCCCCACAGGGAGCCATGCTGACTGCATCCACCTCCACAGCTGGCTCTGGGGTCTGTCCAAACACACCCGGCACAGCGAACTGGGGAAAGGGGGAGAGTAAGTGAGAGGACAGTACCAACGCCCACACCCCTGCCTGATTTACGCAGGTACGCAGGCCCCCTGAACCCAGTGCTCTGACCCTCAGTCCATTTCAATATCGGGGGTGCCTACCACGTGCAGAGTAACCCGAGCTCTCGCTCCTCTGTACCTGAATCTGTCCCTGGCCTGTACAATTGACAGAAACAGGCTGCCAGCTAGGTGTGGGCTGTCCTGAGAAGAGAGTGTGTTTCTGGATGCTGCCTGCATAGGAAAGAACCTGAGTGAGAAGTGAGATTCGGGGATTGAAAAACAACTTCAAATCTATACTCAGAAGGATGAGTAACAAAGGGAATACTTGGAGCCTATTCCCCTCTCCCTAACCCAAGCTCATCCTTCTCTCATTTTCCTGGCACTTTTTTCTTTTTTTTCCAGAACCTGGTGCCCTCCTGCCTCCCCGATTCTATTCTATGGAATAATCTTACAAGTGCGCCAGATTTCCCTGGATTCTGAGAGATGCTCCATGGCTTCCCATCAACTCAACTCTGGAAGATGAGCCTCAGGTCATTGTAAAGCCCACAGTTGGGCCGATCTTACCAGAGACGGACGAGTAGATGCTGAGGGCTGCGCCAGGCGGTTGAGCACGGAGGGCGGCGTGGAAGGACATGCTCAGACAGCCATAGGACTGGAGCAGGGGCTCAGAAGGGCAGATTTCTGCTTTGGTTTTGCATTCTTGGGGTCCAGGAGCAGGTAGGAGCCACCTGTGAAGAAGGCCAATAAGACAGGATGGCTGAAACTGAGGGCATATGGCACAGGGATAGGGACCTGCCAGGGCAGGACCTGGCCCTGGGGAGCCCCAGCAGACGCCTAGGCTCAGCCATCGCTGAGATGAGTTTACATGTGATTTATGATTGGCCAAGGCCTTCGAACCTTCAAGAAGTGCATGACAGGGCTGGGTAAGGATGCAGAAACCACCACATGACACGCAGCATCCTCTCAGAAGCAGCCGCCAGTACCTGTCCTGTGGGTTCTGACATTTTAGGTCCCCCAAAGTCATACCCTCTTCCTTTTCTTGGCCCCTGGACGAGGCTGATTGGCAACCAACTGGTGAGAAAGGACCAGTCTAATCCTAAAGGGCCGGAAGTCCTCTCCCCACCCACCATGGCTGCCAGCTCAGGCAGCCAATCAGCCTGGACCTCGCTCCGTGACGCAACTGGTAGCCAGGAAAAATCAAGGTGGGCTCCAACAGCGCGCACGCATGCGTGCCCGTGCCCCGTCCCCACGGGGCCCTGCCTGCGTCGCGCGCTCACACCCGGAAGGTGGGCTTCGGAGGCGAGAAGAGAGGACTGCGGAGGGGGCGAGGAGAGGAGCGGCAACTACCAGGAAGGAGGAGGGAGAGGAAGGTAATGGTAAATGGTGAAAGAGGACGCAAGGAGTGGGGACCGCGGACATCTGAGAGATGAAGGAGAAGTGGGAGAAAAAGAAAGGAAAGATGAGGAAATTTAAGGAAGCGAGCAAAATGGAAAAAGGACGAGAGAATTTTTTTTTTTAACTCAACATTTACTGACACTGCTGGGCATGGTATGTGGTGCTAAGTTCTTGGGGGCTGCAGAGCTGGGCGGGCCCTGCCCTGCTTTGCTGGGGCTTAGAATTAAGATGGGGTGGGGGTTCTCAAGGTCTTTTCTGGAAGGTAAACCTCAGGCAGCCGGAAAGATTAAAGGAGAGAGCATGGAATTGGAGTGGACAGAAAAGGTTTGAGGGAAGGGGCGGGGAGATGGAGAAAAAGAAAAGAAAAAATGAAGGGAAGGGATCGAGAATGGAGAAATGCAAAGGGAAAGAGAAGACGGAAGAGGGAGAAACCGAGAAAGGAAATTAGGGAGCGTGATCCTCCATGTTCGACCCGCAAAGTTAGGCATGGCATGGCATGCACTCTTCAAGCTGGAAGTGTGTGTTGTGTCAGTATTGAGAGAGGAGTTGGCTGCTGTTGGAAGACAGCAAGGAGGGAAGAAAGGAAATGTGGAGAATGGGCAGGACCTGAGAGGGAGGAAGAAAGGGGGAAGGAGGCAGGGAGGGGAGGGGTCACCACAGGAAGAAGAAAGCCCAGCCAGGAGCACAGGGAGGAAAGAAGCTAGGGATAGACACAGATGGAATAGAAGATGGAGCAGAAGAGAGAATTACCTGGATTATTGCAAAAGCCTCCTAAAAGGCCTCCCATCATCTGCCCTTGCCTTCCCTCCAGTGGTTTCTCAACACAACCAAGTGACTCTTTTAAAAACATACGTCAGATCGTCACTCCTCTGCTCCAGATTCTGCTATGGCTCCCCATCCAGGAGAATAAAAGCCCCAGTTCTGACAATGCCCTTTGAGGATCCATGTGGTCTGCCTAGGACCTGTCTGAGTTCGTCCTCTCCGTCCCAGGCAGTGGCCTCAGCACCAGCCCCCAAGCCCATGGCTACCTCAGGCCGTTGCATGGCTGGCCCCTCTGCTTAGGAGAATGTTCTTCCCCTCAATATTTTTCATGTCTCACTCACTTACTACCTTCAAGTTTATGCTCAAATGTGACCTGAATGAGACTGACCCTGACCACTCTATTTAAAATTTACAACCCACCCCGCCCCTGCGTTCCCAATCTCGTTTTTTAAGTTTTTCTGATAGCACTGCTCACCTTATAAGTACATAATGGGCTTCTTCATTGTTTCAGGAACTGTCTCCCCCTCACCCCCTGCCACTCTTAGTTTTGCAAGCTGATGTATCTCAGGTGCCTAGAACAGTACCTGTTACATCGGAGGTGCTCAGGAAGTATTTGTGGGGTGAATGAAGGAAGAATGAATGGTGCTAGGGTTAGGAGGTGAGGAACAGGCTGTGTTGGGTCTTCCTGGTAGGGCTTGTGGGGTGGCAGCATGGGAAGCTAGCTGGGTGCATGGAGTTTGCTTTCTGCTGTGTAACTCAAGCTGAGAGGGCTTTGAGGTTGCTGGGGTTCACCCCAGGCCATCCTGAGGCAGTTATTGTAGGGTTGACAGGCAAACATCGTAAACTCCCACAGAGGGCCCGCCAACCCGGAAAGTCAAAGGACAGAAGTGTGGCCATGACTCACTATCAGGGCAGGAAAAGTCATCCTCAGGCCCCACGTTTGGCACTCCTCATGACCCCTTCTTCTGGATCCAGTTGGCCCCAGAGGCTGTCGGGATCCAGCTCCACCCACAGAGATCATTTGGCGTGTCAACGCCGCTCGTTTGCCTTGTGAATGCTGAGGGGAAAGAAAGGAGGGAGGATTCTCTTTTTCTAAGAGGAAGAAGCTCCCAAATGTATGTCTTGATCTGGAGTCAGAATTCTGAGTCCTCATCTGGGTCCTACTGGGAGCCACTGTTGGCTTTCAACCCAGATACAGTCCTGCTGTCTAGAGGCTATGTTTCTGGCACTTGATCACTTAACCTGTCCAAGCCTCAGTTTCCTCATCTACAAACTGGGCACAACAGAACCAGCCTGTTGTGAATTAGATCGTGAGCAGCGAGCGTCTAGCACAGGGTTTGTGCTCAGGGAATGTTCGTTCCTTGCACCCAGCTTCCCGAATTTTCCTTCACTTGAATTTGCCCCCCTCAAATCTCTAACATCACCTTAGAGGGCTAATTCTAGATGGATCTAGGGTAATAGCCAGGGCGATCAAATGTCCATGTTTGCCCAGGACTGAAAGTTTCCTGAGATGCAGGACTTAAGTGCAAAAATAGAGACAGCCCAGGGCAAACGGAATGGTTGGTCACTTTAAGACAAGTCTCACCACAACTCTGTTAAGAGAAGCTCCCTCTAGGTGTTACTGCTGCAGGATTCAGTGTGAAATATGGAGGTAGAGGGAAGTAAATAGCCCCAAGTTTGGGGGAAATAGGGATCTTGGTCCCTGAGCTACTTCTTCCTCTCCGGGCCGATGGTGGGGACAAGGAGAGAGGAGGAGGGCCAGGGGCTCACCCTGATTGCAGGAGCCCTGATGGACAGAGATGGCATCCAGGGTGATGTCCAGGTAAGCCCTGCCGCCTGTCACACCTTCAAACATCAGCTGCAGGAGGACAAGGGGACCAGCCACCCTTGTGAGCCCCTTTGCCTAAGGCTCCTGAATCCCGATGGCCCCCACCCCCTCCTTATAGGGGCCCCTAGCACCCACATTCTCACTGGAACCCAGGCTCTGCCCTCCGTCTCACCTGGCAGGGCAGGGTGAGCCCCATGGGCACGGTGACAGCGGTGGGCATCCAGGAGAGGCTCTGGGTGTTAATGTGTTTCCAGAGTATGTTGGGGTGTTTGCCCTTGGTGCCCAAGAAATGCAGCAGTTTGAGCTGGGCACCCCACAACAGCCCAAACATATGGTAGGTGAAGCACACGCAGAGGGGGCCTTGCTCCCGTATAGGGGGGCCGCGCAGGCGGGCCACCCCACCTCGGTGGAAAGCGCTTGGTTCTATGTGCAGGTAGTAGCCCTCTGGGGGAGGCAGAGCCCAGGATGGTGAGGCCCTGCCATCCCGAGGGCTGCCCCCCCACGCCCACCCACGGGGGCACACTTCCCTGTTGCCTCCCTTTTCCCTGCACACAGACCTCACTAAGCCTTGGCTTCCTCACCTCCACTGGGGTACCCCCCGGGGGGCCCGGGGCTGCGGGTGGTGGTGGGCCTTTTGGCTCGAGTCCAGTCCCCATCATCTTCAGACTCTTGGGTCCAGTCACAGAGCAGTTTGGAGTCATCCTCAAAATCACATTGGTGAGAATGGCTGGGAAGAGTGGGCCACTGTGAGGCCGGGAGAGGGGAACGGAGCAGCCGCAGAGTCAACCCGAGGGCAGGGCTTAGTGGGATTGTTAAACTTGGAGAAGGCGGCCACTGAGATTTAGGATCCAGAGCAGAGATTTGAGAAAGAGAATCTGGGCAATAAATCATCTCTTAGGAGAAATTTGGGGGGTGGTGCTGAATGCCCAGGTCAGGGGTCGCACACTGAGTTCCCAGGGTGCCGGGTTCAGCTAGACAGACAGGCTTTGTCTGGGCAGCATATACTTTGTGGTTCCTTTGAGTGTGAGTCATTTAGGCAGGGATTGTACTCCGCCCCACTGCTCGCTCCATCCTCTATCATGGAGGGGCTGCCCGTCACTCATTTATTGCATGCTGATGTCTTTACCCAAACCTGAGCAGGGAGAGAAGGTCTGAGCAGCCCGGATTTCCAACTCACAGTTTTCCCTAGGGTTCTGAACAACTGGCTTCCAGCCTGGAGGCTTCTCTTGCCTTGGGGTTGATTTGGAGAAAGAAAAAAATGTAATATTTGTTATTATCAAGACTCATAATACTCAGTGATTGTGAGCTTTCTGAGTGGTTGTTTATGCAGGATCTTTCTTGTTATCCACATCGTATCAAAGTGAGTGCAGTGAACATGCATACGTGCCTTCTTTAAGGTCTTCGAAAAGGTCATCCACAGCTCCCTCACCTTAAGTTTTTACCTATCCCCTAAAAAGTCTCTCCCCTCTGATCTCCTCTCATCTCCATTGGTTCCCTCCATGCCTCTGTGCCCTAGATGGCCCATGAGTGGTTGAGTCCCCACACAGTGCCTAAGAGGCCTGAAGAATCTCCTTCCTTCAGGTTGAGGTCTGTCGTGCCATAGGCCACGTTTTCCCCACAGAGTAGGGAGTATATGGGTCTGTGTTGTCAGGCTGGCGGCAGGGGTGGTATTGCCCTAGCTCCATGCAACTGAACATAGAGATCAGTCTAAAGGACTCGCCCCTCCACACCACAAATTCCACAGAGAAGCCCGGCTTCCCTTGGCAGGTGGCATGGGCCACATAGAAAAGTCTTTGGGTTAATTCTTTAGTCCTTTGAACAAACTCTACGTGTTCAAGTCCCCCTGAAACAAGCTCCAGGACCCTAAGCCATCCATTTCTTGCTGCTCCCTACTTGAAGTCTCTCTGATCAGCTGGGTCTGGTCTGGATGTTGTCCATTTTCTGAGGGCCCAACCTCACTCTCCTCCTCTGCCATCCCCATATCTGTCTCCCCAGCTTACCAGACAGGGGCAGGCATGTGGCCCTGGCCCCAGGCAGCCCCCACCAAAAGCACCAGAGTCCACACTGGAGAAGGCCTGAGGGGACTCAGAGACGGCTCCTGGGAGAGGGAAGACACAGAGAGGGGCCTGGGCCACCTTATACCCCCCAGCCCTCCTCGCTTGGTATCCTTCCGAGGATGCCATGAAAACTGGACAGTAAGAGATCACGAGAGTGCTCTGGGCAATGAAAACTACCAGGGCCAAAATTTAAAATCCGATAGAAGAGTTATAAATAGAAGTCAAAAGAAATCAAATCAGAGCCAGAGAGAGAAAAAAGAAAGAGACTTGGAGGATCAATCCAAGAGGTGGAACATCCAACCAAGTGGTTTCAAAGAGAGAACCAAGGAAAATAAATGACTTAAGAAAAACCACACAAGATTTCCCAGAGCTGAGATTCCAGTCTCTCAAGTTAAAAGGGGTCTAGTATGATGAATGCAGAGAGACCCATGAAAGGCATGTTGTGAAATTTCAGAGTAACGGGTGAAGAGGGAATCCTAAACACTTCCAGACAGAAAACAGCAGGTCACATACTAAGGATCAGAACTCAGCATGGCATCAGACTTCTCATAGCCACCATGGATTCTAGAAGGCAATAGAATATTGTCTGCAGAATTCCAACAAAATCACTTCAAACTCAAAATTCTATAGCTGGCAACAGTGGCAAAGACAACTAAAGATCAAATACAGTGAGGACTGGAGACATGTACTGGCAAAGAATTGAAAAAGATGTCACAGAGGAAGACATACAACCAGCCAGTGAACATCGGAAAGCTGCTTTGCTTCACTAGTAGGGGAAATACTCATCAAAACCACGACTGTTGTAGTGACAATATCAAAAATTGTGTTGTCCAGGACACAGATAGACACACTCAGATACATTGACGCTAAGACTGTATGGTGGGGAACACTTTTTAGAAGGTAATTTAAATGACTATTAAAATTTCATATGTGTTTAACTTCGACCCAGCATTTCCTTTCTAGAAATCTTCCCACAGAAATACAGGGGCATTTTTACATAGATGTACGTACTTTAAAGATGTTCATTGCAGCACTGTTCACAATCAGAATAAAAAATCGAGATTATCTAAGTGTTTACCAGTAGATATGTGGTGGGATCATATTCAAGGACTATTATTCATATTAAGAAATTTTATATAGGTGTTCAAAGGAATGGTGCTCTTCAAAAAATTAAGAATAGAATTACCATACAATCCGGGTGTATACCCCAAAGAATCGAAAACAGAGACTCCAACAGGTCCTTGTACACCCATGTTTATATGGCATTATGCACAATAGCCAAGAGGTGGAAGTAACCCAAGGGGCCACAGACAAATGGCTAAACACAATGTATGCATACACAATGGAGTATTATGCCGCCTTGAAAAGGAAGTTTGGACACCTGCTTCAACACGGATGAAACTTGAGGACACAGCTAAGTGAGAGAAGCTTGACACAGAGGGGCAGGCACTGTGTGATTCCACTTATGTGAGGTCCATAGAGTGGTTATGCTCATAGAGACAGCAGAATGGTGGTTGCCCAGGGTTGGGGAGGGGGAATGGGGAGTTAGTGTTTCATGGGGACAGAGTTTCAGTTGGGAAAATGAAGAGGTCTGGAGATGGATGGAGATGATAGTTTTACAACAATGTGAATGGACTCAGTGCCACTGAACTAGACACCTAAGAAGGGTTAAGAAGATGAATTTTATGTGTGTTTTACCACAGTTTAAAAAATGATTTTAAAAAGTGTTACTTGATATTACGATATTGTAACATTTATTCCTGACTTAGAGAAGAAGGGAACTGTGGCAGATCTGTATGTTCTGATACGGGAGGAACAGCTCTCTTAGTGAAATAGGTGACTCAGAAAAACAAACTTACACTGTGATCTCATTTATGTAAAATCCCCAAACAAATGTATATGTTTATAATATATATTTAGGTCTAGACACAGAGCTAGAACAAGGATACATAGCAAGCTGTTCACAGTGGTTCCTCTGGGAAGGCGTGACTAGAATTTCCATGTGTTCTCCATATTTACGCACACAGCAAGAATGCCGCCGTGCAGTCATGTGTGACAGATTTGGCTCGTTATAGAGACCTGAGAGGAAGCCATGTGAGGGGTCTGGTGGGGAAAAAGCCAGACTGGAGGGTTTAAGGAGGGAGTGAAAGTGGAAGGACAGGTTCTCAACAAGAGGCAGGGACAAGTTTCAGAGCTGTAGGGGAGAGCAGGGGCGCAATTGAGACAAAATAGGGTCTTTTCAAGAGAAGAGAGATCTGAGCCTGTATAAATGCTCATGGGAAGGTCCAACAGCCAGTGAGATGAGAAAGGGCTCATGAGAAGGTGGGAAGGAAGAGTCTAGAAGACAGACAACAGGAGGGACACAACCAGCCCTTGATGAGAAAGATTCAGGGGGCAGGGGGTGTGCATGTTTAACGGCTTCTTTATCTGTGAATAAGGGAGTGGAGAAGGGTCTGGGGCAAGAAGGCCACCAATCCTGCCCACAGCCAGCTCACCTCTACCTCCCAGCTGGGCTCATGCCAGCCCCCTCTCCTCTGCCTCACCCCTTCCTGCCTTTTGCCACACCTCACAATTGCAGGACACACTTTACAATTGCATCAGGACTTCACTCCAAGTCTGGTGGGCAGACAGACAAGTAGCCAGGCAGATAAGTACTTTGGTAGGGAACGTGGAGTCCTTGCCCCAGGTCGCTGGTGACAGGAAGGGGAGGGACCTGGTTAGGGGAAGCTTTTTGCAAGCAGTGACGCATTAGGGGCCTTCTAAACTGCAAAGAGATGGTAACCAGACAAGTTAGGAAGGCACCTTCCAGGAGGAGGGAATGTTCCAAGCTTGGAGGGTGCGGGCGCTTTCAGAGAATGACTGTGTGTGTGTGTGTGTGTGTGTGTGTGTGTGTGTGTGTGTGTGTGTGTGTGTGTGTGTGCACATGTGTGCACAGGTGTAACACTGGGCAGAGGCAGGGGCTCTGCCTTGGAGGATATCGAATGCCCCTGCTGTGAGGAGCCACCAAAAGGTTTTAATCAATGTGGGGGTGACTTTATCCCACTTGCATTTTCAAAACACTGTCCTGGCAGCCTGGATGGATAGGGATCAAGGAGAGGCTGGTCAAAGCCTGGGAGATGGGAGGGTGAGAGATAGTGAGAGATGGTGGCCCCAATGCATGAGGCATGAGGCAGGAGTGGGGATGTGAGTGGGTTGAGAGTCCTCCAGGAGCTGGAAACAGCAGTTCTTGCAGGCTAACCTAACCACCTCACATCCTCTTCATTGCAAAATGATTGTCCTCATTTTCCATGTGTGGGTCTGAGTGCTGGAGAAATGAACTCAATTGCCCAGATGGGAGCATGGCGCTCAGTCCCCACGCTGTATCTTCTCCACCTTTCTGTGAGGTGCCTCCCCCAGGGGCTGTCAGTCAGGGGGCTTCTGGGTGGGGGAAGGGCCCCACACTGGCAGAGCAGCTCTGACCTGTTTCATAAATGGCTATTCTACCTAAGATGGCTGGGTTGGAGGCTTTTGAAAACCCTGTCGATGCTCATTCACACGCAGAGCTGTATCTTGGCCGGAGGACCACCTGGCATGCAAGGAGCTCAGCTATCACATCCAGATGCCCTGTGTCCCACCACACCCAGGTGTTCCTAGAAACCTTCCTCATTCCCATCACCTTGTCAGCTCCCTACTCCCTACTATCAAACCCATTTTCTCCTTTGTCCCTGACAAGTGAGCGGACCATTCTCTTGAGCTGTCAGGGAGGGGTGCCAGGCATGAGAGAGGGAAGTCCCAAACCCCTTTGCAGTCTGGAGACTCGTGCCCAAATGAGTACCAACAGGACCCATGCAGGAGTCAATCCCAGGGAGAGAGGTTCTCTGGCCCTTCAGATCAAATCTGAGACTATATAAAGGATGCCCAGCCCGCACCATGATCTACCCATCCTCCATACCAGGTTAGGAGAGTGAGCACCAAAGGGACCAAGCCAGGAAAGGGTTAACCCAGGGACGAGCAGCAGAAGCCAGTTGACCCACAGCCCCTCCAGGTTGGGCAATAAGTCTGCTGAGGGCTGCCTGGCTGACCTCCCTTTGGCGCCACCAGGCTGGGCAATCACAGCTTCCAAGTAGTCTGGGGCTGGGGGTTGGGACTCAAGGCAGGACAGGAAGAGCTGGTGGTGCAGGAGGAAACCACTGGGCTCTGCATTTTGGGGACTCAGGTACCGAACAAGGGTTTGTCACTTGACAAGACTGGCAGCTCAGGAATTGGTATGAGAGACTCCGGGACTTGGAAAAACCTGGGAATCACTCGAGAGACCTGGAGCCAGTCCTGGCTTCCCTGTGTGTCCTGGGACACTTTGCTCACCCTCTCTGGGCCTCAGTTTCCTCATCTGTAAGATGGAAAGACTACACAGCCAATTTTTTTTTTAATCAGAAATTGTGGTGGGTAGAAATACTGATTTTTTTTTAATGATAAATTTTTTTTAATCGGGAAGGAAGTTTATAGACATCTGGGCATGACCCACATAAGCTGGGAGTCATAATGCTGCCTGTTTTTCTGTTGCCAGTAATCTTTCAAAATGTCACAGTTTTATGATGGAATTTTAGACGAATACACCAGCTGGAAATAATACACTTAACATTCAACTTCGTTTACAACGTCTAAGAGGTTCCATTTAGCTAAGCCAACTCCAGCAACAATCACCTGTTATGGTGAGACCAGTAGACTGGGCAGTTCCAGGAAAAGCCCAGGCAGCCTGTGGGCTGCGGCAGGCAGGTTTATTTGGTCAGCCTGGTGCTCAGGTCCAGAGAGAGACTCGGGCCAGCAGTACCCAAGGCCAAGAAGCCATAGTCAAGATGGTTGCAGGATTCTGGGGCTGCAGAAGGCTGCTGACTTGGCTCCTAGCGCCGGGAGACTTGAATGGTGGGGAGGCTGGTAGGTGCTTTCTGCCTCTCCTGGGAGGAAGTGGGAGCCGGGGGCAGGGATGGACTGGGAAGGAGTTGTAATGGAGAGATGGATGGGCCTCTCCCTCTGCTCTCTCCTTTCCCCACGAAGAGGGACGAGGCGTCCGGGAGCCTGGCTGCTGCTCGTGACGCTCCCTCTCAATGTCTTGTAACAGTGGCAATGCCTGTAATCTCTCTGGGTCTCAGTTTTTGAAAAATGGGGATCTTTTCCATCTCTGGCTTGCTCGTGGGGTTAGGAGAACAAACCCGATGAATCACAAAGCGTTCAACAAACACAAGGCACCTCCATTAAACAATAATGTAACCTGATGACTCAGAACTGGGGGGCAGGCTTCTGGCCCACCAGGAAGTCGGAGGAGGTGCTCGGCCATTTACCTGGTGGAACTTAGTTTTAGTTCCCAGTATGATAAATGGAGACGATCCCTGAGGTCCTCTATTTCCTGAACTTATGATGAGAATCACAACAGATCGTGCAGGCACCAGAGTTTTAATATGTTGTTGGTCATTGTCATAATAGTCCAGAAGAAAGCTCACACTCCTGGCCCATACTGGCTTCTGAAGCCTAGCAGCGCCCTCCTTCCGTGTCATGTGCGTCGCAGGGACCCTGCTGCTCACCAGGTTTTCCCATCTAGGACCACTCAAAACTGTCACATACCAAGCTGGCTATACCTACATCAAAGAGCTCCCATCTTTTGCCCCCAGGGATCTGCCCACCCTCGGAGGACAAGGGCCATGAGTGGCACAGACTGTCATTCCATATTCCCCAGCACTTAGTGCAAGGACTGGCACATAGTAGGCCCTCCACAGACGTTAAATAAATGAATTATGTCTTTAATCTTTTTAACATACCCATCACACCTGGCCCAGGTCATATAGTTCAGGTTCCTTTAACTATTTTTTTAAAAAACTTGAAGCAATAAGAGGTCTGAAGAGTAGTCAAAGAATAAGATGAGTGGCCCTGAATTCTGGGGGAAGAAGAGCCGGGTACGCGGCCAGGGAATGTCTAGGCAAGCTAAGAGGTGGACAAGCCTTTGGAGTTGAGTCCTAAATCTTGGGTCCAGGTCTGAGCTCTCATTTATTAGGGGGATTTCTTGGGCTTCAGGAAAAGTGTCTTAGCTTCAGTTTTGCCAGCAAGAGAGATCCACGGCAGCGAAACAAGAACCAGATGCCATATATGAAAACCACAATACAAATTTTTATTGAAATATGCGGACAGAGCTCTAAAGATCTATTGTGTGCAGAATTCCCTAACGTTTCCCAGAAAGGCCTGAAGAGGGCACTGTACTCCAGGAGCTGGAATGGCTGCCCTCCGAATTCTCCTCTGGATCCACCCCTTGGCTGACTCCGTCCACTGAGGCGTCACTCCCACCCCACCCCACAAATACACTTGGTAAATACCCTCCAACTCCCCAACTGCCCATAATTTCTCCTGCTGCAAATTGCCAAATATTCTCTTTTGCGTATTTGCAAAGGCGTAGTCTGACTTCTTCTAAGTCTTGTGATAAAAGCAGAAAGAGTCCCCGCATAGATGATAATGGCCAGGAATGGGGTCCTGGTACAGTTTTGTGACATCTTTTGCTATCTGCACATGCCTCTCTTGGGGGGTAGGTACTTTGCAGCTGAAGCATTATTTCTGGGGAGGAATTTGAAGCGGATTGTCAGCGTAAAGGGTAGATTTAGAAGCAGGGATCAAGAGTGGAGAACTACCTACAGTAGCCCTGGACACAGAATAAGTCTCAATGAGAGCTGTCTGGAAGGATGGTTCCTCCTGCAAGTTTCAGAGTAGAGCATCAGTGGTGACTGTACCCAGGCAAGGAAAGACGTCAGCTGGATTTAGAGGGGGCTTGTGTGCGGAGAAGGCAAAGGCTGTGTCACATTAGCTGAAATGGCCACAGAAAAGAGGCAGGAAATAATAAGGGTTCTGTGGCCAGGGTTGGCAACTGCCTACTGAGGAATAGCCTTGATGGAGCCACCGTATTGACCAGCGTAGGCAGAGCCTGTGGCCTCTGGTCCACTGGGGTCAGGAGGTCAGCTAGGCCATGCGAGTAGGCACGTAGGGCTCACCTCCACCTTAGTTTCCCAGGCCCGCTGCCTGCTGCCAGGGTGGGAGCAGAGCCAGGGAAGTAGGGGGTTCCCAGGAAAACAGAAAAGCCCAGAGCCACGTGTGGTTTTGGTTCTTGCCAGTGAGATTGAGAAATACACAACACTTGGACCCAGGGAGGGCCTGGGACCAGCCCCCATTCTACCTTCATGGCTCCTACCCCCCTCCTTGTCCAGTGGGCTCTTGCTGTCACGGGAGTCCCGTGAGACCTAGAGAATTCATGGCTTGCCACCTAAACTCTCCAGTCCATCCTGTCCCTGCTTGGTAGGTACAAAAGGAGGTGCTGCCCTGCGGCTTGTCCTGGCATCACCAAGATGAGTTTCAGTGTCGCCCAGGGTGGCAGTGTCCCCGAGGTTAAGCTGATCTTTAAATTCCTCCTTCTTCGGAGCCTTAGGCTGGCCCAGTGACATCCTTAGATCTGAGTTGAGCTCTGGACAGTTCCTCTGGCCCTTGAGATGTCACCGTTGGCCCTGGAGTGTCCGTGGGACAGGCTGGTGCTGAGCTGATAGCCCCTTGATGGGGTGGGAGTGGTGGTGTGGAAGGTGTGGCATAGGCAGTGGTGGTGAGCGAGGTGGTGGACATGCCTAGGGTGGGAGCACCTGGTCACCTGTCCCCTCTCCTGCAGGCCTCCCCTGTGTACAGCTTCAGCTTTCCCCGCAGAAAATTGGAGTAGATTCGGAAAAGTTTGCACAAAGTATCAACAGAGAATGTTCGGAGTGGAGCAGCGGAGGCTGTGTCTGGAAGGGAGATGGCTTCCTTCTGCTAAGGAGAGAACAGAAGGTTACTGCATGGGGGTCCCGAAGGGAGATGGTACTTGGGACAGAACTGGAGGGGAGATGAGAGAGCCTTGGGGTTCCTTGGCAGGGCCCTTCCACTGTTTTACAGAAAGGGGCAAAGAGCCATGTGCTACACACCTGGGCTCCCAGCGCCCGAAGGAGGGATGTGAGGCTGCGCAAACCGCTGATGGCTTTATCCACATGCAGCTGCAGGGTCCCAACTGGCTGGGAGGAATTGGCCAACAGGGCCTGGCCCCGAAGTACGGCTTCTGAGAGCAGGGCCAGGCCCTGCCACACTTCCGTTGCCTGGTGCCCGACCTAAAGGGAAAGGAGACTTGCAGTCAGTTGGCCCAAGTCAGCCCCTCCTTTTCCCTCTTAGCAGCCCTGAGCTGGAGGCTGAGCGACAGAAGGCGTGGAATAAGTTCTGTGGAATGAATGAATGAACATACTCCATTCAGCCTTCATCTTTGCTACTCCATTTCTTCTCTCTCTGTATCATTCTCCCTCCAATCCTATTGGATTCCCAAAAATAAGACTCCCCAATAAGAAGGGGAAAAAGATAAACTCACCTCCATCCTCTTCCAAGCATGGAAGTTAACCTTGGTGTCTGGGACGGTGATATTCTCACCAAAACTGCAGCTGTCCGCACAGCCCATCTGAAATGCACAACCCCAGGGGCTCGGGTCATGGGACCCTCCAGCTTTGCCCCATATCTGGCTTCCACGTAGGTTTTACTGAGGGCTCTGGCTTCCCACCTCCACCCCTGAACCAAGGGCCAGGAAGGAGTCCAGGTTCCCGGATCTTGGAGGAGACTGCTGGACCCCTGAGACTGACCTCTGTGGACTTGTCCCAGAAAGGGGGCCTCACCGTGGCATTTTCGGCCTCCCTGGCCTCCAGGATGTACATCTCCAGGACTCGGCTGTCACAGATAAGGCGTGGCAGAGCACCCATGACGGGGAGGCCCAGAGGAAGCAGCAGTAAAGAGAACAGAAGCAGCAGGGCAGGACATTCTAGAAAAGAGCCAGGCTGAGTGGGCAGCGAGGAGGGTAGCAGAAGGCTTCGTTTGGAGGGGCAGGCTCACGCATCCCGTTCCGCTGCCCCCAGCCAGTCCTCCGACCGCAACCTGGCCCGCGCTCAGGTTCTGCCTCCTCTGCCTTCATTCAATCCGGCTGCAGCGCGCACACCCCACCCCCCAACTACCGGCATCCACTTCTCCGGGCCAAACTTCAGTCCCAGTGCGACAGAAGCTGCCCCTCTCGCAGATCCGGGCTATTGCTCCAAGACCCAGGTATCAGCTTCCTCTCCACCCGGAGAGCAGCCCCTCGCTCCCCTGAACCCCAAACCTTGTCCCCGACTCCAGGTCACATTGCGCCTCTCCCTGGGACTCCCCAAGCCCTACCGGCACGTGGAGGCTGCCCCACCCCCCTTGCCTTTCCAGGGGCTTTGGCAAGTCGCGGGTCCTTGAACCCAGCAGCCACCTCGGGGCCACTAGCCCCAGCGGTAAATTCCTCTTCAAACAGGGGCCGGGGCGGTCGGGCGAGTACTCACCGCACACCCCCATCTCCGCGCCCCTCCCGGCCCCTCAGCGACCCGGGGCTCGGCGGGCGCCCGCGCCGGGGACCCTCATCCCGGGAAGCTCGGCGGGCAGGGCGAGCCCACGGCCGGGTTGGGGGGCAGAGCGAGCGAGGGCCCCTGGCCAGGGTCCGGTAGGACGCGCGGCGAGGCGACCGGCCGGGGTTGGCCAGGAACTGCCGCTGCGGCCGGGGGTCGGAGCTGTTATCAGCCTGTGTGCGTGCGTGTGTGGGGTTGGGGTCAGGCTGTGTGCGTGAGGGGTCGCGGGAGGTGGGAACCAGCGGGGTCAGACAGGGCCAGGACGCCTGGGTCGGGGGCTCCACGGGGGAGAACCGAGCGGCTGCGCGCGCGAGGCACCGCTCCCAGGGCGCCTGACCCCGGGTTCGAGGGTGCCGCCGGGTGCGCGCCGGCGGGAGGGCTGCCGTTCTGGGGAAGGTGGGAACCCCGACTCCTCGAAGGGTAGGGGGGCCTCAGAGCTGGGAGCGCCTGGGTGCCTGCCTGCAAGGCTGCCGGATCTGAAAGCTCGGAGGGTGCTGCCAAGGCGCAAGTCGGTTGCCTTCCTTCCTGCAGCCCCGGTATCTGTTCTAGACACCAGTGCTGTTCGTTTCGAGTTATTTGATGGGAGTGCAGGGAGCAAGAAATTTGGGGGTCTCGTTCCCCCACTCCTCACTTTCTAGGACCCTGAAAAACCAGAAATTGAACTTTTAGGGCACAGAGCACACGGTATGCTGGTGCAGGACACATGCAATTTGACATCCTTTTTCTGACCTGTGATACAGGTTAGGCTGCGTGGTAAAACTGAAGAACTCTGAAACAGAGCCAACCAGCAGAGTGATGGCAGTTCACATTTGCAGCTAAACCTTTATGGCTTCTAGGAAGCCCTGAGGCAGAGGAGCAAGCTTCCCCCCCCCCAGCAGGAGTCCAAGACTGGCTGGCCTTTCTAACTTTGGAAAGTAGCCTCAATGGCTTCCCCTGTTAAATGGGCATTGATGACAGCACAGTCCCACCCCACTGAGGGTCCATGGAAGACAGCAAAGTCCTACAATACAGGTGGTTGTATGTATTCCTTTCCTCCCTGTCCAGCCTCTGCGATATTATTTTATTCATGCATTCAGCACCTTCTTTGTGCAAGACACTTGACTACACACTCTCAAGACAAAAAGACTGAGAAGCTCCTGCCTCCTGGAGTTTGCAGCTTACAACAGAGATAAAATGGGTACACAGGGCAGTGTGTGTGGGTGGGAGAATGCAGATTGAGCTGGGGGAATCAAGGAAGATTTGATAGTGGAAACAACAAGGAGTTCAGCCCTGAAGGGCTGGTAGGATTTAATTAGGAAGAGATGTGAGATGGGCGGGAGAGGCCGAATCAGCTAACTGAAAGGAGGATCAGGTGTGGGATCATGGAAGGGAGAGACGGAGATTAGGCCAGAGTACTGGTTGGGAAGGGCCTTGAATGCCACTCCGAAACATTTGAATTTTGTTAGGAAAGAGTGGGAAACTTTCATTCACTTAGTCAAGAAATATTTAGTTCTTCAAGAAATGAATATTCATTAAAGAAATACCTAAGACCTGGGGCTAGAACAGGTGAGTGAAACAGACAAGATTGCTTGCCCTGGTGGAGCTGCCCAGGAGAGAGGCAGATGGTAAACACAAACATGAATGAAAGGCAGAGGTTCTCCCAAGACAATGACAAGAAGAAGAGGCACGGAAGGGGCCCAGGAGGTTGCAGCTTTAGAGGAGGCAGTCAAGGATGCCTGCTGAGAAGTGACTTGAATAAAGTCTTATGACGTTGAGGGAGCGAGCCATGCAAGGTGGGGGCATGATCAAAGAGGAGGTCAGAAGGATGAGTGGGAGGGGCAGAGACCAGCTGGTGTGCTTCTGACAGGAGATGATGAGGCCCTTAACTTGCTCCCCTGCCCTGCTCTGGGGCCCACCGGCACTGCTGGACTGCCATCTGCACAATCCCACAGTTCCCCTGGTACCCAGGCAGCCTCCCAGCCCCACTTGGCCGGCATAGCCAGGTTCTGCTCACTTCCCAAATCCCAGCTGTGGGACAAACACATGCACACTCACGTCCACACACATCTGAACGTGCGTTCTGTCCCACCCCCCACCCCCACCTCCCAGGCTCTGCTCTCTGGGTCCTGACTCCTGCGTCACTGCCCTGACCTGACCACAGAGAGGGGGCCAGAGACAGATGTGGGGTGGACACAGACTGAGGAGGAGGAGGAGAGGAGGAGCCTTTGGAGCTGTGGGACCTACTCCTTCCATTACAGCAGCTTGTCTGAGGCCCCTTGGCCCCTAACTTCAAGAAAGGAGGGAGATGGGCCGTGAACACCAGCCCCTGGATGCTAGGACCTGCTGGCCCAGGTGGTGCCAGCTCATCCTCTGGGGCTTTTGGAGAGGTGAAGAGAGGATTTCACCTGTCCCATGCCCAGCCCCTAAACTGTAGTAACTCTACTAAGAGGGCAGAAGCTGGTTTGGGGGCCAACTTCAAGCCAGGTGCTCCTGGGTACTGCCCAGCATGGTCCAGCTAGCCATCCTTGACAACAGGGTACCCTGAGAGCATGAAGAAAGCAGGAGACAGCTACCTGGGGCTCCCCCTCTGATGCCCACCACCCAGCCAGTGCCCCCTCCATCTGCTCTGTGTGTTCTCTGGCATGGTGCTGGCCCAGTCCTAGGACCACTGCCAAGGGTCTCCTTACTGGCCTCTCCAGTTAATCCCCAAGCCTGCCACTAGATTAACTTTTCCATTGAAGAGCCTCGTTCATGTCACTCCCCAGAGCAGGAGCCTGTCCTGGCTCCTAGCTCCCTCAGAACCGAGACCCTCTGTGTTCTGCCACCCACCTACCTTTCCAGCCTATTCTCCCATTTGCTCATTCCCACTCCCTCCATCACTGGGGTTCAACTAGATGGTTTGCTGCTTCCTGCCCTTTGCTCACTCGGAGCCCTCCACCTGGGTCCCCGGCCCCCGTCCCCCGTCCCTTCTTCAAAGCCCAAGCCCAAGCATTACCTCCTCTGCGAAGCCTTTCCTGATCCCCCAGTGGGAAGCTGTCTCCTTCTTCTGCACTGCCATCATTTATGTTTCCCGCTGGCTGGGCCACCATGTACAATTGTCAAGGCTGAGCTCTGCCCAAATCCAGGGGGTGCCATTCATATAGACTCTGATAGGAATGGTACTCTCTGGAGTCAGGCAGCACAGGTTCCCTATTAATCAGAGAAAAAAGCAAAGGACAGTGTATGGCAGGTCTTGTTCACATTGTCACCCAGCAGGCATCCAGCATGTCGCCTGCTTGTGGTCAGTATTCATGTGTGGCTTGCATTATGTGGTCCATCCATTCCAGACACCTCAACCAGAGAACAGGAAGCCTTGACAGAGGAAGTGAGCTAATCCTGAGTGCATGCTGGAGCCAGGCCTGGTCAACCTAGCTCTGGGGTCTCGGGGGCTTGTGAGGCCTCCATCCGCTTCCTGAGCAAACAGCCACTGAGGCAGGGCCTGAAAAGGGACAGTTGTGACAGGAGGATGGTGGGGGTGGAGGCAGGCTCTGTGCCATGGAGTCTTCCTGGCTTGAAAATCCAAGAAGCAAATTTACAGCCCCCCTGAGCTGTCCCAGACCCCAGGCAGCACGAAGCCCCAGCTGCCTGGAGTCGTGTTGGGGACGAAGTGGGACCTCTGGGCCTCTCCTCCCTCCTCCTTTCCAAGCAGTGGCTTCTTGGCTTGGTTCGGGAGTTCAGCCAGCGGCCCAGAAGACCTTCTGTGCTGGGAAATGAGGTGGCCGGGGACTATGGAGGTTGTGGTGGGGGAGGGCTTCCTGGCCCTTGGGGAACTGGGAAGGGAGCAAGAATACTGGACAACGGATTCCTGCCAGAGAACCAAAAAGTCCTGTGTGAAGGTCAATTTTGAGAAACTGAGGCAAGGGCTGCTTATTTGGCCACTAAGTAGCTAGTAGAACCAGATATCTGTGTTTCTTTTCTCAGCCAGCCACTCTGTGGCCCAAGGCTTAAAGTGACTGCCCAGTAAACAGGGGAGCCCTGATGGGTGCCCGACCTGGACCAGAGACTTTATCCCCTGAGCCTGGGGATGGTGTAAATGACAGTAATCACTTTGTAGTACTGTTGTAGGATTGGGTAATGCCCGGCACAGGGCAATCAGTAAATGCAAGCTATTACCACTGCGCTCTGCTTTATTAGTCCTCCTGTGTGCCCTGCCTTTGGAGGCCAGGAGACCAAATCCTCAGCATATTCTCAGCCTTCCTCTAGCGTCCTCTGCACAGGTTCATAGCATCTTATCTTTGGTGGGGTACCTGTCCCACCACAAGCAACCCACTAGAAAAGAACATGAGAATAGTGGGGTGTGGACAGAGGTATCGCTGAATGTATACATCAGGCACGTTACTGTTCATGCCTTCCTTCACGCACCAACAAAATGTTTCTTTACTTTCAGGAAAGTGTGTTTTTCTTGCAGCAGGTAAGATTCAGACTCTGAGCTGGAAGGGTCCTAGAACTCCATGAAAGTAAAGTCCACCCTCTGCTTGCATACTTCCAGGGACAAGACATTTGCTCTTTCTTAAGGACACAGATGCTTGTTATGGATTAGACAGCAAGCTGTTCCCCTGGGCAGCCATCTGTGCAGCTTTCCATTCATATGTCAGACATTTATTAGTTACTGAATTGGGCAATGAAACCATTTTTCCTTTAGATTATCTCATCAGTTTGACAACTAACTCCCCTGATCACCCCCCGAGAGAACAGAACAAAGGAACAGGCTTCATAAAAAATTAACTTTTTCTTATTACAAAAACAATATGTGACTCCAGAGAAACTGGCAACTATGGCTAAACCGAAATACATAAATTAAGATACACCCAAGATGCTGTTAGGAAGATGGGGTCGTAAGTGGTCATTTTCAGACTACTCTCTTGGTGGGAAAACCGTTGCCTCACCCCATGCTTCTGCACAGTTGGACATCTGTCTCTAAGGAACTACATTTGACACACACTTCTAGTCCAACCTCTCCATGAGGTCCAGGGTTTGCAGAATGTGCCATTCTTCCCCCACTTCTGAACAAGGAACTCACCTGGGACAGAGTGTGGGGACCTTCCTAGGAGGACATCAGCCTATCCAAACCAGTTTTCTTCCTACCAGGTGAGCCACAATTGTAAAAGCCGACAGAATAACCCAGCCTTAGAAATGAGGCACAAGTCGCCTTCCTTCCCCTCACCATCCACACCAGGAGACATAAGACCATTTCTTAGCAAAATGGCTTATACTAACAATAGTAGCCCTTGCTATGTATTGAACCCTTACTAATGCCAGGACAGTTCTTAGCTCTATACGAATTATTTGTCTTTTTAAATCTATGTGTCCTTCTTCCTCTTAGACTTTACAAGACTGGTAGTTTATACCTCCCTGGGCAGGCCTGGCACCTAACAGATTCCTACAGCTGGTGGATGCCCAAGAATGCTGCATATGATGAGCAAAGGCCTACACCCTCCTCCAAGATCAGCATCTCAATTCTGGCCTCTGGAGCTCTGCTCTTGAAGTAGGGGTCATTTCACATTCACTGTGGGCTCGACAGCTGTTCAGTGAAAAGAAGAGAGAGGACTGCGTTTGGAAATACCTTCTGCCCCATCCCAAGCTTGGATGGAAGACACTTCAGAGAGCCAGCAGGAGGGAATGGAACAGAGGCCAGAGCTGGCCTCCCTACTGGAGGGATCTATGGACTCCAGTAGATGCAGGAGCCTTCTCCATCCCCCGAACTGCCCCCACACACTAAAGAGTGGCCCCAGACCCTCTATTTCTTCAGTGGCAAAGTCTTGGGGTTATTTCTGCAAACCTGCCACTGAGGGAAGCCCCACTGGCAAGCAGTGAGAGAACATGGAGAACATGGAGTAAAAACAACAAATAGTAGCTGCCAAAACAAATCAAATGCAAAAGGGCTACCTGCCACCACCTCAGCTGGGCCCAGGCCAGGAGCGCAGAGACACAAGAACACATACGTGCGGGGAGACACATGGTTCAACGGCTCCCTGCCTGCTCCCCACTCCACTACTGGGGCGTTCCAGGACAAGGAAGCCTTGCAGTCAAGGCTGACAGGGGAATGATTGGGGGGGTTGGGGAGGTCTGGTAGAAAGGTCTCCAGTTTTGTCTCCCTAGTGCCTCCTTGCTTTCTAGCCACCATGAATGACCCACCAGTCCCAGAACACACCCTGCCTATTCATGAATGCCCTTTGTGCCTGTGAACCCCTCTGCCAGATGTGACCTCTCCCCTCTCTTTTGCCCAGCAAAC
>JAVSCE010005288.1:0-83678 GCA_032199065.1 Smutsia gigantea
TGTCTGATACAAGTACTGCAACTCCTACTTTTTCTCCATATTAGTTGCATGCATTATCTTTTTCCATCCCTTCACTTTTTGTCTGTGCATGTCTTTGGGTTTGAGGTGAGTCTCTTGTAAGTAGCATATAGATGGGTCTTGCTTTTTTATCCATTCTGTTACTCTGTGTCTTTTGACTGGTGCATTCAGTCCATTTACATTTAGGGTGATTTTTGATAGATATGTACTTATTGCCATTGCAGGCTTTAGATTTGTGCTTACCAAAGGTTCAAGGGTTGCTTCTTTACTAACAGTCTAACAACTTTCTTGTTAAGTTATTGTAAACACAGTGTGATGTTTCTTTATTTCTCTCCCTTCTTATTCTTCCTCCTCCATTCTTTATATACTAGGTGTTTTATTCTTTGCCTTAGTTAGTATTTGGATAGTCTGCTTTCTTTGCTACGATTTTATTTTCTCTGGTGACATCTTTTTAGCCTTAGGAGTGCTTCCCTCTAGAGCAGTCCGTTTAAGATGTCCTGTAGAGGTGGTTTATGGGAGGCAAATTCTCTCAGCTTTCGCTTGTCTGGAAATTGTTTAATCCCTCTGTCATATTTAAATGATTATCATGCTGGATACAATATTCTTTGTTTGAGGCCCTTCTGTTTCATTTCGTTAAATATTTCATGCCATTCTCTTCTGGCCTGTAAGGTTTCTTTTGAGAAGTCTGATGATAGTCTGATGGGTTTTCCTTTGTAGGTGATCTTTTTTCTCTCTCTAGCTGCCTTTAATCCTCTGTCTTTATCTTTGATCTTTGCCATTTTAATTGTTATGTGTCTTGGTGTTGTCTTCCTTGGGTCCCTTGTTTTGGGAGATCTGTGGGCTTCGGTGAACTGTGAGACTATTTTCTTCCTCAGCATGGAGATGTTTTCAGCCATTATTTCTTCAGACACTTTCTATCCCCTTTTCCGTCTCTTCTTCCTCTGGTACTCCTATAATGCGAATATTGTTCTGTTTGGATTGGTTACACAGTTCTCTTAATATTCTTTCATTCCTAGAGATCCTTTTATCTCTCTCTGCCTCAGCTTCTCTGTATTCCTATTTCTATTCCATTAACAGTCTCTTGCATCTCATCCAGTCTGCTGCTAAGGCCATCGATGGTTTGTCTCATTTCTGCATTGTCTTTCCTCACTTCCCTCACTTTGTCCCTCAGCTCTTGCATATTTCTCTGTTGATCCATCAGTATGGTTATGACTTTTTTTCCAAATTCATTTTCAGGAAGGTTGTGCATTTCCATCCCTTCAGATTCCCCTTTGTGGTGTTTTCTGGGTCTGGGTAAGTTTTGTTTGTACCATATTGCTCTGTCTTCATGGCAATAGAAGTGGTCACTGGTAGGTGCCACGTATGTCAGCTGGGCTCTTTAAGACCTTTACAAAGAAAAAAAAAAAAGAAAAGAAAAAAGAAAGAAAGAAAGAAAAAACAACGCTCACTGGGAGTAGATTCTTTGGGGATGGTGTAGGTGGCGCTGTTGCTCCACTATTCCGCAGCAGCGTCTGTGCCACTCCACAGGGCCCTTTGTAGCTCTGGCTGGGGTGGGAACGAATGGGAGGCTTTTGATCAGTGTGGGAAATCTGAGTGCAGCTACTTTTTCCCAGTCACTAGCCAAGCGGTCTGAAATTCCCCCAGCCTCCCAGCCTGCTGGGCGACTGTTCTGGGATGATCCTGGGCCCTTGTCTCTTTAAGATCGCTAAAAAACGCACACACTTTTCTTTTGTCCCGGGGATCTGTCTGCAAGGACCCGGGTGCATTCCCAGGCTCAGATCCTGCACCCTCTGTCTCTCCAGTCTCCGATACAGTGCGCAATGTGTGTCAGCGCTCCCAGGGGAGTTCCCCAGGGCTGGTTATTTAGCGGGCCTGTACTTCCACTCCCTCCCGCCTGTGAATCCTCTCCTCCCGCCAGTGCTCTGGGGTGGGGAAGTGCTCGGATACCTCTGGGTCACAGCTGTGTGTCTTAACCGCCTCGCGGGGTGCCGAGTCCTCTCAGGTGTAGATGCAGGGTGTGTACTGTCCTGTGTCTTCTGGTCTGTTTTTTATGAATAGTTGTATTTGTTGTATTTTCATAAATACATATGGTTTTGGGAGGAGATTTCTGCTGCCCTGCTCATGCCGCCATCTTCCCGGATGTCGGCTAACTTCTTTTGAATAGTCATTATACTCAACTCAGGGTTTGGACCTATAAAGTATTTAAGAAACCTTCCGTTTGACTGTCATATGTATCTGAAAATAAATACTCTGTGACAGCCGAAAAAAAAAAATCAGTAGGCATGCACTTGGACTCTGCTGTTGATTAATGAACAGGTTATGCTCAAGCATCAACATAGTAATGAGTATGTCTTCTATTTAGTTCAAAATCTTTCAACCTGTTTTCTTCTTCTGAACATTACTTAGCAGTATAAGAGGTTAAGTATTTGTAAATATAGAACCCTATATATATACATTTATATATATATTAGGCTAAAAATGATAATCCATTATTTACCTCATTTATTATATGTAAATATGTTTTTTATTTTGTTAGAAACAGGTTAAGGGCAATTTCTGGGATATCTCTTTAGCAGTTTCTTTCTTTGCCTGAAACAACACTCATCTAATATATGTATGAGGGTAGATAGAGGATAAAAACTTTTAATAGCACTGCCGGTGCAGTTTTTTGAGAGTTAAGAGATTTGTAAAATCAGAGATGTTTTCCTATTAACTACAAAACTTGTGGTACTGAAATGACTTCTAAACTTGGTGATGCACGTTTTACCATTTGTCTTACCATATGTCTGTTCTATGCTACATCATCCCCATTTCAAAGATTCTTCCAGCAAGTCAGAAGTAGCCAAACATCTACCATGTCAACATTGTCTAAAGAAGAATGCAAAGTATTATTTTCCTGACACAATTTACTTTAGCACCTCATTTTATGGTTCATGTGGATAACTGAAAAAAACAATAGAACTGCAGTGGGAAACTGACAGTGAATCATGGCATCCTACTCCAAACAGTGAAATTCTTTACAGGCAGTTTTGGATGGCTGGATGTGTCAAGGAGGGCAGAGGAAAAGCCCTGGTAACAATTTTTACTCAGGATCAATGTCTTTGTGTTGTCCATCAGTTCACTGTGAGAGAACATCAGCCATGAAGTAAGTGAATGCTCTACTTTCATAAAGCAGTGCTCTGCTAAAGGCTATGCCTACAGGCACTGCAAAGATGTCTGGAGAGCATTTAAAATAACCTCCTCTCTGTGTGTAGACTTCACCACAAGAATATTTTCATTCACATCTAAGTGGATCTAGAATGAGATAAATAGAAGTCACATTACTGTTTATTAGTAAACTCCATATCTGGACAAATCTCTTCTAATTTGAGGAAGACAAAAATAAAATAATGTGGTCTACCATCAGAACCTATAGAATGAAATGAAAAGCTTAGTGTGAATATTTAGAGGACTTGCAAAACTCATAAAACAGGTTATTACATTTTAGAGACTAGATATTTTAAGATGTCCTGTGCTTTTCTATGTTAGAAGCATACAGCCTCTGTGACACAAAAGCAAAAAACAGAAGCTGTATGGAAAATAAAAGCTAAGAAGAATATTGAAGAGGATGAATTTCAAAGTCAGTGGCTAAGATGAAAGATGAAATAAATTGAAGGAGTGACACAATGACATTAACAGAATAATCAAAATCACTAGAGGATTTAATGAGTATTATTGATTCTATGGAAAAGAGATTACTAATGAGATGACAGACTTGAGAACATTTTCCTGATTTAGAGGGAAACAGAAATAAGCATAATGAGAATGAAAGTAAGTGGTACAGAAATTCAGATTATAGGTGTAACTAGAAAAAATCCAAAGCAAGCAAAATGGACAATTGTTTTTAACAAAAATTTGAAAAATAAAAAACTGTAGGTCCTATAACATCCAAAAAAATTTGCCAAAAAGAAATAAAAATTTGGCTTATCTTAAGTTTCTCTGATGCTATTCCTAAATTCCTGAAGCAATGAAGAAATACTATACTACAGTTTTAAAAGAAAAATATTGACAGTCAAAAATATACATAGCCTATTTTACCCCTAATTTGCTTAAGGGAGAAGTATATACTAATATATGTAATAATTTAGAAAAAATGTCCACCCAACACCCATTTTTGAACAAAAAGATGCTGGAACCAATCAAAATCATTTAAAGTTAAAATAAAAAATATTAAAAATAAAAATAATAAAAATGAATATTTATTGAGTGAATGCTAAGGCATTGTTCTGACTTATTGTAGAGTTAGGTTACATAGTGTGCTAAGTTCATGTTACTTAAGAGCCAAGATCAAGTGTAGGCAGTCTGGCTTTATGACCTCACTCACTCTGTGCAACAGAAATGGTGGTGGCATGTGCCACTGAAACCAAATCAATATATACCTATGATTTGCATAAAATTTGTGATATACAATTATGTTAATTCAACCATAAAAAATAATTGAAAAACAACTTTGAAAGTAATAATTTTGATAAGCTAATCCTTTTGTTGAAATCTTCACTATATGGATATACTTATGTGTATATCTATAACTTTGTTTAAAACATTTAAAAATCATACATGAATACAGACTCAATGTGAAAACATACTGCAGCGTGGGAAGTCTCCAAGACTATTCTTAAGTTCAATGATTCACTAATAAGACTTTCAGAACTCAGCAAAGCCATTATCTTCATGGTTACAGTTTTTACAGTGTAAGGATACAGATTAAAATTAGAACAGGTAGAAGGAGGCACACATCACAGTATCCAGGACAGACAAGGAATACACTTCCTGTTTTCTCCTCCTAGTGGATTTGTACAGATAGCATTTACTTCTACCAGCAATGATGTGTGACAATGTGTATGAAGTATTCGCTACCAGGGTAGCTCTGTCCTTTCCAGAGGTCAAGGTGACACCATGTGGATCAAGGCCTCCAAAATATATCACATTGTTAACATAAACTATATGCAATGGCCCAAAGCCCTCATGAAAACAAAGACATTCTTACTAGATAGGACATCCCAAGGGTTTAAAGGTTACCTCCCACAAGACAGAGACAAGTGTTAACACCTGTCTTTATAATGTGCAGGGTGTGCACAGCCCAGATTTATTGAGCTAATCCTTTATTGCACATATACCAATAACATATTAATTGATGGCTTAAAGAGAAAAATACTCCTTTGCCATTCCCTTGTTGATGCCATGAGGTTATTTCCCGATATTGAAAAACAAAAACTTTTGATAATACAAGCAATGCTTGAATGTCCTGATACATGCACATTTTGTTCTGCTGAGTCTCAGAGATGCTGAGCTGGAGCAAAGGGTATGTACATTTAAAATTTTGATTGACATTTAAGGTTGCATTTCTTTATCATTTGATAAATTGAGTCTTCTCAAGTATGAACAGTTATTTAATTTATGTATTCTTTAGCATAACTTTTGAATATTCAAGTTTTTCACTCTCTCATTTCTTATAAATTTGACCTTTATCCATTGCATTTTAAAATTATTTATCTACTGACATAAGAAACCTACTTATTTTTTATGTTGATCTTACATACAGTCACTTTAACTGTCTTACTATGAATAATTTCCAGTTATCTTTGATTATCTAGTTGCACAGATATATCATTTGTACATAATAGTGGTGTATTTTCTCCTTCTCCAATATTTATACCATCTACTACTTTTCTTGACTTATTACATTGGGCTGACCTTTAAGAACAATATGACCTAGTGGATGCTTTCATCTTGCCTCTGATTTTAAAGGGATGGCTTCATATTTACTATAATATATGCCATAGATATCTGGTAGGGAAGTCTTAATCAAGACAAAGACCTTTCCTCCTTTTTCAAATTCATTCTCCCAGCAAGCATCATTTAAAATTTTTGTCTGAAGCTTTTACTGAATCACCAAGATGACTATATATTTTCTTCTTGCTTAACACTATATATAAAGTATTTAAGAGGAAAAGAAGGGATGTGAACTCAATGATCCAAGAAGGTTTATTGCTAAACCTGAGAGGGACCCCTCTGTTCTGGCCAGCAGAACAAAGAAGGTGTCTCTTACAGGCTAAGATGCTTTTTATCGCCAAGATTTTGTGGGCTTTTTGAGGGGAGGGGTCAGGGAAAAGGGGTGGGCTTGTGGCTTGCTGATGTGTCCTTTGGAGACTGCTTGTAGCCTAGGTAAGATGAAACCTAGATTTCTCTGAGATGGCAGGTGGGTTTATTCCAAAAGGTGGTATCCCTGTCTGGGTTCTATCAGTATTAAGATATGATATTGATATTGAAAGCAGAATTCTCCTTTCCTGGGATGCAATCTGGTTTCAATATACTATAATGTTTTGTTTGGTGATTATTTCACATTTTTTTGGTGTGAATCTATTACTTAAAGAATGTTATTGAAAACCTTATAATAATGAAAAACTGATTTAAAATAAAAGGGATTTATAGCACTGGTGAACAAAAAGACAAAGAAAACATAGTCATAGTCCATCTTGGAAAATAAAAGCAAAAGTTATGGTTTGTAAATAATAAAAGAAGGTGGCAGGAATTCAGCCAATTAGATAAATTATGTCAGTAAGTTTAAATGATAAATTTCTTATACTGGAAGACAGATAATTCCATATTAACTTAAAAAAATTCCATCTAAAGCTGCAAGAAAGACTTTAAAAAAGTAAAACACATAAAATGATAAATAAAAGATAAGTAAAAAATTATTAAAGACAAACAATAATAAAATCACTCTAAGAACACTTCATATTTGAACACTTTTGAATACTTCATTTGTGTGAGGTGGTTCGTGTACATTACCTACCTTGATTCTTACAATAATCTTGATAGCTAGGTATTTTTGTAATCATTTTGCAAATAAAGAAGCTGAGGTTTAACAGAATAAAGTAATCTGTTAATGACAGAAGAGTATGTGGACCAGCTAAGATTAACACCTGGACTGTTGATCTCAAAGGTCATGTTTTCTTCATTATCTGTTTTAGCTAATGCTGCCATACCAATATACCAAGGAATAGGTGACTTAGACAACAGAAATTTACTTCTCACAGTTCTGGAGACTGGTAGGTCCACTGTCAAGGTGCTGGCCAATCCCATTTGTAACTCCAGGGGGAAAATAGGTTCCCAGCCCAGGGCAAATAAACCTCTGAAGATGAAATCAGTCAAAGAGAGAAATAAAGTGGGAGAAACCCGTTTATTGCTTACAAGCAGTCGTCCACTCCTGTTTGCCTGTGTCTTTCATGATCCCCGTTGCCAAAATACCCACCAAACCTCCCCAGTCCAGGTGCTAGCTCGCTCCGCACCCCTTATAATCACCTGCTGATATGGAGATGGACTACTTCTCTCCACCCCTTGGAAACGCCTACTGATTTGGAGATGCACTGAGGCCAGGGGAGAGATTATGGAAATACTGCAATTTTGCCTGCATCATTCTTGGTGAGAATGGTGCCTGAGGGTGGGGAAGGAGAGACTGGGAGGAAAGCATAAAGGAGAACTAAACTCTTTGGTGTCTCTTCTTGTAAGGACACTAATCCCATCATGAAAGCCCTTCTCATGATATCATCTAAACTTAACTATATGCTACAAGGGCTTTAACATACAAGTTTGGAGGAGCTACAAACATTCAGTCCAAAACATTTTCCTATACTGCCAATCAGCGTCTCTACTTAGAAACACAGGTTGGACTTGAGGAAACAAAAGAAAGCATGAAGAAATAATCCCAATTTAATATGGACATTAATGCAGTTTAGGGCTCTAGATATAGGAAAGAAATAGTTATAGAAGACACACAGTTTAGTACATTATCAGCCAACTGATATTGAATGGATTTAATTTTTTTCTCTGGATAAGTAAAATAAATAGATCCATGCCAGAGACATGATTAATAAAAGGTAAAATTATTTTAATATGCATAGCTTATGTAGACGCATCATGACCCAAATGCCAAACCCCTTGCTCTCATAAATAGGATATATTCTCAGGTGTAACTATTGTTTTCATATACGTCTTGTTATTTGAACTGTAATTCTGTTTCCCAGGAAACCAGGCCCTGAAGTTACCAAGTATTCTAATGTTGTCAAACACATTTCTAAATGAGTTTTACTTTTGAAATTATTTTAGCTAATTCATTTTTAAAGGACTCTTTAAAATTTGTTTCCAATAGACTCTTCAATTTAGAAATGGCTTTTAAAAAATATAATGTGTTGGTCATTCAAAAATGATATATTTCAATTTTACATTACAACCATATTAAGTGTATATTTATTCTATAAACTATGGATTGAAAACACCAGAAAGGCTCAGATACATCTGATTCAACACAACGAGAATTCTCTCAATTTACATGGCAGTTTCCCATCTCCTTCAAAGTGATATTGGAATCTCATTTTTTTCCAGATGATAAATCATGGCAATATCAGAATGTTTACATAGCATGTGTTATTTCATTCTGGAGGTGCAAAGGGAAAAAAATGACAATATTTTTATTGCATCAGTATGGAGCACGGAACTAGCTGTCATGAAGGCTGACTGAAGAAATAATCCTATTTCAAATCCATTTAAAATGACTTTGCAAGAAATGAATTATAAACATGAAATGACCAGAACACAATAAAGCCAATGTAACTACTTCAGCCATCTAAATAATTGATTTCAGTCATGCTGCTGATTCAGTGTGCATCAACCTCTGTCATTAGGCCAGCCCATGTGATTGGCTAGGCAATACCGCATCAGGTTGTAGTGTGTGTGTATGCACGCTTGTCTGTGTGTTTGCATGTATGAATACACACATTATATAGCTTATTTGCTATCATCATATATGGGGGCAATGGGTAATCTGAGGTTTTGCCAAGTGACAAGCTTACATTGAATTATTATACCAATTGCAGAATATGGGAAAGGATCATATTTTTCAAATGTAAAGGTATCAGTCCAATTGTCTATCTCCAGGAAGACATCCTAAACTTGAAATACATTTTTTTCTACAATTTTGATGATTGGGATGTCTTAATATCGATTAAGAAAAATGTAGACTTAACAAATTAAAATAAAATCAGTTATAGTACTATTTGGTACTATGGCAACAACTAAAAACATTTTATATATCTTAATTTCATTTTTGACATGAAGGGTGAGGAAATTCCAATATTGTTGTATAGTGTTTCAAGCATGACAAATGCAGTGAAGCTTGAGTGAAGAAATGTTAAGATTATTAATGGAACTGGAGTACCTTCTATTTTGAAAGATGTGGAAGTTAAAAATGCCACAGACTACGTGATGTGATGACATATGTTTATTTGCAGCATAATTTTTCCACTGTAGGTGGCAGAGCATATAGATGTTAGCTAGGTAGGAAAATACTGAACACAATTCTTACTGGATTTCATACATTTGAGGACTTTATGTATTTTCATCTACCAAATTGTGTTTCACAGACCATATAGCTATGAGAAATTCTGTAAAAAAAAGAAATCTATGGTCCTAATACTGAAACCGCATACTCTGTCCTTACCTTAGCACTAATAAGGAACATTAAAGGTTCTAGCAGTATCACAATGATGAAAACTTGTTAGTCCAATGACTGATTCTTGAGCTTATTTAGTTATTGCAATGCTCTTAACCCATAACATTACATAAACATAAACGTAGAACACATTTTGGAAAATGCTGATATAAAGGATAATCTATTTTTTTCTAGGATTTGAAAAATAATACATAATAATATTTGTGAGCATAGAAAATCATGACTGGTGGGGCTATTAAAAGAGAGAAATTATAACTTTGCATTAGATCCTGGAATCTTATTCAGCATTCTGTCGGATAATCTTCCAGCACATTCTCTGAGGCACAAGTCAGCGTTACTTTCAGGTATCTGCCCTTGCCTTCCATGAACAGCCCTATTGTTTAGTTCAGTTGTTTCAAATATTGAGTTGATATATACCTCTCCATAGCTTCTTATTGGTCCTAATTGTACTCTATTCAGAGGTGTTGGTGACTCAGAAGAGACATTATCCAAGATAACAGGTTGATTGTGTTTCTCAGCTTGTATTGGACAGGGGGTTGGGTTAGAAGAGGCCTATGCAAAATGAAGTTGTAAATGATATGAAAAGCTTATTTGGTCCATCCCTGTAGAAAAGGGGCCAGGAAGAATCAGGAAATAATCACCAGTGGAAGAAGAAAGATGGCCTATTCTTGGCCAAGTTGGCTAGTGTGAGCAGAGAGAGCTCTCTAGCTAGGCCAGAGGCTCTTTAGCTTCAGACTTTAATGTCCCTGTTAATCACTTGGTGACTTTTTGTAAAATGCAGGTTCTGATTCACCAGTTTGGGGGTGGGTCCAAGATTCTGAATTTCTGTAATTCTTCTACGTAATGCTGGTGCTGTGGGTCCTCTGACATTATTTGAGCAGAAAAATTCTAGGAGACCTGAAATGCTTACCGGCTAAGCAGAGTGAGAATCTACTGAACCAAGTTAATTAACACAGTTTTCCAAACTTTTTCATAAGAATCATCTAGGGGTTCTTCTTTTAAATAGGGAATCTCACTTCCAATTTCTTATGTAGTCAATATTACTTTTTAGGCAAACTTTTCAGAATTTTATTTTTATTTTTAGTAAATACCCCAGGTGGTTTTTATCATTAACAAGTTTGCAAAACATGGAATTAATGCAATGTTTATCTGAGTTGATCTTCAGACCATAGCCAAGCTGATTGCATAAAGATTTGCTCTCCTGAGGAGATTATTGCAAATGAACTTGGATATCTTCACTAAATGCTAGAATTCAAATTTCCCCATGACCTTCATGCACAACAGGTTTGTGAATTGCTGATTATGCATGCTATTCTTTGATGTGAGTAAACAGATATTTCCTAGACTTTATAGAATGTGTTTCATATCTAGTTTGCCTGTACTCATCCAAGTAGGAATGCTAAAAGTAATACCTCTCTGAGGTCACTTTGGTTAGAACAGTAGTGATTAGTGAAAGGACAGAGAGACAGGGCTCCCTGGGGTGAGGTGGGCCTCTATCAACCTGCATTAATAGGAGAGGTTTGTGTGTAACAGTGTGTTAGTGATAGACAAGATTTCTTATGTTAGCAACTCCAGCCAGTGTGCTGAGTTGAGAGCAGAATTTTATTCTTTACAGGGAACTGAAGTTCCTTGGGGATATCCTGGGGGATAGTTACAAGTTAGGAAATGAAACCTTTTTTTAAGTTTAAAATATTAAAAAAAGAAATGTACTTTTGAGTTGGATGGACTTAGTGTTGACTTGGTTTCTCAGTGATTGTACAAATAGTAACAATAGCCAGTAGTTGTTCAGTGCAGACTATGAACTCTGCGGACCTTGATTTAGGGGCTTATACATCTGTTTACGTAACCTTAAATAAGTGACTTAACCCATTTACATTCTTTCCATTTCCTATTTTGGTTTCTAAACCATTATTTGATCTCCCTTATGAAAGAAAATCTACAAAAACTATACCAAATGACCGTATCTTCAGTGTTGGTGGTCATACTCTCCTCAATTTCAGCTGATACTTTTGCTTCCATTTCACCTTATCTACCTGTTCCATACCCGGGATCCAGAGCTGTGCCATTTTAGATATTTCTAAACAATAATATTACACTCTTCGGCCTAAACCTCAGTACATTTACTTCAAATACACCTTTGCTGTATCTGACCTTTCACCTTATGCCTGTGGTTTCATAGTCTTTAATTTTGTCCGGCCTTGATGCACACCTTTGGCTTCCTTCCTTAACAAACCTGGATCTTTGCTTTTCACTGTCACCACATCTCAGAAGTGACATTTCATCCCATTAAGCCTCGTCATTCCTAGAGAAATACCACAGTCTTCTCTTCTCTGCTTGAGCCGCTGAGAGCTAACGCAGAAGCCTACCTGACCAGGTGGTGTAGTGCGATTAAATCCTGATGGGGGTCTGATCTCCATAAAGCCGTGAAGGCAGCCACCAGTCCTTTCACTCTTTCATGGTCTGCTCCCTGGACCATTTTTCACAGAAATGATTCTAAAACTTTACTGTTATCCTTAAAGCTCTAACTAGGGGTTCTTAAGCCTGCCTGTATTTTTTAACACCCTAGAGAGATTTATTTTCTAAGGCTCAGGCTCACCCCAGAACATTAAATAAGAATCTGAAGGTTGGACCCAAGCAATAGTATTAAAAAAAAAAAAAAACGAAAGAAACTTCCAAGTGAAAGCAGCCACGGCTGAAACCACTGCTGTCATGCCACCCCAGTGCTTCTTATTTTCAGCAGGAAAATTTCATCTCCAGTCTTTTCTGAGATAGTGAGGCCATCACACCTGAATTCCCTTTGTTTCTTTTCCTCTACTCCCTATGAATTTCCATGCATCAACATGCTTTCTAATAACCTTGCTTTCTCAGATATGAGATCCTGGGTCCTGTCCATGCCCAGTTCCTCCACCTTTGTTCTTGAAACCGTTTATTTTCATTCCCTCTGTCAGTTTCTGTGTCACTGTCTCGTCTCTCTTTGCCTCCACCTTTCTCTCTATTTCTGACCTTCTACATGCATGGAAGTCTGTGTGTCTACCTGTCTCTATCTCCATATCCCTCTGGGTCTTCCTCTGTGGCTTTGTGCTTGTGTATGTGGCACTTTGTGTGTGTGCTTTCTCAGTTTTTTATGCCCCTCTGTTTCTTTTTCTGTTTCTTGTCTTTCTATGTCTCTCTGAATTTCTTTCTTAGTTTCTGTCTCTGTATGTGCTTCTCTCTCTCGGTGTCTTCCTCTCTGTCTCTGTGTTTCTCCTGCCTCTTTTCCTCCCATCTCTCTTTCCCTTCCCAACTCCGCTATGATCATTGTCCCCTTTTTCTGCCTCTATCTATTTGTCTATATCTGTCTCTCACATCTTTATCTCTCTAGTCGTTCCTTTTCCTAAGCCTTTAGATATACTCATATCTCTTCCATTAAAAAATAATCACATGATTTTGCATCTCTATTTCCTTATCCTCTAAAATTTTAGAAAGAATAATTTAATATGGCTATTTCCATTACTTTCTTCCACCAATGAACTTCACTTTCCATTACTTTCTTTTCAATGAACTTTAATCTGGCTTTTATCCCTACTTTGCCACTAACCACATTTTCATTCTGTTCACCAGTGACCTCTAATTACTAAATCTAATAGATACATCTACTAATTAGGTCAAATGATACTTTAGCTGTGACACTGTTAACCAGTCTTTTTTTTTAATGTTCTTTCTCTTTTTCTTTTCTATGAAAGAACCCTTTTTATAATTGAGTTTCATCTTTTTTTACCTGCTTCTTTCCATTTATTACCCTTTTGGTGTTTCCCAAATGTGGTAGATTGAAAATTATATCCAGAATATTTTGCAGCTCTTTCCTAAAGGAGGTGGAGTCTACTTCCCCACCTAGCATGAGCTAGACTTGTGTCTTGCTTAAAACAGAGAATGTGGCACTAGTGTTCACTTCCACTAGAGTCCAGGCCTCAAGAGGCTTTGCATGTCAGCCTTTGCTCTCTTGAGAAGCAGCCTGGGATGAAAAACAGTATAGAAATAAAGCCCAGTCAGTCCAGGTGTTTCACCTGAGACCAGCCTGCAGGTGATCTGTAAGTGAATGCAGGCCCATGAGTGAGCCCAACAAGATCGCCAGAATAATGCCTTAATTGACCCACAGAGATGTGAAAAGTATCTTACCATTTTTGTTTTAATCTATTAAGTTTTGGGATGGTTTACATGCAGCAATAAAAAAAAAATGTGATATGCCAGAATTCCTGCCATTGCTAATTTTTCTTTACATTCTCAAGCTATTGCAGAATAACCTTTCAATGTTCAAACTACATTCTATATGTTTATGACCCACAAATTGATTTTTTCAGTTCTAATCTCCGTTGAGGGTGACATAATCCCAATTTTAGTCAATACCAAAAATGGGCTGTTCCACAATTACTTCTAAGTCAAAACATCTAAAAACTAAACACCACCATATGCCTTCCAAATTTATTCGTTGGCACCACTACCCAATAAGTTACCCAGCCCTAAAACCTGTGGGCCATTCTTGAGTCCTGGTTTTCTTCAAAATCCTCATCTAATCAATCTCCCAGTATAAATCTAATCCATTAAATATTTCCTAAATAGCTCTCTTCCTTCCATTGTTGCTGGTTCTCACGGTTCTCACTACTCATTCGCCATCTCTTGCCTGGACTTTTAATAGTAACCAGTTCATTGATGTCCCTGGCATTAGTCTCAAGCCTCCTCAAGTTTTTACTACATAGTAACCTAACTAAATTGGACATGTGACTATGTCTCTGCCTTTCAATTCACCCATAAAATAAAACTAAATCTGTTAGAGTGACACACAGAACCCTTCCATTTGACCCCTAACAACCTATCCAGACTTATCATCTGCATTTAATGTCTCCATGGCATTTTCTACACAAGAAACATTGAACTGTATAGATAAACATATATAGGATGAAGTTTCAAAGATTGTGCAATAATCCCTTTTCTTTTGGGAAAGCAAAAATCATTTGCTTGATTCCATTTTGCTCAGCCTTCAAGGTGAAATTCAGAAGTTGTCTTCCTTAAACCCTTGCCTGCTGGGAGAAGTCAGTGTCTTTTGCATGTTGCTATAATATTCTGTAATATTTCTGTCATAGCAGTAGCCCCACTGTATTGTCATTACCTGACTCCCTATCTGTCTCTTCCTAAATGTATTAGCTCCTTGAGTGTGGTTAGTACATCTTCATTCAATTCTCCACATTGCATTCAGTACTTGATATGAGTTCAGATGTAACTCCATAAATATGTGTTCAACATTTATTTTGAACCCAGTTTTCTCAGCTACTATGTGTGGTTAGTAATACGGACTTCATATCATTATTGCAAAGTAAAATTGACTAGTGTGGAGTAGATAGTGTGACAAAGAATGGACAAAACTTGATTTTCTTTCCTATTGCTCATTGAAAAAAAACCAGGGACTAGTTCACTACACATGTAATTTTATAAAGATAATGTAGAAGGAAACACAACTACAGTTTGTCAAACATCAAATAACATAGGATATGATCAATATTTTGTTTTATATTATTTGAATAGTTCATATGTATTTGTTTGTATAAAGTGCATTAGAATTTCCTCTTCTGATTTTACCTTAAAATTAAGTTCTCATATCATCTTGACCATTAAAAGAATTATTAATTTTCTTTGCTTTAGAAAATTATATTAGATATTTTTGGCAAGTCAACAAAAAGATCTCAAGTTCAATAATATCAGTGCTAAATAAGTACATCCCGTTTTGTTGCATTTGGTTTATGTTCTAATTAGCTTCCTATTTAATAGATCCTTCAGTCTATAAAAAGTTTTTCTGTGTGTACTTACATTTAGGATTTATTTTTGTAGAAAATAATGTTTCCCTAGTTACAAATGTTTATCAAATCATTGCCCTTTAAGCAACCATGGAAAGGTTGGCAACTCTGCAATCTAATTTTGAACATTTTGATTACTTGCTAATAAAGCAACATAGTCTCAAAGTATAAGGCAATATGGGTTCTACATCTAAAATATGCTCTAGTGAGGTGTCTAAACCTGGTGTCAGGGTGACCAACAGTAGTGCACAAAACGCTACCGTAATCAGCAGACACCAAAGTGGAAAAAGGTACCAACCTCTTCTCAGAAGGCAGAACTCACTTTCAATTTTTTATTTTTTTTACTTAAGACACCCAGATGTAATAATTTTTAAAAACATTCTCTGGATTGCTGTCTGATTGTTCCCATCCCCTTGAATTTGTAAATTGATTTAATCTAGACTCTCAAGGGACAGAACGATTTTCTGAACCATCAGTTCGATTACCTATCAAAGTTTGAAATTGTTTGTAAAATAACATTGCTTTAAAAAGGCACTTCATTTCAAAATTAAATGAGGTCAATATAACAATCATGACAATCATGTAATGACACAGTGTAAGATTCATTACTTGTAACTTCTAGGGCAAAATAATATAAGGTCTAATAGCTTCAGAAGTTAGCATTATTGTCTATAAGTAGAAATACTTTCTAGAAGAGTAAATTATTTTTTTCAATAGACAATGGTAGGTAACAGAAAACCAAAAATATGAGGATGACTTAATATTTGAAAAAAAAATCACACAATTTTTAAAGGTCAGGAGTAGTTCTATCAGTATTACTTATGTAGCATATGGATGCTGTCACATGTGGATGAACGTGCATTTATTTAGTTTCACCAGGAAATATCATTAAATATTACTCATCAGTTACTCTAGCTAGTGTTTTCAAAATTAGAACTTCATTACTTGAATACTTATGAAATAATTGATCTTTCAACAATCATCACAACATTTTTTTAAGCACAGCAGACTTAAAAAATATTTTAAATGTATAGAGAACATGGGATATTTTCACATCATCATTGCATGGTTCTTTTATTGGTTTTGATTTTTTGCAGTCTCATTAACAGTTATTTTTTGTGTTATTTAATTAAATTTAGTTTAAATTTTAGTAAAAAGCCAATTACTGTCAATTTTTAAAAATAACAGAATGTTTTCATTCAATCATTTTTTGCAAGATACTTTTGATAGATACTGCTTTTAGGGCAAGAAGTTAATCCAAATAGGTTTTATAGAAACATCTTCAAAATTAACTGGATTAAAAGGAACAAAGACAGTTCAAAGTGCAAATAGCTCCCAACTTCTAAGGACCAGAAGCAGACTAAGCTGTTCAGCTGCAGATGCTGGCTATTTCTATTAGAAAGGGAGGGATGGCACTGTGGTAAAGCCACAGCCTTTGATCAACAATGGATTAGGGGCTAGAACCACACTCTACTCAGGGATATTCCTTGACTCTCAAGTAGGGCCAACTGGTAACACGTATCCAGCTGGATTTAGAATTGCCATGGACCAGTGACAAATAACTGTTTTCTATTCTTTTAAAATCCAAGAGTCTGTTGCAATTATCTATGTTGCACCGGTGTACACAGCAGGCAGATAATCTGCCTTTTTATTTCACCTTTCTCTGGATCAAGAGCCTGAGCCTGAGCAGCTCATGTAGGAAACCTCAGGCACATATGGACATAGTTTAGATAATGATAGTCCAGATTTTGAGGCAATACTTTAAAAGTATGAAACTTCTGTGCAGGGAGGCCTGTATTTTGCATGTGGGAGGGCTGTAAATTGCTGTGGCCAGAGGGTAGACAATGGTCGATTGTTTCCAAACTTGTGCACAGCAGTCCCTCTTATCCTGCATGTCTGTTTTCTACGTTAACTTGCCATTCCCCCTGTTAATGAGTGGAATACACTTCCTTATCTTTGAATTTATGCAGGCCCTGAGACATGTTTCAACCAGCAGAATGCAGGTGGAAATGATGTTGTGTAATTTCTGGGTCTATAACTGAAGAGACTTTGTAGCTTCCATTTTAACCCTCCTTTCACTCTTCTGTGTTTAGCCAGCTACCATA
Source organism: Smutsia gigantea (assembly GCA_032199065.1). Classification (NCBI taxonomy): domain Eukaryota; kingdom Metazoa; phylum Chordata; class Mammalia; order Pholidota; family Manidae; genus Smutsia; species Smutsia gigantea. Next base: position 17,499 of record JAVSCE010005288.1, read on the forward strand.
CAAAGAAACTTAAGCTAGGTTACTTAATGATGACCCGTTATGACAGAGGAGAGAAAGAGAGAGGGAGAGATTGATTACGCTCAGAAGAACCTGGGCACCCCATCTAGCTCCCAGTTGAATGTAGATGAGTGACTTCACTGGACACTACGCAAAGTAGAAACTAAAACTCACCAACTGAATACAATTAAATTTTGGAGTGGTTTTCATGTATAGCAAGTGATAACTGAAAAAGACATATTTGTCTTAATCTTTGGAAGAGATGGTGGAGGTGAGGGGAAGTTATATTTCCTTTCATTTATGGCTTATATTTTCCAAAATAGAAGTATTTTCATTGCCTGGTGAGAGTAGAAATTTTAAGGTCAGTATTTTAGAGGTTTAACAGCACCCTTACATACACTTATGGCACCATTAACTTTCCTTTCTATTTTTTTTTTTTTAGAAACAAATTACCAATACGGATATTGACTACCAAACTGATCATTTAATAATTTCTTTGGATTACATCTATGTCCTTTTCCTTCTTAGTATGCTGATGATTTTCCCATTTATATTGCTCAGCTTACTTTTTTGATCCCAAACTAAGCACCAAGAGATTCAACTTCTTTGGATCCAGGCCTAAATATTGCTATTTTTTTCCCCTGCTTTTAATTTTATATATGAAAAACTATTAAAAGTATCTTTTAAAATAATGAAGAATGACTTTATGGCATTTTATCACAGTTCTAAACCACACATTTCCAGCAGCTGCCTATTCCTAAAGTAACAAATGGCTAAAGAATAATAGGATTACAATTTAGAGAGGAACTCAGTAAGACAGGAATAGCTTTTCCTAACCACAAGAAATCCAAAGTTGTTTCACTGGAAAGGCATCAAGCTGGTGTTTCAGGATAAAAGAGAAATTACATAAATCCAAAAGACAAATTGCAGGAAATCAATTACAACTATACCCTGTTTTCATCATATCTGTTTACTTAGCCAAGAGTGGATTAACTTCAATATCCTTTTAAAATTTGTTCACTTACTAATTTACTGGTTCTGCTCAATAAGAAATGTTAATATTAATACATACTGACAATTTTACAGATTAAGTCAAATATCTTTTTAGAAGATTCCTTTTTTAAATCAATGTTGATTTAATATCATGAGCGAAAATATTTCTATTTTGGTGTCTACATTTTAAGATTTATATGAGATCTTTAAACATCTTTACAGTCTCTTCTAAGTGATAATTACATGCTAGATTACAACAATAAAATGAATACTTTTAGATGTTTAAAATTCCCATAGATCTTTTAAAAATGAAAGATTAGTTTGGAGAAAATATACAGAAGGTCTATTTTTTTGAACTTGCCTTCTATTACATATTTGATTCTTGTAACGACCAAGGACAAATATCTAAAGGGGTCACATGATTTCCTATTAGTCTTGAACTTTGAAAGTTTTCGCAATTTCTGTGTAGTAGGAAAAATATTTCTCTAAAACGCAGGAGTTGCTGTTCACTAAATGGAATCTATAAAATTTAAATTAAAATTATTATGTATACCTCAGTTATTTTAAACATTTTTATACTATAACAGCATAAGTGTGACTAGAAGAAAGTAAATTGGACTGGAAAAGAAAGTTTCAGTGATGTTGTTATTTGAGTGGCAACTGTAATTAGCAAGTTTAGACAAATGACATCCTTTCAAAAGAAGGTAACAGTGAAAACATTGTAGGGTAAGAGTGGTTCACTACTGCACTCTTTGAAAGAGGTATTAATTTGAATGAAAATGAAGAAATATCCCTAAAAAGAGTGCTTAGTATAACTATAATATAAAAATATAACTAAATATAACTAAACTGAGAATCAGGAGAAAGTACAGTTTCATTAAAGAGGGAATGATTGCAGAAAGGCAAAGACAGTTAGAAATAAGAAGAGTAATACTGTCCCTAAAAACAAAGCAAAATAAATAATGTAGGTTGAGCATTAACAGAATAAAGAAAATTCTCATTTTGATACAAATTTGAGAAGAACCAAAGAAAGGGGGACTTCTCAAGATAGTTCGGATGATAGGTAGTCTCAGTAATCCTTGGGGACTGCCATCAAAATGGATGTATTCTCTTCCAGCATGTGAAAATGGACAAAAGTATTATGTATGATGATACTGTATTCAAATAAAATCATAATCTAGAGAATATGTTAAAAAATAAACCACTAGCCTTCATCTAAACATGGAGAATGGATACAATTTTCTATGAAAACTTGTTCACTTCTTTCTTATTCCTCTTAAGCCATTTGCTAGAGCTTGCTAGCAGGAAAGTGGCAGAAATTGCCAAGGCTTAAGACAAATATTTAATAGCAAAAACAAAATTGAGGATATTCTCTCCATTAAGTATTATTCCTGTGGCTTGCAAAAGAATGTAATACTAGATTTATGGTCAAAATAAATTTACATGTTACATATCTTTGGGTTTATAAGCACTGCTAGATAATACAAGAACTCCTTGATATATTAAAAGTTCAGCAACAATTCAAATTAATGTTCAACAGCTATTCTAATTATATTTTTGCATTACATTAAAAATCTTTTAGTTTTAATAACTACTATATGAAGCAAATGGAATTGAGTTTACATGTTGGCTTTCCATTTACTAGCTAAATGCTTTTGGATAATTAACGTTTCTGAGATTCTGTTTCCTTATTTATACAATTATAATATTAATACTGAAACTCATGAATTTTGCCTTGATCAGATGAATTCAGGTAGTACTAGCCTGTAGGTTTACATAAGATCAATAAGTATAAAATCTTAAAAAGGATTTGCATATTTTTATATGAAAACATACCAAAATCTCTATAATAACCTGTTCTCGGGATATCATTCTTTTGGAGTTTGAACTGTCACAAAATAATATCTTCATTGTAGTTTTCTTTTGATAATTATTAATATCCAGGCACTTGCAAGCTCTAATATACAATACAATTTTACTGTTTAGAATCAATACTCTACTGATTTTGGTCAGACTTTCAATTGACTAGCAAAAAAATAAAAAGTTTTGATTTTGTACCATGTGGGATTTGGCCCTATAATTAGAAATACATCATTCGGTCAGGGGCATCTTTCCCAGAAGTTTACTAATTTGGGATACATTTTTCATTGTCATTGCAATATCCCCTTTCCTCAGCCTCCATGGTCCAGTTATCTTACTGGACCTTGTATTCAAAAGATTAAATTAAATTTACAGGGAAGTAGTGTGTATAAATATATAAAATAAGGAAGCTACATATAATTCAATAGATTCTTGAGTAAGCTATGATGAGAGCCCAGAGGAAGGCCAGAGAGATTACTTAAAGGCTTGTAAGAATCAGTAATAATAACTCAATGAGGGCAGTGTTTTTAACATGAGCGAACCCTGCAGAGACTGAAAAATATACATGAAGGCCCAAGTCCCTCTTGATATTAATCCAATAAGAATAATTTTCCATGGAGAGAGCCTGGGAAATGGCATTTAAAAAATCTCCCCAGTGATTCTCATATGTAGGGTGAGAACCACTACCCTAAACAAACTCTCCTGTGTGTACATCATGAAACACATAAGAGATGTCAAATTCAGCATTATCTTTAGTTGCAACAGATTGAAAAAATGAGCTAAATATCCACCAATAAGTGTTTACACAATTCTAGACAGAAATTATGCAGAACAAGAAATCCTAGAAAGTTAAGTGCCTTAATATGGCTAGAATACTTTGGATATGTGGGGAGCAGAGGAATTTGAGGCTGAGAAGATTGGCAGGGGCTTACATAATGTAAAGGATGCCATCCAATTCATCTTTCCTATATTCCTTGTACTTTTCCCTTTCTGTAATAGGTTTTTAAATTATTTATGAAATGTTTCTAACACTTGAAAAGCACATTTGCCTACCACCTTACCTGGATTTTCAAAATGTTCACATTTTGCTGTAAGCTTTTCAGTAATTCTGTTAGTTATTAGAGACTAAAGCATTACAGCTTTAGATGATAACTCATATCCCATTCTCCATCCTCCTTCCTACCGGTAATCTAAGTAAGGTATGTGTTCTGTCAGTCCATATTTTAATGCCCTTACTATGTATGTATCTATACATAGCAATGTTGTTTTGTTTGTATAATGGTTTACTTTTGCAATTTGCTTTTTCTTAACATTTTCCGAAGTGGTTGCAAGTACATGTACATCTAGTTCATTCATTTTAACTGTTGTGTACTTTTCCATTGTTGAGTGGAAGTTGTTTTGTTCATACCCTTATTTTTCTCAGGGCTTTCCAGGTATACCACTTATGTAGAGCTACTACTGTATGATACATATGCTAACTTACAATAGACAGGTTAAAGAGCATGTAGTCTTAACTTTATCAGGTACTGCCATTCTCTCCTAAGTAGATTGATAGTATGAGAAACTCTAGGCCAAACTGGTTTCCTTCCATGTAATGAAGGAATTACAAGAATTAACTTAAAAGCTGACTTCTTTCACCTTCTCTCTTGCCTCTCCTGTAGTGAAATAGAATTATTTGGCAACATTGGAATAAAGAACTGGGCATGCGTAGCTTAGCTCTGCCACCGTCCTTTTTTGATTCTCTTAGGACTTTCCCTGAATGTGTTCTGATTGCTCTTGGTAATGTTGGAAGGCTGAGTAAAGACTGAGAAGAGGCCTGCGGTTTGTCTCCAGTCCATGGCTGACATGGAGAGTTAACCTCGTTCTGGGATTCACTACTAGAAAACCCAGTGCTGTCATGAATCTCAGGCACAATCTACAAACTAGACTTTACTGATGATAAAGGTGTAACTTTGATCTTCATTGCATGGTAACTCCATCTATGTTAGTTCAGTACTTGGATGGAGAAATGGGGTACTAATTATTACTCCTGAAAATCCAACATGGTTGTGCCATTTATATTCCTATTTGCAGTTTGTAATAGTTGAATAGTTCACAGTACCTTTGCCTGGGTACAGAAGCAGATTTGCTGTGAAGCTACTAAAAGTTCAGAGCTCTTCAGCTGAAATGCCCCCACTCTTGAGCCCTAGGTTTACACATCATAAGGCTAAATTTTTCAAAAGTAACAAATATTTGTATTTTTTTCATAGTGAGAATCTTCAAATTGTATAAGCTTCAACTTTAGAACTGATAGGGCTTTTAAATAATTTATTAATATAATTTTTCTATTTTGTCAAACTGGGTATAAAAGTATTTCTTACTTTTGTTTTTATGGTTGTGTTTTTGCATCTCCCTGTTTTCTAGGGATACTGAACATCTTATATGTTTACTAGCATTTAGATTTTCTCTTCTATGAAATTCTTGTTCATAACCTCTGAACTGTTTTCTTATTTTCTCTTTGTACATAGGGTTGTCAGAATTAGAGTTTATAAAATCTTGATACTAGGACTTTTACTTTCTTACTTTTTTATTCAAGTATCATTGGTATATAATCTTTTGTTGGTTTCAAATAAGCAACACAGTGGTTCAACAGTTACCCGAATTAAGTCTTCACTTCCTCTAGTGTGGTTACTATCAATCAATGTAAAATGTTGTTACAGAAACATTGACTACATTCTCCATGCTGTACTACCATCTCCATGACCAACTTATATTGTGATTGCAAATTATTGTGGCCCTTTATCCCCTTCACCATCCTTCTGAACCTGTCCCAGGTCCCATTATCAAGTCCCCCCCACATACCCATTATGCAGTCACTGTCCATCAGCATAGTAAGATGTTATAGAATCCCGACTTGTCTTCTTTGTGTTGTACTGCCTTCCCCATGCCCACCTCCTACATTATGTGAACTAATCGTAATGCCCCTTTTCCCCCATATCCCTCCCTTCCCACCCATCCTCCCCAGTCCCTTTCCCTTTGGTAACTGCTAGTCCATTCTTGGGTTCTGTGACTCTGCTGCTGTTTTGTTCCTTCAGTTTTTTCTTTGTTCTTATACTCCACAGATGAGTGAAATCATTTGATACTTGTCTTCTTTCACCTGGCTTATTTCACTGAGCATAATACCTGCTAGCTCCATACATGTTGTTGCAAATGGTAGGATTTGTTTTCTTCTTATGGCTGAATAATATTCCATTGTGTATATGTACCACCTCTTCTTTATCCATTCATCTACTGATGGACACTTAGGTTGCTTCCATTTCTTGGCTGTTGTAAATAGTGCTGCGATAAACATAGGGGTGCATTTGTCTTTTTCAAACTGGGCTGCTGCATTCTTAGGGTAAATTCCTAGGAGTGGAATTCCTGGGTCAAATGGTATTTTTATTTTGAGTTTTTTGAGGAACCTCCATACTGCTTTCCACAATTGTTGTACTAATTTACATTCCCACCAGCAGTGTAGGAGGGTTCCCCTTTCTCCACATCCTTGCCAATTTTGTTGTTGTTTGTGTTTTGGATGTTGGCCATTCTAACTGGTGTGAGGTGATATCTCATTGTGGTTTTAATTTGCATTTCTCTGATGACTAGAGATGTGGAGTATCTTTTCATGTGCCTGTTGGCCATCTGAATTTCTTCTTTGGAGAAGTGTCTGTTTAGCTCCTCTGCTCATTTTTTAATTGGCTTATTTGCTTTTTGTTTGTTGAGGTAGTGAGCTCTTTATATAATTTGGGTGTCAACCCCTTATCGGATATGTCATTTAAGAATATATTCTCCCATACTGTAGGATCTCTTTCTGTTCTACTGATGGTATCCCTTGCTGTACAGAAGCTTTTTAGTTTGATATAGTCCCATTTGTTCATTTTTGCTTTTGTTTCCCTTGCCTGGGGAGACATGTTCATGAAGAAGTTGCTCATGTTTATGTCCAAGAGATTTTTGCCTGTTTTTTTCTAAGAGTTTATGGTTTCATGACTTATATTCAGGTCTTTGATCCATTTGAATTTACTTTTGTGTATGGGGTTAGACAGTAATCCAGTTTCACTCTCTTACATGTAGCTGTCCAGTTTTGCCAACACCAGCTGTTGAAGAGGCTGTCATTTCCCCATTGTATATCCATGGCTCCTTTATCGTATATTAATTGACCATATATGCTTGGGTTTACACCTGGGCTCTCTATTCTGTTCCACTGGTCTATGGGTCTGTTCTTGTGCCAGTACCAAATTGTCTTGATTACTGTACCTTTGTAGTAGAGCTTGAAGTCAGGCAGCGTAATCCCTCCTGCTTTATTCTTCCTTCTCAGGATTGCTTTGGCTATTCGGGGTCTTTTGTGGGTCCATATAAATTTTAGAACTATTTTCTCTAGTTCATTGAAGAATGCTATTGGTATTTTGATAGGAATTTCATTGAATCTGTAGTTTGCTTTAGGCAGGATGGCCATTTTGACAGTATTAATTCTTCCTAGCCAAGAGCATGGGATGAATTTCCATTTATTAGTGTCCTCTTTAATTTCTCTTAAGAGTGTCTTGTAGTTTTCAGGTTATAGGTCTTTCACTTCCTTTGTTAGGTTTATTCCCAGGTATTTTATTCTTTTGGATGCAATTGTGAATGGAATTGTTTTCCTGTATTCTCTTTCTGCTAGTTCATTGTTAGTGTATAGGAATGCAACATATTTCTGGGTATTAATTTTGTATCCTGCAAGTTTGCTGAATTCCGCTATTAGATCTAATAGTTTTGGAGTGGATTCTTTATGGTTTTTTATGTACAATATCATATCATCTGCATGCACGGACAGTTTGAGTTGTTCCTTGCCGATCTGGATGCCTTTTATTTCTTTGTGTTGTCTGATTGCCGTGGCTAGGGCCTCCAGTACTATGTTGAATAAAAATGGGGAGAGTGGGCATCCTTGTCTTGTTCCAGATCTTAAAGGAAAAGCTGTCAGCTTCTCACTGTTAAGTATAATGTTGGCTGTGGGTTTGTCATATATGGCCTTTATTATGTTGAGGTAATTGCCCTCAATACCCATTTTGTTGAGTTTTAATCATGAATGGATGCTGAATTTTGTTGAATGCTTTTTCAGCATCTATGGAGATAATCATGGGGTTTTTGTCCTTCTTTTTGTTGATGTAGTGGATGATATTGATGGATTTTCGAATGTTGTACCATCCTTGCACCCCTGGGATGAATCCCACTTGATCATGATGGATACTCTTTTTGATGTATATTTGAATTCGGTTTGCTAATATTTTGTTGAGTATTTTTGTATCTATGTTCATCAGGGGTATTGGTCTGTAATTTTTTTTTTTGTGGTGTCTTTGCCTGGTTTTGGTATTAGAGAGATGTTGTCCTGGTAGAATGAGTTTGGGAGTATTCCTTCCTCTTCTACTTTTTGGAAAACTTTAATGAGGATGGGTATTAGGTATTCAGTAAATGTTTGATAAAATTCAGCAGTGAAACCATCTGGTGCAGGCGTTTTGTTCTTAGGTCGTTTTTTGATCACCAATTCAATTTCTTTGCTAGTATTTGGTCTATTCAGATTTTTTGTTTCTTCCTGGGTCAGTCTTGGAAGGTTGTATTTTTCTAGAAAGTTGTCCATTTCTTCTAGGTTATCCAGTTTGTCATCATATAATGTTTCATATTATTCTCTTATAATTGTTTGTATTTCTGTGTTATCTGTAGTGATTTTTCATTTTTCATTTCTGATTCTGTTTATGTGTGTAGACTCTCTTTTTTTCTTGATAAGTGTGGCTAGGGGTTTATCTATTTTGTTTATTTTCTCAAAGAACCAGTGCCTGCTTTCATTGATGCTTTCTATTGTTTTATTCTTCTCATTTTTATTTATTTCTGCTTTAATCTTTATTGTGTCCCTCCTTCTACTGACTTTGGGTCTCATTCGCTCTTCCTTTTCTAGTTTCATTAATTGGGAGTTTAGACTGTTCTTTTGGGATTTTTCTTCTTTCCTGAGGTAGACCTGTATTGCAATATATTTCTCTCTTAGCACGTCCTTCGCTCATATCACAGATTTTGTGGTGTTGAATTATTGTTGTCATTAGTCTCCATATATTGCTTGATCTCTGTTTTTATTTGGTCATTGATCCATTGATTATTTACGAGCATGTTATTAAGCCTCCATGTGTTTGTGGGCTTTTTTGTTTTCTTTGTGTAATTTATTTCTAGTTTCATATCTTTGTGATCTTAGAAGCTGGTTAGTACAATTTCAATCTTATTGAATTTACTGAGGTTCTTTTTGTGGCCTAGTATGTGGTCTATTCTGGAAAATGTTCCATGTGCACTTGAGAAGAATGAGTATCCTGCTGCTTTTGGATAGAGTGTTCTGTAGATGTCCATTAGTTCCATCTGTTTTAATACGTTGTTCAGTGCCTCTGTGTCTTTACTTATTTTCTGTCTGGTTGATCTGTCCTTTGAAGTGAGTGGTGTGTTGAAGTCTCCTAAAATGAATGCATTGCTTTCTATTTCCTCCTTTTATTCTGTTAGTATTTGTTTCACATATGTCGGCACTCCTGTGTTGGGTGCATATATATTTAAAATGGTTATATCCTCTTGCTGGACTGATCCCTTTATCATTATGTAATGTCCTTCTTTATCTGTTGCTACTTTCTTCGTTTTGAAGTCTATTTTGGCTGATACAAGTACTGCAACACCTGCTTTTTTCTCATTGTTGTTTGCATGAAATATCTTTTCCATCCCTTTACTTTCAGTCTGTATATGTCTTTGGATTTGAAGTGAGTCTCCTGTAGGCAGCATATAGATGGGTCTTGTATTTTTATCCATTCAGTAACTCTATGTCTTTTGATTGGTGCATTCAGACCATTTACATTTAGGGTGGTTATTGATAGGTATGTTGTTATTGCCATTGCAGGCTTTAGATTCGTGGTTACCAAAGGTTCAAGGGTAATTCCCTTACTATCTAACAGTCTAATTTAACTTACTTCGTCTAGTATTACAAACACAACCTAAATCCTCTTTTTTTCTCCCTTCTCCATTCTTTGTATGTTATGAATCATATTCTATGCTCTTTGTCTTCCCTTGGGTGACATCTATTTAGCCTTAGGAATACTTCTATCTATAGGAGTCCCTCCTAAATGCACTGTAGAGGTGGTTTGTGGGAGGTAAATTCTCTCAGCTTTTGTTTATCTGAAAATTGTTTCATCCCTCCTTCAAATTTAAATGATAACCTTGCTGAGTAGAGTATTCTTCTTTCAAGGCCCTTCTGCTTCATTGCATTAAATATATCATGCCACTCCCTTCTGGCCTGTAAGGTTTCGGTTGAGAAGTCTGATGATAGACTGATGGGTTTTCCTTTGTATGTGATCTGATCTTTTTCTGTCTCTGGCTGCTTTTAAAAGTCTGTCTTTATCCTTGATCTTTGCTATTTTAATTATTATATGTCTTGATGTGGTCTTCCTTTGGTCCCTGTGTTGGGAGATCTGTGCACCTCCATGGCTTGAGAGACTCTCTCTTTGCCCAGACTGGGGAATTTTTCAGCATTTACCTCCTCAGTGACACTTTCTATCCCTTTTTCTCTCTCTTCTTCTTCTGGTACCCCTATAATGCGAATATTGTTGTGTTTGTGTCGGTCACACAGTTCTCTCAATATTCTTTCATTTTTAGAGATTCTTTTTTCTTTCTGTGCCTCAGCTTCTTTGTATTCTTCTTTTCTAATTTCTGTTCCATTTACTCTCTCTTCTACTACATCTAATCTGCTTTTAAACCCCTCCCTTGTAAGTTGCGTTTCAGATATGTAATTTCTTAATGTTTGAATCTCCAACTTAAATTCGTTCCTGAGTTCTTGAATATTTTTCTGTACCTCCATAAACATGTTTATAATTTTTATTTTGAACTCTCTTTCAGGAAGATTGGTGAGTTCAGTTTCATTTGGCCCTCTTTCTGGGGTTTGTGAGATTTTGGTCTGAACCATGTTCTTTTGTCATTTCATATTTCTGTGTGGTGCCCACTAGTGAACAGAAACTCTGGTGTCTGGAGGTGCTCAGCCCCTAGAGTGGGGTTGGGAGGTCATAGGGGAGCGGAGCTGGTCCTGGGGGGAGGAAAGATCTGTTCTTGCTTCCTGTCTGCGGTGCCTGTCTCCAGTGTCAGAGGCAGTGGGCCAAGCATGCACGTGTAAACCTCTGTGCTTTGCATCTCTAGCTGTTGTAGGCGGGGCCTCCCTCTGGCTGGCCTGGCGCCTGCACAGTGACTGCGGGTTTGCGAGCAGGTGTCTGCAGGCCAGTAGGAAGTTTCGGCAGGCTGTGTGTCACTGTGGGGGGCCTCGGAGCTGAGTAGGCAGCCAGGGGGATGGAGCACCTGAAGCTCCCCAAAGTTCTCAACCCGCTGGGCAGAGTGCACCCAGACTACCTTGTCCAGCTCTCCCTTCCTCCACACAGCAAGCTCCGTGCAAGCCCCTTCAGTAGCCCTCTGCTGCTAGGAAGCCTCTCAGATTCCCTGCCTTTCCTCTGACATAGAGTGGCCAGGTGTGGATCCTGTCTTCCACAAATGACTGGAATGTCAATTTTCTCAAGCACTCCGCCTGTCTGAGCTCTCCAACATTCAGAGCACCACACGCTATAGGATTCTGCTCACAAAACAGACCTCTAGGGCTAGGTGTCCGGCAGTCCCAGGCTTTCACCCCCTCCCGCGCTCCGTTTCTCTTACTCCCGACAGTGAGCTGGGGTGGAGGAAGGGCTTGGGTCCCGCTGGATTAAGGCTTTTGTATGTTACCCAGTTTCTTAAGGTATGCTCTGTTCATGAGGTGTGTATGCAGTCTGGTGCAGCCTTCTTACTTGTTGCTGTCTGAAGGTTAGTTGTATTTATTAACTATATTTTTGTATTGTTTGTGATTTTGGGAGGAACTCTGTCTCACCTCTCACGCCGCCATCTTGGAAAAGAGAACATTTTATTTTTTGTCTTTGTTTTTCCCATGGTGTGCTTTGGCGTTGTTTTATCTCTTTTTTTATATAAGCTTCATTATACTTTTGAATCTCTGTTTAATGTATTTGATCAGATTTTGAAGATAGCTGCATTTTTCTTTCAAATATTGATTATGTACTCTTTCTTTGTCTTCCCTTTTGAAACTATTAATGAGTTATGTTGTGCATTTGCAACATACCCATATATCTCTTAAGTGCTTTGGTGTATTTTCCACCATTTTTTTCCTGTTCTCTGTTCTTGCATCTGGATCTAATGAGCTATTTTCTACTTCATGAATCTTTTTTTCTTTTTTGGAGGGAAGACACGGTGGCTAATCTGTCATCAAACCCACCTATTTTGAGATATGAAATTTATATTTGTATTCCTTTATATATTCTCGTTCTTTACTGAAATTCTACATCTTCTCCATTTTCTTCAATCTATGTATTACAGTTATAAAAGGTATATTTATATTCCAACATCTGGATCTGCGGTGGGTTTCTATTATCAATTTGCTCTTTTTCCATCACACCCTTAATCCTCTGTTGAGTCCTTTATTGGTATCAACTGAAAAACTAGAGTATTTGTAGGACCCTCATCTTTGGGATCCTGACCTCCACTTTTCATTTTTCAAAGAGGTGGTATTGCCAAAAGTCTATCAATTTCTCAGCCATAGCTAAGGCAAAAGCAAATACCCATACAAAAATCAAGATCGAGGTGATTCAGTGACAGGTTTTATTTTCTGTAAGCTGTATTCTATTTCCAGTGTGTCTTTCCTCCTTTCAGGGACCCATCATAAATCCAGGGCTTATTACTGAGTGTGTATTCCATGATGGGTTCTGAACTCCAACTTTTGTTTCTCCAGTTCTGTGAGAATTATGCCACTCAGATTCTCAAATGCCTATCCTGCTATTCGTAGACTGGCAAATGTCTTGAGAGAAAATGTAGTACCCAATCCTGGTCTTAGAGATCTGGACTTTGTGTTTCTTCAGGGTCTTGACATTTTTGGACATAGCTAAATTGGTTCTCTTTGGTGCCTTCAATTATTTATGATTAACTCTGGCTCTTCTTTATTTTTAGTGATGGGGGTAATATACCCCCAAATAAAAGCTAAATCTATCTTAGCTAAAAGCCTTTATATTAATAAAATATAAGCTAACTTTATAAATAAATAAAAGCTAATCTGCCTTAGCTAAAAGCCCCTGTATTCAGCACTAGTAATGTTATGAAGATAATGTCTTAATTTCTTCTTAAAGTTTCACGTTTTACCTTTTTAAAATTAAATATGGAATTTATGTTTTATATGGTATGAAAAAATGATATGTTTTTATTTCCTTCAATACTGACCTCCAATTAAACAAGCACAATTTATTGAATAGTTCTTTTTTTTTTCCCACTGATGTGTAATGCTTCCACTTGTCATACACAAAGTTTTCCATAAAGTGTGGATTTGCATCTGTTTTCTTTATTCACTTTCATTAGTCTAATTATATCTTACATACTGCTTGAAATACTCTGTCTTTTGTCTTGAAATATAATAGAGGCAATTTTTGTTCTTAAAAATATCTTGGCTATTATTGGCTCTATGTCATAAATTTTAAGCAGATCTTTTCAAATTTTGTGAAAAACACTGAATTTTATTTGATTGCACTGAATTAGTAGAATAATTTTGAGAACCTAAGATATTGAATATTTTCATCTCTAAGCAGTGTAGAAAATTCACCATTTATTTAATTCAATGAATGTAAACAATATTGTCCATGAGTTTCATGCTTATTGGTTAGACATATGTGTATGGTCCATTTGTTAGCATTAATTAACCTATTTTGATATATTATTATTAACTAAGTCCATATTCTATTCAGATTCTTACTTTTTATCTAACATAATTTTCTGTTCCATGATTCCACCCAGGGCAACACATTATGTTTTATTGTCATGACTCTTTAGGTGCTTCTTGGCTGTGATAATTGCTCAGACTTTGTTTTTCATGACCTTGATGGTTTTCAGTACTGAACAGGCATTTTATACAATGTTTCACAATTTGGGTATGTTTGATGTTTTTCTCATGATTAGGCTAGAGTCATAGGCTTTTAGTAAGAATACCATAGGAGCAGTGTGAACACTTTTCATAATGTAACAGGAAGTGCATGTTATGATATTACTTATCACTGGTGATCTTCACTTTGAACACCTGGCCAAGGTAGTATTTGCCAGGTTTCTCTACTGTAAATGTATTTATTTATTTTCCTTTTTACATACTTTACGCTTTTGAAACAAGACACTAAGGAAAACCAACCCTCCACTGATAGTTACCGCATCTCATTAATCCATTCAGCAGTTGATGGACGTTTGGTCTGTTTCCACTTTTGGACTATTCTGAGTAATATTTCTGTGTACATTTACTGGGCAAATTGGTTTTTATTTCTCTTTGATATATACCGAGGTGTGCATGTGCTGGTTCACATACTGTCAAGTATGTTTAACCTTCTGAGGAACTGCCAGACAGTTTTAAAGTGGCTATATTTCATTATATTCCTTTAAGAAATCTATGAGTTTTCATATTTCTCCATATCCTTGCCAATATTTGTTAGTATCTGTCTTTTTGATTATAGATATGCTAGTTGGTGTAAAGTGGTATGTCATTTTGGTTTACATTTTCAACTACCTAATAATTAATGTTGAGCATTTTCTTTTTCATGTGCTTATCAGTTATTTGTATATTTTCTTTGGAGAAATATCTACTCAGATCCTTTGTCCACTTTTCATTAGGGTTGTCTACTTTTACTGTTGAGTTGGAAGAATTATTATATTATAAATACAAGTTCCTTATTGGAGATATGATTTACAAATATATTCTTCCATTTCTCTTGGTTGTCTTTTCACATTCTTGGTAGTATCCCTTTGAAGCACAGAAGTTTTTAAGTTTGATGAAGTCCAATTTATCTATTTTTATTTTGTCCCTTGTGCTTTTGGTGTTATCTAAGGTTTTTTCTATCCCAAGAACATGAAAATAAATTATTACATTTTCTTCTAAGACTTTTATACTTTCAGCTTTTACATTTAGGCCTATGAATCATTTTGAGTTCATTTTTATGTGCAGTGGGAGGAAAGGGTCCAACTTTGTTATTTTGCATGTTAATATTCAGTTGTCATTAGAACCATTTGTTGAAAAGATATTCTTTCTGATTGAATTTCCTTGAGACTTATCAAAATTCAGCTGACCATTAAGATTTTATTTCTAAACTCCCAGTTCTCTCTCTCTCTCTCTCTACACACACACACACACACACACACACACACACATACACACACACACACACTATATATATATATATATATATCATGCCAGTACAACCCATTCTTGATTATTGTAAGTTTTCAAATTGAGAATTTTGAGTCCTCCAACTTTTTTTCTTTTTCATTATCATTTTGGCTTTTTAAAGATTGTTTTGCATTTCCATATAAGTTTTTAGGATTAGCTTGTCAATTTCAACAAAAGCCTTCTGGGATTTTGGTAGAGATTGCATTTACTTTATAGATCAATTTGGGGAATAGTGCCATCTTAATAATAATAAGTTTCCTGATCCATGAAATGGATTTTCTTTTCATTTATTTAAAATCTTCTTTAATCTCTTTCAGCAATGTCTTATGTCTTTCAGCTTATAAACTTTACACTTGTTGAATTTATTCCTCAATATTTTTTTGGTGCCATTATAAATAGAATTATTTCTTGATTTCATTTTTTGATTGTTCATTGATAGTATGTAGAAATATAATTTATTGGTATGTTGATCTTGTATCCTGCATCCCTGATGAACTTGTTTATTCTAAAAAAATTTTAGTGTATCCTTAAGGTATTTTATATAAAAGATCATGTCATATGATGATCTTTTATATAAAATAAAGATAATTTTACTTAACTCTATCCTAGAAAGGCATTATTACTCCCACTATAAAGTGGAGAACTTATTACTCACACTATAAAGCAGAAAAAAACTCATGAGTACTGTCAAATGGCACGACTGACTATGTATGCATTTGAGACCAGAGTCATTCTCCTTTATGGATCTCTAGGATAACTATAATAAAAAGAAATACTGTAGTACTTTAAGGTCCATGAAAAGAATCTCACCTCTGAAAAAGAATACATTGATTCTCTATTGTATACCACTGCATTAGTCATTCCTAATTTGCTTATAGTTGCAACAAATTTATGATAAGAGTAGAGAGAACACCATTTCTTCTACCACTATATACATTAAACAAAAATTCTCCATTCCTATCTTCTCCCAGCCTCTGGGACCCACCCTTCTGCTTTCTATCCCTATTAATTTGGTAATTCTAGGTACTTCATATACATGGAATCATACAGTATTTGTCTTTTTGTGACTGGCTTACTTCATTAGCATAATGTCCTCATGGTTCACCCTGCTGCATCATGTATCAAAATACCCTTTCTTTAATGCTGAATAATATTCTATTTTATGCATATATCATATTTTGTTTATCCATTATCACATTTTGTTTATCCAACACAAGTTGCTTCCTCCTTTTAGCTATTGTGAAAAAATGGTGTTATGAACAAGGAGGTACAAATATTTCTTTGAAATCCTGCTTTCAGTTCTTTGGAGTATATATCCAGAAATTGAATTGTGGGTTATATGGTAATTATTTTGTAATTTAATGAGGAACTCTCATACTTTTTCCATCGTGGCACACCATTTTACATTCCCCTCAATAGTGGAGTCTCTGCATCATGGCCCCAACACTTATTTTCTTCCTCTGCCTCTCTCTGTCTCTCATACTCTCTCTCTTTTTAATAGACAGAGTTTCAGTTTTGCAAGATGAAATGAGTTCTGAGTTCTGGAGGTTGTTTGCACAACAATGTGAATGTAATTAACACTACTGACCTGTAAACTTAAGAACAAATATAAGATGGTAAATTTTTTTTAATTAAGGTATTATTGATATACACTCTTATGAAGGTTTCTCATGAAAAAACAATGTGATTACTACATTTACCCATATTATCAAGTCCCCCCCCACTCATACCCCAATTCAGTCACTGTCCATCAGTGTAGTAAGATGACACAGATTCACTGTTTGCTTTCTCTGTGCTACACTGTTTTCCCCATGATTCCCCACACCATGTGTACTAAACATAATACCCCACAATCCCCATCTCCCACCCTCCCCACCCACCCTCCCACACCCCTCCCCTTTGGTAATCTCTAGTTCCTTCTTGGAGTCTCTGAGTCTGCTACTATTTTGTTCCTTCAGTTTTGCTTCGTTGTTATACTCCACAAATGAAGGAAATCATTTGGCACTTGTCTTTCTCTGCCTGGCTTATTTCACTGAGCATAATATCCTCCAGCTCCATCCATGTTGTTGCAAATGGTAGGATTTGTTTCTTTCTTATGGCTGAATAATATTCCATTGTGTATATGTACCACATCTTCTTTATCCATTCATCTACTGATGGACACTTAGGTTGCTTCCATATCTTAGCTATTGTAAAAAGTGCTGCAATAAACATAGGGGTGCATATGTCTTTTTGAATCTGAGAAGTTGTATTCTTTGGGTAAATTCCAAGGAGTGGAATTCCCGGGTCAAATGGTATTTGTATTTTTAGTTTTTTGAGGAACCTCCATATTGCTTTCCACAATGGTTGAACTAGCTTACATTCCCACTAGCAGTGTAGGAGGGTTCCCCTTTCTCCACATCCTCACCAGCATTTGTTGTTCTTAGTCTTTTGGATGGTGGCCATCCTTACTGGTGTGAGGTGATATCTCATTGTGGTTTTAATTTGCATTTCCCTGATGATTAGTGATGTGGAACATCTTTTCATGTGTCTTTTGGCCATCTGAATTTCTTCTTTGGAGAACTGTCTCTTCATATCATCTGCCCATATTTTAATCGGGTTATTTGCTTTTTGGGTGTAGAGGCGTGTAAGTTCTTTATATAATTTGGATGTTTACCCCTTGTCGGATATGTCATTTACAAATATATTCTCCCATACCGTAGGATGCCTTTTTGTTCTGTTGATGGTGTCCTTTGCCGTACAGAAACTTTTTATAAGATGGTAAATTTGATGCTATGTGTATTTTACCACAACTTAAAAGATTTGAAAAGATGAAAAATACTATATTTTAATAAAAAAGTGAAATGTTAAGAATTACTAAAGTTAGAAAAAAAGGTCATAAAAATTATTGTCCTTATAGATAGGGTAATAGGTAATATTTTCTAGATAAGAGAACTTTACCTGCATTATATTTGCATTTATATTTCCAGGAATTTTTTTTTCTTCTAGAAATAAGAAATATTCACATTTTTTGAAAATTCTGTTTTTTCTTCCTGACTTTAAACATATCAGAATACTCACTTTCAATTTCTGCAACTTCTTTTTACGTTTCTTTTGTCATTAATTTTTTGTAGGTGTTAGAGCCACTCACCACCAAAAATTTTTCACTTATACGTCAATTTTTGATGTTCTGATTGTTAGTGTAACAACAAATAGCTCATTAACACTACAACCATAAAGAGCATTGGTGTGCAGAAGTTATAATTGTCTCTAGATTTGTACATTCATATATTAAATCCCCAAAACTGGGCATACATTTTTCTCTACTCATGTAATTCAAAGTGGACAGAACCTCAATTCAAGGTCATTCTGTTCTGTTATTTGACTTAGATATAATCAGCTTCTGTATATATCTGCTACATATTAGCACAGCATACACCTACAATCCTTAAAAAATATAGTATATATAGCAATGTTCAAAGACAGAGAGCAATCTGTGATTAACTTGAAGCTTGGTTACGTTTCCTTCAGATTAAAGTATTAAGTCAGTGGATTTTCGATTTGTCATGGTCTTCATAATTATTATATTTTATTACTATTATTAGACCTCTAATATGCAAAGCCACTATTGCTTGTGAAATGCTTTTAATACAGTCTTCTGGGTAGGAGTGTATCAATATGAAAATGAGAAAAACTGGAATAGTTGACCTACCTACTTCAAGTCATGAAATATTTAAGAGATTGAACCCTGGTTTTGAACAAGTTATGCAATAAGGCTGTTAATGCCTTTTGTAACTCAGTGCTTTGTACAGGAAAGATACTGGGCTATTCAAATACAGCAGTATTTTCTTCCAAAACAGGGAGCAGTTTGTGGGAGTAGACTACATAATATTAAAGACAAATTGAGAACTATGAAATGTTAAAAAGATATTTCCTCTTTTAATTCAGAGTACTTAACTATGTATAAGCAAAGCACCTTCTGAACAAATATGCCTTCAAATATATGATGAGAGATTTGAGAATAGTGTTTTTTATAATCTTTTTACTCAAAACATAGGAAAACTACTTTAGATGCGCAATAAATATTTGCTGAAATAATGAATGACCAATGGTTATAGAACATCGATGACAGCCACGAAAGCCTCAGATGACCTTATTGATTGAAAGTTAACCAACATATAGTACTATTCCTGGTGGCTGTCTATATCTTGGCCAATTCCTTTTTAAATCAGTGGCTAAATGTCTTATGCAACAACACAAAGTTTTATGAATATTTAGTGGGCAAAAATCATGTTTTTCCCAAATAGTGCCTTGAGTGAAAATATGCTGAAGAACAATTGACCTTTCATTGTATTAACAAAAATATTTGACATTATTGAGCCAAACAAAAAGTACTAAAAAAACATTGGCATAATCTGAATATATCTTAGGGAACAAGGTGGGCTCAGGACAGTGAGTCAAGAGTTAGCATTATACCCTAATGACAGGTACATCCAAACTAGATACAAACCAAACCAAAGTACACTTCCTTGACTTTGTTTGTATGGTGGCCTTTTCATTCTTTCACAATTTTACAAAGAAAGTCAAATAAATGACTTTATGAATATAGAAATATTTATGCCATGATTTCAAATGAACTGCTCTTCTGAAATTGAGAGCACAGTATGAGGAAAATGTATTTTCTTTGGGCTGAGGTTGTTTCTCTAATGGGTTCTGCTTGCATATTTAGGAGTGTTGGGTAGTGGAAAGCACACAAGTTCATTTCAAGGCCTAAGTTCTCACATCAGCCCATCTACTAACTACTTTGTGAATTTATAAAATTAATAAAATAAGTATATGATCTATATAACTTCAAAATAAAAAATTTCACGATTCTTTTTTCATTATAGGCTCTAAATCTGTGCATACTGTCTTATTTTTATGATGTATGACTTACGTATGTCTCATGTGTTTGTAGTTACTTTTATATTGACCAGCTATGGCTATAGAATAGGTATTTCTACTGTACAAATATAAGCCGACTTCCCAGACAATAGTGTTTGAATCGAGAGTCAAGACTTACAGAAATCTGTGTCCTTGCTTTCGTTCTGTCCTTCAGTTTTGCCACTTATCAAATCTCCCTTTTTATTTCACCTCTAAAAGAATCTTAAGTGCTACTAATCAGAGGAAAGACATCCAGAGAAACCCAGGAGAACACAGAGTCATAGACATTTAAAAGTACTTCAATCTTAGTTCCTTAAATTCTATATATATTTAGAAGGGTTTTAAAAGTGTTATTTAATTACATAAAATGTGATATATTAATAAAAAATATTAGTGAATGTATTAGATACAATCACAACAGTTAATAGCATGGTACATTATTAATGTTGGGTGAAATATTACAAATTATGAAGGAAAATAATGAATTACTTATAAGAAAATCACACCATTGGTTACATTTAAGTATTGAGAAATCAGAAGTAAAAATAATAATGAAAACATAGAATGTAAAAGAAACACCAAAACACTTTGATCACACAAATAAATTGTTTTCTTTTTCCCACATTCTCCTCTGGGCCTAAGGCATAGCTGTCATAGCTGTAAGCAACATTATAAATGTGGTAGTTATAGGTACTTATAAAGCCATTCTCTTTTTATGGGGGAAGGGTGGAAGAAGGGAAGGAATTATTTTTAAGATAATTTTTTGAATAATTTTAACCCTTTTAAAGTTATTTTCTAATTTAAAAAATCAAGCTGCATGTTAGCCTGGCAATGCAATAAAAAGCAAATTATAATGAAAAAACAAGATCACAGTTGTTACTGATAATATCACCCCATTGATATTTATCTAATTCACATGACCATTTGACTAAAGCCTGAGAATTCAATTCACATGAGCTTTGTAGCTTTGCAATTGATATTGATCATGGAAAGACCAATTTAGCTACAGTGATTGGTACTGACTCCTGTAATAGCTGAAATGCCCATACTGGTCATCATTCTGGTTGATCTGACCTCTATAAAGGCATAAAAAGATGAGCTCTTCAGTCTTTTTGAAATAATGAATTTCTATTTTTGAAATGAAATCCAACTATATCTTTGTATTTTGGAATAACAATAAATATTGTAAAAACACTATACAAGTCTAATTTTAGTCATCACTTTCCACCTTATTCTGTATCTTTTTTTTTGGTCACAGCTTCCACTACACAGTGATATTGTAATTGTCGGTCTTGTCTCCCACAAAGATGCTATCATGAGCTTAAATTCAGACTCTTTGGAAAATGTTCATGTAAGGAGTTCCTATTGGTATATAGGTACATGTGCATGACTGGGGACTGGTTCTTTTAAGAGTTACATTGAGAAGAAAAACTCTCCTCTATATGAAAATCGGTGGTGGTGGTGGTGGTGGTGGTAGGGACCCTAAAAAAGTCAATTTTGTCTGTGGCTGAGATTTTTAAAAATAGAGATCATTATTCTTCTGTCCTGTCTACACCAGGAGGCTTTTCAGCTGGGTTAGAACTTGCAGCTCTGAGGGGAAGGACATTCCTAGCCTGGGGTGAATCCCCAGTGAAACCAAAATAAATCGAGGGAAAGGATAGGTTAGGAGAAAGCCCTTTTTTTTATTGCTCACAACTTGCTCCAGTTAGCTGGCCAGGCAGAGCATTGCCAGGTTCTGTAGCCATGGTTCCTGATCTGCCACCACTGCATGCTCTCTACTTCCTGCCTGCCTCTTCAGAGAGGAACTCCATTGGTGGTTCTTGGTGACTGGCAGATGTCCTACCAATTATGTACCAGGAACAAAGGGGAGGCGAGAATAGCTGTTTTTTTCTCCACCCCTTCCCCCAGATTATGCGGAAGCTCTCCATTGGTAAACACCTATTTATATGTAAACGAACTAAGGCTAGGTGGGAGAGTCTGGAAATTCTGTCATTTACCCCACACTCTTTGGGAAATGGAGAGAGTAACAAACTTTATTGTCCCAGAAGGATGATATAGAAAAGGGTGTTAATAAAAGGGGAGGAATCTAAAAGGGCCTGAGGGTGGCCCTGCCCACGCTCAGGTGATTTATCCCAGAGACAACCTCCCGGTGTGCAGGTAACTGGCACAGGCTGCGGAAGCCAGAGGAAGGTTCAGAAGTCGCAAAGGGGCCCATCCTTGCAGTAGAACACACTGGCGTGGCTGCCACGCCCCCCCCCCCGCCCCCCAGTGCTCTAAGCTAGCTTGAGGGTGGCCCTGACAACGGCAGCTCCGGGGATTATCCCAGAGACTGCCTCTTGGTGTGCGGGTAATTGGCACAGGCTATGGAGAAGGGCAAAGCAAACAACAAGCAGGAAGGGACTTTGTTCTCTCAGCTGACACACATGCCACCTGCCTATGACCACTTCTACCACCATGAAAAGACAGAAGAATCTGGTCCAGTCAAAAATCACTCAGACAACTACAGAGAGAGGGCTGGTGGGATCGATTTAAACAATCTTCCTGAAAAAAGAATTAAAAATAAAAGTCATAACCATGCTAATGGAACTACGGAGAAATATGCAAGAGCTAAGGGATGAAGTCAGGAAGGAGATTACAGAATTGAAACAATCGATTGACAGGCTTAAGAGCACTCTGGACGAGGTGCAAGAGACAGTTACTGGAATAGAAATCATAGAATAGGAATACAGAGAAGCTGAGGCAGAGAGAGATAAAAGGATCTCTGGGAATGAAAGAATATGAAGAGAACTGTATGACCAATCCAAACAGAACAATATTCGCATTATAGGGGTACCAGAAGAAGAAGAGAGAGAAAAAGGGATAGAAAGTGTCTTTGAAGAAATAATTGCTGAAAACTACCCCAAACTGGGGAAGGAAATACTTTCTCAGACCATGAAAGCCTACAGATCTCCAGACACAAGGGACCCAAGGAGGACAACACCAAGACATATAGTAATTAAAATGTCAAAGATCAAAGACAAGGACAGAGTAGTAAAGCCAGCCAGAAAGAGAAAAAAGATCACCTACTAAGAAAAACCCATTAGGCTATCGTGAGACTTCTCAACAGAAACCTTACAGGCCAGAAGAGAATGGCATGATATATGTAATGCAATGAAGCAGAAGGGCCTTGACCAAGAATACTGTATCCAGCACGATTATCATTTAAATTTGAGGGAGGGATTAAACAATTCCCAGACAAGCAAAAGTTGAGAGAATTTGCCTCCCACAAAACACCTCTACAGGATATTTTAAAGGGACTGATCTAGATGGAAGCACTCCTAAGGCTAAATAGATGTCACCAGAGAAAATAAAATCACAGCAAAGAAAGACCATCCAAATACCAACTAAAGGCAAAAAATAAAATCAACTATCCACAAAAACAGTCAAAGGAAACACAAAAGAGTACAGAATAAACACCTAACATATAAAGAATGGAGGAGGAAGACTAAGAAGGGAGAGAAATAAAGAATCATCAGACTGTGTTTATAATAGCTTAATAAGAGAGTTAAGTTAGACTCTCAGATAGTAAAAAAGCTACCCTTGAACCTTTGGTAACCACGAATCTAAAGCCTGCAATGGCAATAACTACATACCTACTGATTATCACCCTAAATGTAAATGGACTGAATGCACCAATCAAAAGACACAGAGTAATAGAATGGATAAAAAAGCAAAACCCATCTATATGCTGCTTACAAGAGACTCACCTCAAACCCAAAGATATACGCAGACTGAAAGTGAAGGGAAGGAAAAAGATATTTCATGCAAACAACAACGAGAAAAAAGCAAGAGTTGCAGTACTTGTATCAGACAAAATAGACTTCAAAACAAAGAGAGTAGCAGGAGATAAAGGAAGACATTACATAATGATAAAGGGGTCAGTCCAACAAGAAGATATAACCATTATAAATATATATGCACCCAATACGGGAGGGCTGGCAGATGTGAAACAAATACTCACAGAATTAAAGGAGGAAATAGACAGCAATGCATTCATTTTAGGTGACCTCAACACACCATTCACTCCAAAGGACAGATCAACCAGACAGAAAATAAGTAAAGACACAGAGGCACTGAACAACACACTAGAACAGATGGACCTAACAGACATCTACAGAACTCTACACCCAAAAGCAACAGGATACACATTCTTCTCAAGTGCACATGGAACATTGTCAAGAATAGACCACATACTAGGCCACAAAAAGAACCTTAGTAAAGTCAAATATATTGAAATTCTACCAACAAACTTATCAGATCACAAAGGTATAAAACTAGAAATGAATTGTACAAAGAAAGTCAAAGGCTCACAAACACATGGAGACTTAACAACATTCTCCTAATTAATCAATGGGTTAATGGCCAAGTCAAAACAGAAATCAAAGAATATATGGAGACTAATGACAACAACAACACAAAGCCACAACTTCTGTGGGACGCAGCAAAGGCAGTTCTAAAAGGAAAGTATATTGCAATCCAGGCCTATTTAAAGAAGGAAGAACATTCCCAAATGAATAGTCTAAAGACACAATTACTGAAACTGGAAAAAGAAGAACAAATGAGGCCCAACGTCACCAGGAGGGACATAATGAAGATCAGAGAAGAAATAAATAAAATTGAGAAGAATAAAACAATAGAAAAAAATCAATGAAACCAAGAGCTGGTTCTTTAAAAAAATAAACAAAATAGATAAACCCCTAGTGAGACTTATAAAGAGAAAAAGAGAATCTACACTCATAAACAGAATCAAAAATGAGAAAGGAAAAATCATGACGGACCCCTCAGAAATACAAAGAATTATTAGAGAATACTATGAAAATCTATATGCTAACAAGCTGGAAAACATAGAAGAAGTGGACAACTTCTTGGAAAAATACAAGCTTCCAAGACTGACCAAGGAAGAAACAGAAAATCTGAACACCAATTACAAGCAATGAAATTGAATCAGTAATCAAAAAACTACCCAAGAACAAAACCCCCAGGCCAGATGGATTCACCTCTGCATTTTATCAGACATATAGAGAAGACATAATACCCATTCTCCTTAAAGTTTTCCAAAAAAAAGAAGAGGGACTACTTCCAAACTCATTCTATGAAGACAGCATCACCCTAATACCAAAACAAGGCAAAGACCTCACCAAAAAGAAAATTACAGACCAATATCCCTGATGAACGTAGATGCAAAAATACTCAACAAAATATTAGCAAACCGAATTCAAAAATACATCAAGAGGATCATACACCATAATCAAGTGGGATTCATCTCAGGGATGCAAGGATGGTATAACACTAAAAAATCCATCAACATCATCCACCACATCAACAAAAAGAACAAAAAACACTTGATCATCTCCATAGATGCTTAAAAAGAGAATGAAACTGGATCATTGTCTAGCCCCATACACAAGAGTAAATTCAAAATGGATTGAAGACCTGAATGTAAGTCATGAAACCATAAAACTCTTAGAAAAAAACATAGGCAAAAATCTCTTGGACATAAATGTGAGCGACTTCTTCATGAACATATCTCCCCGGGCAAGGGAAACAAAAGCAATAATGAACAAGTGGGACTATATCAAGCTGAAAAGCTCTGTACAGCAAAGGACACCATCAGTAGAACAAAAGACATCCTATAGTATGGGAGAATATATTCATAAATGACATGTCAGATAAGGGGTTGACATTGAAAATATATAAAGAGCTCATGCAACCAACAAACAAAAAGCAAATAATCCAATTAAAAAATGGGCAGAGGAGCTGAACAGACACTTCTCCAAAGAAGAAATTCAGATGCCCAACAGGCACATGAAAAGATGCTCCACATCACTAGTCATCAGAGAAATGCAAATTAAAACCACAATGAGATATTACCTCACACCATAAGGATGGCCACCATCCAAAACACAAACAACAACAAATTTTGGCGAGGTTGTGGAGAAAGGGGAACCCTCCTACAGTGCTGGTGGGAATGCATATTAGTTCAACCATTGTGGAAAGCAGCATAGGGGTTCCTCAAAAAACTCAAAATAGAAATACCTTTTGACCCAGGAGTTCCACTTTTAGGAATTTACCCTAAGAATGCAGCAGCACAGTTTGAAAAAGACATATGCACCCCTATGTTTATCGCAACACTATTTACAATTGCCAAGAAATGGAAGCAACATAAGTGTCCATCAGTAGATGAATGGATAAAGAAGAGGTGTACATATACACAATGGAATATTATTCAGCCATAAGAAGAAAACAAATCCTACCATTTGCAACAACATGGATGGAACTAGAGGGTATTTTGCTCAGTGAAATAAGCCAAGCGGAAAAAGACAAGTATCAAATGATTTCACTCATATGTGGAGTATAAGAACAAAGAAAAAAACTGAAGGAAGAAAACTGCAGCAGACTCACAGAACCCAAGAACTGACTAACAGTTACCAAAGGGAAAGTGACTGGAGAGGATGGGTGGGAAGGGAGGGACAAGGGGGAAAAAGGGCCGTTACGATTAGCAGACATAATGTGGGGGGGCACGGGGAGAACTGTACAACACAGAGAAGACAAGTAGTGATTTTGTAGCATCTCACTATGCTGATGGACAGTGACTGTAATGGGGTATGTGGTGGGGACTTGATGATGTGGGGAGTCTAGTAACCATAATATTTCACATGTAATTGTAGATTAATGATGCCAGAATAAAAAAAATTTATACCATTCTGAAACCATAATAACTTTACATTTATTCTCCCTCTGGTTTCACAGTAGTGTGCAAAAACCTTTGGAAATACTAAATTGGTGCTGGGGATTAGCTGGGAATTATATACAGCTTACCATCCTTTTTTGGGGATGGAGCATTTTTTAGGTATAGATAAATATTAGAACTCTGTAGTATAATAGTGAAGCTGAGAATGATGACTCTCTGCCTTCCTTGACCAAAAATACCCAAGTCTAGAAAGAGAAGAGAAAGGAGATAACAGAATAAAAGTAAACAAGCGACAAGAAATTCATCAACAGTTGAAATTTCAAAATGAGAAGGTAGCAAATCACAACCTCAAGAAATTTTGCCAGATACAAAATGTTCTAGATAAATTAATAAAGACTAGGAACTGACACATGACTTCCTTTCTCCGGAAAAGATTGGTTTTCCATGAAGGAATTTAAAGAAAGTTTGGTGTCTTCTACCACATCCTCTGTTTTGAACAGATGAATTGAAGGATGCGTGTGTTGACCATAAAATAAGTGGGATATTTCATATGTTTAGTTCTTTCCCTTCCCATGGATAAACAGCATTTAGTGTTTCAAAGGGATCTCTAAGGTAAGGTGTAGACTTGCTTCCTGTCATTTTTCTGTAAGCCAGTTTCTTAAAAGTGGCAAGGATTTACTCCAACATGGGAAAGTTCTATGTAGTCTAGAGGAATCAGGTCTGGAGGTGAGAGTGCATCACTGAAAAGTTGGTTCATTTGGGCTATTTTTATAAGGGAGGAGCCAAACTACAAAGAAACTACACTGGACCTCCCCAAAGTGACTTTAGTTCATAAGAATTTTTTCTTTCCAACTAACATTATTTGCAGATGTCATGGTCATATGCATTGAAGAAGGCCACAATGTAAAACTATTAAAACTAATAAAATATTTCAGGACTGTGGTCAGTTGCAAGATTAATACACAAACATCAATATTTAAAAAATTTAAGGCCAGTAATTGCTTCAAAAATAAATTTGACATACCCATTTTCAGTAGCAGTAATGACAATGATATAGCTGGGAATACATTTTTAAAAGGTGTATAGAACTTACTTAAAGAGAAAACACACACAATTCTACCAAGGACAAAGAAAGAAGGGATAAATATAGAGGTATGCAGTGTAACTGGTTGATAAAATAAAATATAATATTCTAATATATATATATATATATATATATATATATATATGCATTCCTAAATTAAAATTTAATAAGATTTGTACAATAACACAAAACATTTTTGAACTTGGAAAAATTATTCCAGACATCATCTACAAAAAGAAACGTGAAAATACCTAGGAAGTTTAAGACAAAGAATAATAGAAGATGTTAAACTTTTAAACATATTTTAAAACTATATTGTTTAACAAAATCAAAGTGAAAAATAGCTTTCTCAGTAGGACTGAATGTAAATGTCTAGATCTACAAAGATGTGGAAATATTTGAAATTTTAGGAAATTATAATGGGAGTTCTTCAAAACAGTGAGATGAGAAGAAATTAGTCAATAAATGTTACATAGACAGGAGATCTGCCATTTGTAAACAAAAAAGTTAGATCCTCACCTTATATATCACATGAAATACTCCCAGATCTATCAAATACATAAATTAAAAAAAATATATATATAATTTTGGTTTAAAAAAGTGTTTAAATAGATACAAAACTCAGAAACAAAAGGAAATCTTTATCTTTTCATACTTAAATGCCTCCATCATCATTTTACCATGCAATAAGAGCAATAATTTCTCTATGGAAAATAAATAAAACCACCAACATCTGAAAGACATGTTTGTATCTCTATTATTTAAAAATTCCTTAAAATGTAAAATAAATTAATGAAAAAGCACAGATGTCTTCACCTTAGTGGAAAAAAAAAGAGTAGAACAAAATATTAGTTTACTATAACATAGAAAAGGGCTAGAAACATTGACAAAACTCTATTACTGAGCACTGCTGTCCAACAGAAATTTTTGTGATAATGGAAATTTTCTATATCTTTAATATCAGATCATTAGCCATTAGCCAGATGTGGTAGAACATTTGACCTATGACTAGTGTGACTTTAGAAAATGAATTTTAATAGTACCTAAATTTCATTAATTTTAAAAATTAAATGTCAGTAACCCCCTATGGCTAGTTGCTACCATACTGGAAAGTGCAGTTACAGAGTCTTAATTGAAATATAGACTTTTCTGCACATCATCAGTAAAAGAGTTAAACATCACAATTTTTTCAAACAATCTGGCCATATGCACCAAATTTTCCAAGTGTTTTCTCTCTGCCCTAAAATTTCCAATCTGTCTGACCTAAAAATTTCATATCTTTTAACTGTAAGGAAATACCATAAGTACAAAAAATGTGTATAAAAATGTTTATTGAATTGGAAAAATGTAAATGCCTAATAACAGAGAAAAGGCACAGCCTCCACATGGTGTAACTTCCATGTTGCTTCTGTTTTGTGTTCACTACCCTCTGGAGTTTCAGATACATTGAGACAATAATTAAGGAATAATATGATCAATGCCAGGAAAAGTCCTCTTGTCCCTTATGTTGTCCTGGAGACCACTCTGCTACTAGTAACTCTGCAGTGAATTTTGGTTCTATGTGAATGGCTCATCATACTTATTTCTTATTTTGATTTTACTAAATACCAAAACACTGATACCTTTCATAGACACCATAAAGAGGTGGAATTTTGAATATTATGAATGCCATAACATTGAACTGAAATTTCTTTCCTTATCCTCCTCTTAAGTTATAGAATCACCAAGAGGTGTCAATGTGTCTGAGTCAATAAATTCCCCAGTGTTAGCATATACCTAACAGTTTCAAAATAAATATGTGTTGAATTAATTAAACAAATGACTTATATTTCTGAGAGACCTGTCCATTGAAATGGGCTAAAGATTCTTCTAAGTCTGACTAAGTAATTCCTCAAAGTTTATCTGTTATAGATGGTAAATTCAAACTTGTGGATCATGTCAATGCCCAGTTCTGAATCTTGGTCCTTGTATCTATCATCAACTCTGATTGGCATTTTGTTTTATTAAATGCAACAGTGATTAAAAGTACATAAATGATTCAAAAATAAGACAAATGTTATGCAAACTTCATGAGTTGGAAAGCTTGAAAATTTATCCTGACAATTTCCCAGTAATCACTTGTATTTTTTTATTGGTGAAACCATAAATCACCTTATCACATTTTACTCTTTAATATTTAAGCAATAGATTACACATTATTAAAACAGATAATGTAGCTCTTGAAAGGTGTTTGTTTTTCTCTCTGGAAATATTTGTAGAAAACGGGTAAATTAAAGAATGCTTTCCTTGGCCTTAATATCTACTGATACTTTAATGACACTGACATCACATTTGTAAGAACATAAAAGTCATCAGAAAAATATGCCGTATTTCACAGGGGAAAAAAAAACCACACCAAATAAACCAAAGTTAAAATGTAAGGAAAATGAAAAGTGGACGAGTTGCATTGGTTTAGAGCAGCTGCCAGAGAACATAGAACAGAGAAAGCTCCTTCGGAGGGAGGTATAGACCATTTATTTTATCTCTTCTTTTACTTTATTTATAGATTTTTCACCAATAGATGGATTAAGACTAGCTGTGTGCCCAAACATGTATGTTTTATATAGATGTGTGATGCTTATTTTGGCTAAGCACAAGTGAGTACTTTCTATTTCACCTGCCAGGTGTTCTTTAAAGTGACTTTTAAGATGGCCTTTTAAGTTGTCCTTTTCTTACCTGTGTTAGGAGTTGAGTTATGAAAGGAAAAAATATATCCCTTTGAGATTCAGCCTTGCTCTTCGACTCACTGTCTGAAGTCAGGTGGTTACCAGACAGGTGGGCTTTTTGACGACCTGCCTTTTTTTTTTTTAAGTTTAAAGAATTAACTGAAAAAAAATAATAATATGAGCACTTCACATAAATATGGTAACTGTGGGTATACCCTGCAATATTTTCCTTCTAAATGTTCGTTGTTTTTGGTCATAAACACAGTAAATATTTGATATTTCAAAAAAAGGCATGTTTTACAGTTAATTCCCTTAAAATATATAATCTTTAAAATTTTTTGGAAGGTGACAGTGGTATTGCTTTTTTATGTTTCTTGACTGAGATGTGTGTATCGTGATGAGATGCAAAATACATGTATTTTATTTTTTATTAAAACACAATTTGCTCCAAACAGTATCCCAGTTCCTACTTCTGGTTGTTCAAAACATTTTGTTATTCAAAACATGTTTATTTTTGACTTTCAGAAATTAGAATAGTTGCAGAACTTAGTAGGAATACACTTGAACTACAACTCAATTGTACCCTTCAAAAATGACAAATCCTTCCATTGTTTTTGTGAGGAAAATGCAAAAACTGAATACAAAATAACCCAGAAAAGAAAAATACTTTCTTCCTCTTTCCACCCCCTGCTGTACTTATAACCCAATTCTGTGCTCAATATATGTTTTTAGGCTTATAAATCTTACTTTTTATATTATTACATGTTTATTAAATTATTTTTTGGAAGATCCATTTCATTGTCTTAAAATCTTTTATTTTACTCTTGGTCCCATTGTTTTTACAAATACAATCTTCTAGAATGGATTATCAGTTGGTTGTGAGACTCTTAATATTCTGTAATTTTGCCACTTGTTTATATCATGATTTTGAGACATCAAGAGATAACCGAGTATGACTATGTTTATGTAACTCAGTAATAGAAAATTTTTGCCATTTCTGAGATATTAAAATAATGCTGCTATCACAAAGGAAATTCAGACTTTTAATAAAATTGCTAACATATATGTACCATTATATTGGGATAAGTATAAGATTCTGAAGGTCAGAAATCTGTATTGCCTTGGAGCACTAATGTGATTAGCAGTTGCCACTAAAATACTGATGTCATGCGCTCACACATACACACAGATTCACTCACCTAGAACAATGCTAAAAAACTGTGACGGGAAGATAACCTATAGTCAGATTCTGAGAAAATTCCCCACTTATAAGACAGCTGGAGATGGTCTGAGAAATTCTTGCCCAAGTATAGTTAGATTGTGCACAATTCAACAGTCTGCACAGTTGAAAGGTCATTTCCTATTTCCTCCACTACCTTTTATATAACTCAATGATTCATGATCTATACAATCATAAATAATTTTAGTGCATTCTATATTAAATGCTACCTTTAGCATATATTAAATTGTTTTACACACACAATTCATTGCTAAATTTATATTTTGTTTTTACTTTGTTTGTTTTGTCCATATTGTTTTAAATATTATAACTTAGTAATATTTATTAATGTACATATTTTGGCAGACACACCCTACAATGACTCCCAGTAAGTTGGGACTGTGTAATTCCTTCCTCTTAAGTGTAGGTGAAATCTGTGACTTGCTCCCAACCAATAGAATATGGCAGAGGTAGTGGGATGCCAGTTTCTTGATTAGGTTACTTTATGGCAAAGGATCACATTACCTTAATCATGTTATGTTATGTAAGACTTTGTCGTAACCACCTGGAAAAATATGATTTCTCTTGAAGAAGCAAATGAAATTGGAAGGAAATTGTTCCTTAGTCAAGGCTCCAGATTAAAATGCAGCCTGGCTGACACCTTGAATACAGCCTTGTAAGACTCTGAGAGGATTCAGCTAAACTTTGTCCTACCCAGTCCTGACCCATAAAGCTGTGAGATGATAAATCTGAATTGTATTAAGCAGCTAAATTAGTGGCACTTTTTAAATGCAGCAATAGAAAACTAACAAAGATATCTATACAACCTACTCATTTTGGGGGGTATAATTCCAGGTAGACTTTTCTAGATGACTTTGAGAGTTACTTTGCTAAATTCCCACAAATTTTTGACATTTTTGATCAGTTCTATTAAAACCATAAATTACTTTTGAAGGAATATGCACCTTTACATATTTGTTTTTTAATCCAAAACTATGTTCTCTTTATTCTTATTATATGCCCTTCATTAGTTTTAAATATATTGTGGAAAGATACATATGACATAAAATTTACCACCTTAATTTTTTAGTATACAAATACATTCACATATGTGAGTATTAAATACATTTGAGTATTAAATACATTCACATGTGTGAGTCATCACCACCATCCATCTCCATAATCCTTTTCATCCTGTAAACTGAAACTCTATACCCATAAAATAATAAAACCCTCATTCCAACCTCCTTCCCCACCCCACCTCCTAGCAACCACCATTCTAGTTGGTCTCTATGATTTTGACTACTCTTAAGTACCTCATACAGTATTTGTCTTATTATAACTTGTTAATTTCATTTAGCATAATTCCTCAAAGTTCATCCATGTTGTAGCATGTATCAGAATTTCCTTCTTTTTTAAGTCTGAATATTCTCTGCTGAATGTATATACCACATTTTGCTTATCCATTCATTGGTGTTGGACACTTGTGTTGTTTCCACATTTTAACTATTATGAATAGTGCTGCTATGAACATGGGTGTACAAATATGTGTTTGAGTCTCTGCTTTCAATTTTTTCTTTTTGGCATTTAACGAGAAGTGAAATTGTTGGATCATATGGTATTTCCATTTTTAATTTTTTGAGAAACTGTCATTCTGTTTTTCACAGTAGCTGTCACATTTTACATTTCCACCACCAGTGCACAAGAATTCTAACTTTTCTACAACCTCATCAATATTTTTTATTCTCCGTTTTTTTGATAGTAGCCATCCTGTAGGTTTATCTCATAATCTATTTTTGGAGATAAAAAGCATATTTTGTCATTGATTCAGATGATTTCATTTCAGCATTAATATATATTGATATTATTTGTAAGTTAAACTTACAAACGAGCACTGCATTCCTACACAATGAGTCCAAAACGTCATGTTGTATAATTCTTGAAATATGTCAATATCAATTTATTCATATTTTATTGTTTCTTTTGACAACAACATTGGTAAATGTTATCCTTTTTGTACTCAGTTTTTGTATCTTCTGAATCAAGTTGATTAGCATTATTTCTTAATACTGAAACATGGCTTATGCAGCATGAGAATTAATTCTTTGAAGGATTTTAAAAAAGTACCACTAAATCATCCGATCTCATTGATTTTCATGGAGAAAATTCTTTATGCTTACTGGTCTCCTTCTGAATGAATATGATTAATTACTACTTATAGAAAAATATTTACTTAGTGGACAACATAAACTATATGAGAATAGATATTAATTTTAATCCTTTAACTCATTTTAAATATTCACATCTGATAATGTATTTCCATCCTCATTTCTAATTTATGTAATTTGGCCTTCTTTTTTGGCTTATGAATACATTATCCTTAATCTCTCTTTATGTGTGTGTGTGTGTGTGTATTTAAGAAAATAGGCTGAAATATTTTGTAACTTTTCTCTCACTTTTCCTGTTTTCTAATGGATAACTATTAATAGTTTCTTATTTACCTATTTTTCCATCAGAGTCTGTAGTGAAGACACAATTTATTTTCATTGTTCTCTATTAGCAGTGATAATTTTCCTTTGAAGGTAACTTTGGTTGTATGCCATAAGCTATTATATGTACACCACTGGAAGAGAGTTAATGACTATTTGCATTTTGATTTCTACTTAACATTAACAATGCTTATTACATTGCTTGAAAGAAAGATGCTGGATTTTTAAGTAACTTTCATTAATTTCTAATTTTATTGCTTTGTGTTTTAAACATAT
The DNA here is from genome assembly GCA_032199065.1 of Smutsia gigantea. NCBI lineage: Eukaryota > Metazoa > Chordata > Mammalia > Pholidota > Manidae > Smutsia > Smutsia gigantea. The sequence goes on from JAVSCE010005288.1 coordinate 52,031, forward strand.
TGCTTTATTGTGAGTTACAATCTCTAATTGACAATGCTAATATGTACATAGATGGATATTTCTTTCAACTGATTTACTTGGAATGTGATTAACCATTTCTGTTTGCCTATAAAAATCATGTATTTTTCAGAAGTATGTTTCTATTTGAATTTGAATTTTGGATATACATATTTCCATTGATTGATATTCTGGAATATTCATAATGTATTTTGACTCTCCATTTTTTTCTTTCAAATGAATCTTCTTTAGTAATTTTGTTTTTATGTTTTTGTAATTTTTCTTTGATTTCTTTTTGAATACAAGTAGCACTAAATACAAAAAATTACATTTTTTATTGATATGATTTTTTTTCCTGCCATATTAGTTCTGATAATCCATATTACTGATGCCACTAAATATGGATTTCTAGAAGAATCTTCTAGATTCTCATAGGGGTAGACCAACTGGTTTGGACAAAACCTCCTGCTGAAATTAAAGAAAATTATGTTAGAAGGGAAATCTTATTGAAAACAAAAGAAAAAGTTTCTAAGTCACTTAAGGAATCGAATCATTGTAAAAGCAGAGAGAAAAGAGCATGGAATGGAGTGAATGGTTTTTTTCCTTGTAGTAATTTGCAGATTCCAAAAGAAATGGCTGACAGGCTTCAAAGTTGAGCAGTGGGTTTGACTGACAAATGGATTTGGAGTGGGAAGAATTTGGAATTAGTGTCAGGCAAGGAGGAGGAACTGTTGTAAAACAACAAGGTTTTCTCTTGGCAGCATGAAGGACCAGTCAAGTGAGAGAAAGCCAGAAATAGGTACTTTCTCAGGAGGACTGAAACTCAGTCTTGTATTATCTCAATTCCTGATTGATGTAAGAAGTTCTGGGATAGCTAGAGCCCCAAAGTATCCTCTAGAATTTGGCATTATTGCCTAAATAATTTGAACATCAGGTACACTGTGACCCAGTAATTCCAAACTAAGTAGTGGAAGCATAGAGAACAAAATGTGAAGAATAATGTTAATAGTAACATTATTTGTAATAGTGCCAGAAAATAACTCATAGGTCTATGAAGAGTATAATGGATAAAAAAATAGTGGTGAATTTATTCAATGGGATAGTTTACAGAGAGGAAAACAAACCAGGAGATGATGTTGACCAAAGGAAGCCAGTCCAGGAAGGCATACCGTACTCTTCCATTTCTGTCCAGTTCAAATGCAGGCTATGGACTCTGTTGCTAGAAGCTGAAATGGCTGTTGTATTTGGGGAGTGAGAGGTCCATGAGTAGGAGTAGATAGCAGGGAAGCTTCTGAGCCACTGGGAATATCCTGTTTCTTGAGTTGGTGGTAGTTACATGGATGTTTGCTTTGTGACAATTTACTGAGTTACACATTCATATTTTGTGCCCTTATTATATGCATACTATGCCCCACAATAAAAAGTAACAGTAAAAAACTAATAATGTAGCACTTTTTTAAAATTTACAATTTTGCTGTGAGATAGCTTGAGATGTTTTACTAATGAGGAAATTAGTACCCAGAAATATTTAATTATTTGTTTAGGAGTCAATATCAAATAGTTAATATAAAGTTTAAATATGCCAATATCATCTAAAACTGAAGGTTGCAGTAGAGTTTTCTATATTGACCAAAAAAAAAAAAAGCCAGTAATCAGAATCAACTTAAAGTCCCTAACCTGCACTCTAAGTATAGGAGTATTTATCTATTTATATATGGGCATTTGCTAATGATGTACTAATTATAATATATATATTACATATTTTATAATATACATACTATATATTTAATGTTGAGCAATGTTTATTCTAACTCTAAAATCCTAGAGGGCAAGAACAAACCTTACAGGAACATTGTCTCATCTAACCATCAATTGAAAGACGCCTTCCTATATGTTCTTTACTTATTAGAATTTCTCTGCATCTGGAGGAGGCTTGTATCTTCCATCTCTTTGGACAAATCTGTTTTTACAACCATAATTCCGTTGTCTGGCATTTAACTGCGAGGATTCTAGACTCAAATTGCCTGGGTTCAAATCCCAAATCAAATACCTTCTAGCTGTGTGACCTTGTGCTAATTACATGGACTCACTGGGCTTCAGTTTCTTTGCAAAATGGGGGTAATAGTCACAACTATCTCCTGGTCGTTAGGAAATTGAAAGTGCTTTTATATGTAATGTGTTTGGAAGGGTTTCTGGTACATACTAAATACTTTCTTGGCCATTATTATCAATGTTAATAATTGATAATACTAATTATTAAATAGTATTTCAGACTATACTGTTTGATCAAAAGTGACTCAACAGACACTTTATAGCACTCATAGAATTCCTCTTGAGGCACAGTCTCCTTTGCAATCCCATCTATGAATAGGTTGCTTCTCTTTTTATTCTGATTATGATGTTGCTAATAAAAACTATGGATATCCCTTCCAGCCACATTTTTCTTTTAGCTTCTCATTTGGCATTTAATGTGGAGAGAAGGAGGGGTCAATGGGATTGGAAAGGGAACATCCAGAAATCACTTTTCTTGTAACTGAAATCAGCAGATGTATTTTAAATTATAAAGGAGTAAAATCTTTAATTTATGGAATGAGATTAAGTCTTCCTTAAATTTTTTTTTTCAGTCTGTAGTCTACAAATCTCAGCATGGATATGAGTTGGCCTCACACAGTCTAGCCTCTCCTAATAGTTGCTACTTACTAGAATTTCTACAAATCATCCATCTAGCTATGGTGGCCTGCTTACCTGGTTTAATTGGGACACACTTACTGTCCTGGTGTGACCCTTAACAGTGCCCCTTTTCACTCTCAGTTGTCCGGGTTTGGACAATACTTTCTCCAAATCATTAAATTCCTACTCAGCCAAAACCTAAAAGGAAGGACAAACAAGATCTTATTATATTTCTCCTTGCCAGGTGAATTTTTAAATATTTATTCACAATTTTTTTCTCCCTAGTACTTTTGAGCCATTCTTATTTTTCTATCTCACTACAAGGCTGACTATTGCAAAGATTTCTTCCATATTATCCAGCAGGAAACAACATTGTTGTAAATCTAGTTTTACAGATTTGTACATATTTTTAAACACACCCACAAATATGGGTAATATTTGGTTCTGGTTTAGGTACTTATCAATTCTTGCAGTAGTCTTAGTCTTGCAATATTTTCCCCTGAAAACTAACGGTTTGGGTTTGATGCTGTCATTTAAAAATTTTGGTATTTTCACCACAGACATATCTTGGAATTTTAATAGAATATTTTCCTATTTTATGTATTTGGTTTGTTTGATAAGTAATAGATTTGAAAAATTAATTTGTAATTATGCTCTGAATCACATTTTAAGATGAATTAGATTAATCATACTGGAGCCGATATCTTGTTTTCATGATATTGTCATAGAAAATATTAGAAACAGGGCTTTTTTGCCTGAGAAATGGTGGAATCCAATAATTGTTAAAATAGGAGACAGTGGCAAAGTGAAGTAGGTCAGAAATTTTGTTAATAAAGCAAGCTAATTTTATGATAGTTTCTTTTAATATTTAAAAATAACTGGAGAATAATGTTATAGAAGAGGATTAATGATATGCTACTGGAAGAGATATAAAATTTTAACAATGCTGAAAAATGAAGAAGCCTAGTATTCAGAACAAAGAATGGGAAATATATTTGATTTTATAGCTAGTGATTCTGTTGAACACTTGTAGAACAGGTTTCAGGAGAAAGATTAATTTTTCTTCCTACCCTGTAGTTTGAAATGACTTCATCATTTAGCCATGTGACAATCATTCTTTCATAAGATGCATTCAAAAATAGTGGCTCTCACAAAAATATCAGAATCAGTCATGAAGTGTGTAGTCCAAAACACAGCTGTCCCAGCTCCCATGCCCAGTTCTCATCATGAAATGGAATGTCTAGATTCTACTTCCTAAACAATGATTAGTATGCATTTAAGATTTAGGCACCAGTTGAAGCTAGCGTAACAAATGGTGAGAAAATTTATCACTTAACATGTTGAAATAAAGAAAATATATCAATAACTATGTTAGGTTAGTAATATTTATAGGAATATCATTAAACAAACACAATATTCTCCACCTAGATACTCATCCCAAATAGACAGGACTCAAAGCGACAGAAGGAGGCAGAGTCTATATTTGAATCTAAAATATACAGCCCAGGAGAACATCCCATCAAATATAAGATGACAGATAATTTCTCTTCCACAAAGTGCATGTAGTAATGAATTTAAATCTGACTGAAATAGGACCATATCCCAAAATAGTTATAAAATCTGTAGCAAGAAATAGGGCAGCAATAATATACGATAGCTGCTGTTTATGGGAGAAGTGGATCTACAATGTTATACTAATGAACTATTAAATCTCTTCTTTATTTTTAAAGCATTAATTTTATAGGAATATATCCTGTAGATTTATGGTTTGCTTCACCAGAGAATAGTTTTAAAAAGAAATGCCAAATAATAATCCAAAACATTTGTTTGCATATATGAGTTAGGTATGGCCTTTGTTATATCTTTCTATTTGAAAATACTAACATTTCTCATACATATACCAACAAAGGGCGCTCTTAATTTATAAGAGCCTTTCCAGTCACCTTCTCTGAGAGATGCTTTTTAATATAGTACTCCCATATATTTAGTAGGATATTTTTTCAATTTTTGTTTATTATTAAAATAAAATTGTATATTTTAAGATGTATAACATGAAATTGTGATATACATATACATAGCGAAATGATTACTGCAGTCAAGCTAATTAACATAGCCATCTCCTTACACAGTTATCGTTTTGTGTGTGTGCGTGTATTGGGAGCCCCTGAGATCAACTCTTAGGAAATTTCCAGTACATGATACATATTACATCATATCAATTACAGTACATGATATACAGTATCAATAAGTTACCATATTGTACATTAGGTTTTTAGGACTCATCTAGTAGAATTTTAATGACAATTAGCATTTGTGCCAATTAGTATCAGGTACTTATTGTTAAGAAGTCTCTTGAAAGACCATTACATAAATCTCTATAAGGACAAATTATTATCTCATTTTTTGATACGTAATGAGTAATAAGCAATCCAACCACAATATTGGATGGGATAAAATACAGTCAACATGAAGTCTAAGCTATACAAATCTGGAGAGTTTTTGTTTGGTTTTAACCAACCTTCCCACTAAGTACCTTGTTGAGCCCTATGAGAAAGGACCCAAGAAATATCTCCCACCTGCTTCCATTTGGATTCTGTTCTTCCTTAATTATGCCAGTTTTGTTTCATCCTTTCTTTCTTATATTCCTTGTCCTTTCTTATATTCCACGTTGACCTGTGTGAATTCACCCTGGAATGACCCACTCCTTGTATTAGACTTGATAGATTATCTATGGAGCTCTCAGTGTCTCCAGCTGTACTTATTCAATACGTAGAAATTTGGGTTTAGAATGATCCTCAATTGTATTCATTTAGTAATAGCTTATTATTTCTATTTGTCTTTTTAAAAACAAACCCATGAAAACACTGGAGGTTAGGAAGATGCAGGCTGTCAACCAGTATGTGTGTTTTAATTAGGTGCACTGCAGCTACTTGGAAATGTATTCATCTCCTGGCTTCATCGTTCTGTAAGAGCTGAATAATTTGTCATTTGTTGCAGAGAAGACAGCCCTGACCTGAGCAGTATTTAAGGGATTTTTGGCCATTATGAAAAATAAACCACAATAAAATCCAACTACCCTGTTTATTTCTTGTGTTAATTATAAACATCTCTTTAATGTAGCAATATGTAGTTTTAACATTTATATGTCACCCACAAAAAGTTGGGTCACTCTGTGTTTAATATTTTTGCCATTTGAACCCCTGGAAGCAAATTGATCACTAAAGATCAGAAGAACAGAGTGAATCAACTACCACTTTTCATACTACATACTTAATAATTAAAACCATTAATCGGGTACCTGCTATATGACAAAACTTATTCATGTATTATCTCTAATCTTAACATTTTTGCAGTATTTTTATATGAGGGAACTAAGGGTCAGAGTTATTAAGTGACTTTAACTCCCTAATTCATTCAATATGTATTTATTGATTACCTACGACTGATTACTTGGTATCAGGCATGTTGCAGGGTGCTAAGTACATGGTAGTGGAATGAACAGGCATGTCCCTTGCCATTATGGGGCATAAAGGGTGACAGTGTTTGGCAGCACCAGGAGGACAGAGTTCACACCCCAGCCTGGCTCTTTTCTAATTGAGTGCCACTGGCTAGTTGTGTGCAATTAACTAGGTGGCCAAATTTCTTAAGTTTTATAACCATCAATTTACCTGTAATGTAAGAATTAGAGTACAGTGAGTACAATAATTACAGAGTTTTTGTGAGGCTTTACTGGGTTAATAAGTGGTAATGGCTTAACAAAATAATGGGCACATTTCATAAAAATGAAAATTTTATCAGTGCATTTTGTTATTGCTCAGCCCTGCTGGATTTAATTCCTAAAGTCAAATACTGTTCTAAGATGGATTCTGAAGCTTCAACACTTCCATTTATGTTTCACCCAGCAGGAAGAATATAAGAAGCTCACGGCCTCTAAAATTACAAGGACATGTCCTGAAAGTCATAAGACACTTTTGTGCAAAGAGCAGGAGTGAGGAGTTAGTCATGTGGCCATCACTCAACTGAAGGCGAGGCCAGGAAATATAGTCTTGATTCTACCAAAAACTGTAAAGTATCTGGAACTTGACCCTACTTGCAAGTTACCCACTGAGCCTGCCGTGGTTTTCTAGATGCTGGCAGAAGACAGGAGACTGGGAAAAAAATCAGAGGACTACAAAACTTGTAACAGGGCAGGCAGCATGAGCTTTATGTGTGCCTCAGTTTCCCTAGCTCCCTGACTCCCAATGGGGCCCACACATGGAGCCCACGGAGATGTTGTGTACACAGTGAGTCTGTGTCACAGTTGAGGAACCCTGTGACTAGGAAACCCCAGCCTTATAAGTGAATGCTAGAAAACCTGCCCAAACTTTGCCCTGGAGGAAGACATTATTTTTATTAGCTGGTTGTGACACAAATCTGTCTACTGCCTTAGAGGGACAGCCTACCACTATCTTCCAAGGACATATGCTACACAAACATCTTTGACATGATTACCTGGAGAGGCCCATGGAGAATTGTCTTAGAACATATTCTGGGAAATAGTGTGCTCAACTAATAGTCAGGAAGGTGGGGTTAATGCTAAGGAAGAATTGGAAAACAGTTATTGGGGAAAGCTGATGGCAAGTGTCATATCCCAAAAAGATTTACAGTTAGGTCTGAAAAATGTCCCTACCACTCTGTTTCAGAGAAACTCATCTTGTCATTGCATATATCTTAGTCTTCTCATATGTTCCTGCGTCTGCATCATTCCTTATTCCATCTTCTTAATTTGGAATTTCAATCTAAGGAGCATGTATGGAACATTTGCCAAGTTGCCAGCACTCTGTTAGGTCTAAGAAAATCATAATAATGAAACATAAGCTCATCTTTCTGTGGCAGTAGAACTTGGTCAACACAATTTGCTCAGTGACACAATTATAAATTATCTTAATTGTGGCCTCTGATTCTAGCTTATTCATGTCTCTGCTTGACTTCTCTGTCATTTGGCTGCTGGCCATTTTTGTAGTCAGTGCATGTCTCACTCTAATTTTGTTTTCAAACTGCATCGGACATGCCACGTCTTGCTGCAATCCATTTATATCTGCTTGCTGCTCACCAAGTTTGGACAAACCTAATCCTTTTGCATAGGTAAATCAGCTCCCTACATTCCATCTATATGAAGGAGTTGTAGGTTCCACTTGGACACTATTTAAATATTAAATCCTGTTTCTTCCATGTGTACTTGTACTTTCAAAATTTCCCATTTTTATAAATTCCTAAATTTAATATTTTCTTTATTGACAAAAAGTGTTTATCCATGTAGATAAGGTGCTATACATTCTGATTCCCATGCCTTTTTCCTAGGTCACATTTTCTTGCTTTAACCTTTACTCCTCCTGACTATGAATCCTTCTGCCTGTTTCTGCAATCCTACTGTTTCTCTCCTGACCACACCAACTCACAGCCTTTAAAAGTTTTGGAGAAATAACCAACAATAGGGCAGAGAGTATGCCTGCCCCCTTCTCATTCTTCTTTTCAAGTTTTATGCTTCAAAACAAGATAAGCCATGTATCAATATTACATAAATATTTTGTATGCAGAAATCTGAAGTTAGACTCAATGACATTTGTAGAGAAAAAACTCTCTTAATATTTTGGACAAACCTGGTATATGACCATCCAAGATAAACGAAGCCTATAGCTGTGGGCTCTCCTGGGAGATGTGGTATTGGGAGGGTTAAGGTCACCAGACCTAGAAACGAGTATGTGACATGTTCATTGGGAGGGAAACCGGGCTACTTCCTCCTTTCGCTTTACATCAAACATCCCTCCACATGAGCCCTGGAGTGGGGCCGGGAGCTGTAAATGCTTCATAAAAGAAAATGGAATAGGACAAGCAATGGGAGACTTGAATTACTGAAAGAAGAAAAAAACAATGTTTCATTTGGTTTATCCTAAAGTTTCCAAAGTAATTTTGATGTGGCTTACATGTGTAAGTAAAATAAAACAGATATGTTCATAATTAAAAATAAATGGGATTCTCATTCATTAAAGGAAGATCTACATCGTTTTGAAACAAGGCATATTGTCAGGAAACCTGTTACTAAGAAACAAACTGTAGGGATAGAAACAACCAGCAGGAGCAGCATTTCCCTGGGTTTAAGCAATGGTAGCTGGGGGTGGCTCTGAAATTTTTACTGACTGGTTGTCATTTTTGGAGAGGAAATTAGTCACAAAATACGACTCACTGAGGGACTATTAAGGACAGATTTTGTTTATTTGTTAAAAGTCTGTGGTTTAAAACCAACTGGAACAGAAGAAAATATTGGTGGTCTGAGGACCATAAGTGTTTCTGGATCTATAACACATGTTTGGAGAAGGGATGTGCACATTCTCAAAACTGACCTTAGATACCTTGCATTTTAGTAGAAAAAGAAAATGTGTTTTTTTAAAGACTAGTAATTTTTTTGCTCCAAATTGCCTGATACTCTATCAGGCAAGACTCAGGAGGCTTGAAGGAGTATTGATAACCCCTTTAGTCTGCATTAGTAGTCCCCTTTAATCTTAGTTAATGCATGAGTGGTGAACCTCTGTATTCTTTGATCAAAAGCACCACCAGCTAGGCACAGATGGACTTGGTAGACTCAGCTAAGCCTGATTCTTGCTTGAAAGGTTTAAACCTGCTGAGGCCTCAGTGATTTTCCTAGAGAAATGTGCATATTTCTATTTGCTACCTGCTAATCATACTGTTACACCTCTGAGCTCCACCATGTACAGAAGCTAAATTTTTTCCCTAAGAGGAATATTTATATAGTCATAGACATTGTGTTATTATACTTATTCATTTGGGTAAGCTTTACAGGCATAATGTACTAGTACTTTTTCAAATGAACCACCCTTTCTTCCTTCCTTCCTTCCTCACATGCCACCTTGTGAAAAAGATTTTCTCAAATGAATTTTTTTTTCTCGGTTCAGGTGCCTAAATTTGTCAAACTGTTTTTTTTTTAGTTTGGTTGATTATTTTGGCTCTTGCAAATTTATTTATAACAATATGTAAAATCACTAACAGCATGAGATTCCTTCCTTCCTTCCTCCCTTCCTTCTTCCCTTCTTTTTTTTCTTCCTTCTTTCTACCCGTTTTTCCTTTTTTCCCTCCCTTTTTCCCTCTCCCACCTCTCTTCCTTCATTTTTCTTTGCCATATAAACAAAAAAACAAACAAACAAAATAACCATTCATGCATTCAAAAATATTTATTAAGCATTTGTCATGTTTCATGCTGGGCACTAGGGACACACCAATGAGTACAACATGGCGCTTCCTGTGTACAGTGGAGTGGGGGAGAAAAACAGATTAAACAATTGTATTAGTTTCTATCATCCAGCAAATAGACTAGGTAATAAATTAGGCTCTTTGTAAGTTAATGTGTGAGTTGTATGTATGAAAGAAACCCACTGCACTGCCCTTGTGTTAGTGGGAGACTCATAATTCACCAGGGTCACTGAGGCAAAATAGTTATGGTTTAATATCTAAGATTATTTAAAGACAGTGCGGTTTATGCATAATAGCTGTCCTTCACTAAATGGCATTATATGGCGGAAATTTGGAGTTTACCAGAGCTGTGTTTCACTCTACAGCAGTCTGCCCATTATGCAGACTTCTGCTTGGCTTGGTAGCCAGCTAGTACCAAAATAATCCTCGCAAATACTTCCAAAAACCTTTCTACTACTGTAAAACAACCTTTGGGTCCAATTTGGAGGTGTGACTAAAAGAAAAAAAAATAGAACATAATTTACATTTTAATATTAATGAGATATCTATGTTAAGTATAATAAGGCTAAAACACTGTATTTATGAGGTGTGGTGAGGTAGAGCAGATATCTGGACAATATAGATATTCAGTCTGGATCATTCATACAGAAATATATATTTTTTCCTTTAACGGAAAAGGAAATTTTCTCCTTTAATTATGTAGCTGAATTCTCATAACTTTCAATTTCACTTTGTTTACTTAGATATAGCTGTGCTTCTAAAACCTTGAAAGTTTTTAGAGGGCAAAATCATATCTTCCTTTTATTAATTCTTTAACTTTTAGTATGACAGTCATTTCCTCAAGAAGAATATTTAATAAAAATATATTATTCTGAATCCCAAACCTTTGAAGTCAGGTGTAGCAACAGATAAAAAGAGGCAGATGTTCCAGATTACTTAATAACTCATGTGCCGTCATGTGCTTCTAGTGCTACTTTAGGGTTTCAGCCCTCCCTAAACTAGCAAGGCAAAAAAAAAAATTATAGCATCTGGGCATTCAAGCAAAGCTCACATGCTGTCATTAAAACTGAGCCATCTTGTGAGAAAGATTTGCTTAAATGATTTTTTTTTCTCAGTGCAGGTGCTTAAATTTGTCAAGCTGTCTTTTTAGTTTGGTTGATTATTTTGGCTTTTGCAAATTTATTTATAACAATATGTGCAGTCATTAACAGTGTGAGGTGACTATTGATTTTCTTCCCCAAGGTAGAAACCAACCATACTTACTGAGTGAGGTAATCTCACTTTTCTGTGGATTTGACCTCTTTGCTATAACCCTATGTAACAGTCTCATAATGATTGTTCTTCCTTGATCTTTAAGCTTGACAACATAACCAGTTTTCTTAAGTGGGAGAAAAAGGTAATCACTAAAGCCATACATCTGCCAAGTCTGTATGAGCTAAATTCTTTGCCAATTAAGACACAAAGCCCCTTACATTTCTTCAGATGAGAAAAGTGTTAGGAATAAGCTCCACTTAAAAGTAAAACTGAGAAAATGTGACTTAATTGGTAAGGTGTTTTTCACCCCAAGAATCCTTACCTAGTTAGTGTCAGAAACCAATAAAATGATGACAAAGTGAATTTCATATGCGATCAATATTAACAAACTAATACTTCACTCTTCTCAGTGAAAAATGTAAATGAACTTCAGAGAGAGAGAGGGGGTTGAGACAGACAAAGAAAAAAAGAGATTTTCTAAAGAATTATAGGTATTGCCATGCACTGCTCCTCTGTAGTTTTCTAAGACATTCACTTTGATTGAAAGAAGAAATAATCTGTTACATTGTAATACTACAAACCATTGTATTATGTTGCTTAAAAATTTTAATGAAATCTTACTGGCAATTTGACAATTTTAGAAGAAGTTTCATTTTAAGATGAAATTCCTTAGACTGAATTATATGCTATCTGTGTCACTGGAAAATAAGTCTCCTGTCTCTATTGTAGGCAGACACTGCTGATTTTGAGAATCATTCTTTGTTTTTAATGTTTGATGTATTTTATTTTTTGTTTTTGGAAGAATGACAATACTGTATTCTCATTAAGTGAAATTCCAAAGGCAAGTCCATGGCCCAAATGGATGCTTGCTTCTTCAGTTTCTTATCCATTTTTAATAATCCTCTAGGCAATCTCTACTTTTCCTGTTTTCATACACTTCTTTATCCTGCTCTTCCACTTTGCAAATCTTATTTAAGGAAATAGCTACCCTTCTGGTTGTAAAAAATCTTGTAACAACCATTCAGTAGCTCTGTACACTGTTTCTCCTGTCTTATTCTCATCAAACTGATTAATTCTTTTGGGCTTAATCAGCTTCTTCTTAACTGGTCTATTTGACTGCATGTGAAGAAACACTGCTACTTAGCTGTACAATTAAATTATATGTTTTTTTCAAAATGCATCTTTTCATATTCTTAAATGCAGCAAATCATGGGATTTATATTGTTTTTATTCAGGCAGAATTCCCGTTCTACTTTCCATTTTATACATAATTATCACATTCCTGGTGTTCCTTTTCTAAAACTACACAACATTTCTGTCATTTATGACTTATTAAACAAGCTTCTCATTTGAGATTCACAAAGTATTAAAATGAATTAGTAAAATTTGGAAGTGTTAATCCTTTACAATTACTAAATAGCTCACAAAGTAGAAAACGTATAATCTATTGCTCTGTGAATCATCTTAGAATCTCATAAACAGTATTTTGAGGCCAAAAAGAAAATAATTCTCAATTTAAAAATACAAAGCTATGCATTCACTACCCTCTGTTGACTGAAATATGTAATTTTTAATTTGAACTGGAGACAACTTCCTACCACACTTTTCTTAGGATTTTCATATTTGAAAAGAAAAAGCACCAGTAAAAGGGAAAAAAACTTTTGTCATGTTTTTTGTATATAACAAACATACATATACTTTTTTTTTGTACATAACATTACTGTTACCCATAATAGAATGAGAGCCATAAAATGTCACAAAGACGACAAGGTAAAATGCTCTGCCAACTATATATCCACCTAGTCTTACCTGTGATCCCTGTGAGAACAAGGCAGCAAAGCATATTTATCCCTCTGCTATGCATCAGGCATGAGTTTGATAAAAGAATCTTCTGCCTCATGGTGTTACTTCAGGAAAACCAAGATTCTCACTTTCTTTTAAAGACCCTCTGTTAATAGAAAGTCATTTTACCTGGAATGATCATGGCTGTAAGTTGATGACACTGCTCTCTGAGAAATCAGGGTGAGAAACAGAAAAGGAGACTCAGTAAAAGTTGTAATGGACAGCGAAGAACACATTTCCCACCATTTAACAATTTTAACAGAATCTACCAGGGATTGCGTCAAGCACATATCTGTTGAACCACTGACTTTCTAATGCCAATAGATTCTGGCTCAATCAGAGAGCTTTTCTACAGAACCTCTATTTTTAACAACTTTATTTAGATACCACTCACATACCACATAGTTGACCCATTTAAATATTACAATAGTGGTTTTTTTTGGCATATTCAGAGTTGTGCCACCATCATCATAATATATATTACATTTTTGTCTCCCCCAAAACAAACATACATATTAGATTTGTCTGTTCTGGATGTTTAATATTAATGGAATCATATACTGTGGGATTCTTCATGACTGGCTTTTAAAATTAGTGTGTTTTTTTCAAGATTCATCCATGTTGACGCATGCATCAGTACTTCATTCCTTTTTATTGCTGAATAATATTTCATTGTCTAGACATACGGCCTTTTGTTTATCCATACATTAATAGATGGGCAATTGGGGTATTTCCACTTTTGCCTGTAATAAATAATGCTGCTAGGAATGTTCATGTACCAGTTTTTGTGTGGAAGTATGCTCTCATTTATCTTGAATTTGCTGCATTGCTGGATCAAATTGTAATTTTATGTATAACTTTTCAAGGAATTGCCTGGCTGTTTTCCAAAGCACCTATACCATTTTACATCCCCTTATGCAGTGTTCTCACCAACACTGTCTTTTTTTTTTTTGTATTATTAGAGCTACCATAGTAATAAGAGTTATCTCATTGTGGTTTTGATTTGCATTCCTTAATAACTAATAATATTGAGCACTTTTAGTATGCTTATTGGAGAAATGCCTATCCAAATTCTCTATTATTTAATTGGGTTATTCGTATATTATCATTGAGTTGGAGGAATTCTTTACAAAATATTGATATAAGTTCCTTATAAGACATGATTTACAAATACATTCTCCCATTCTATTGGCTATCTATATTTTTTAGATGTGCCCTTAGGCACACCAAAGTTTTAAATTTTTATGAAAATCAAGTCAACTGTGGGACTCTAGACTAGATTTAGCATTCATACTGGGGGATGCTTCCTCCCAAGATACTTGGAGGCCAGTGCATGGGTCTGAAGGTGAGGAATCAGCATACCACTATATGCTCTCCCTTGAGCAGAGCTAATCAGCACCACCATCTGGCAGGAATGGCAGGGGGAGGCTGAGCAGACTTGAGGGGGCTCACTCTGCGCTTAGGTGTACAGGCTGCTTCACCCTCCCAGACTATTACCGTGGGTGGGGCATCCGGTGAGTGATTGTAAAAATGTATGAGTGCTGACTGTATGTATACCTGGAGTTTATGGAGGTATTCACACTGGTTATAAATAGGAACAAAATATGTATTTTACAATTTGAACTCAAATAGAATAATAGATGTAAATTATGTTGCAAGGAGGACTATTTATTTTAGCAAAAAGGAGTTTAAAAGGTTTTATTCTCTCTTTACTGGACACAAAACCTATCTGAACTTTCACTTCTATTAATCATGTTCTTTTTCATCTTCTTCACCTAATATAAAGGTAGACAATGATTTACTTTCACCTTGAAAATAAGAATTCAAAATTGGTTTTAGCTTACAATGATTGTAGACTATTTAGTGGGGCTAAACCACTGTTCCTTGTACTCAGGAGATTTCTTGAACAAGAAAAGGGGAGTATTTTGACTTTTTAAATTTCTTTTTTGGAAACTTTGAATTATTTTTTTCTTTCTTATACAAGTGTTTCCTTATCCAATGAAATCTAATAAATAACATGAGTTATTTGGCCAGTTCCAGAAGGATATTTTAGTGATAACCTTGAAAATCTTTCTATAGAAAGCAATGTAATAAAAATGTGGGGAAAGTGATGTAGACAATTTCTTGAGACCATGCAGGTTCAAGTAACAAAACAAGGATATATAAAAGTTATTGACATTTACAATCTCTATAAATTAGGAACTAATTATTTTGTCTAGATTTTTCCATTTAGTTTAACTTTTTCCTATTCCCTATTATGCTTGGGCCCTTTAAATGTAATATTTTCACTTCAGAGAAATCAAAATAGGAAGAGATGAGATTGTGTAAGTTAATAAGTTTCCCTGATAAGAATCACAATTGAAGAAGATCTAATTTTAATATAACAACTATAGTTATTAATACTGTATTGTATACTGGAAATTTGCTAAAAGAGTATATTTCAGGAGCTTTCACATAAAAAGAGGTATCTGTGTAAGGATATGTGCATGTTAATTAGCTTGACTGTAGTGATAATTTCACTATGAATATGTATATAACATCATGCTGTATACCTTAAATATATATCTCCTTTTATTAAAAAAAAAAATCTGTTGAGGAAATTGGTGAGGGAACTCTTTGAACTATTTTATTTTTCATATGATCTCTAAACTACATTTGTTGGGGTTTTTAGCCTTCCCCGAGCCCCCTCCGAACCTGCGGAGAGAACAGGAAGGGGGAGACATGCCCCAGCAAGGCAGGACCAGGAAGGGTGAGTGCCGACTGTCCCCCCCATCACGAGCCTCCGGCCCTTAGGCCTGAACTGGAGACAAACAGATGCAACAGGGTGCTCAGTCAAAGCAGGAACTTGTTTATTGTGGAAACAGCAGAGTATATATAACATTCATGGGCCAATTAGCATAAAGGTCAAGCAGTCACAAGCTCTTCATGCAGGAAGGCACATAATGCAAGCAAACGGTGTCCACGAGCTGATCATGTTCGCGGAAGACTCAAGCCACCAATAGGGAGATACATGGAACACAGGTAGACTAACGTCATAGCCTGGGCACCACCCCATGCTCATCTGGCGAGAGCCATCTTGGCAATGCATTTAAAAGCTACTTATTAGATTAGAAGGCCCTACATACATTAACTGAAAAATTAATTCCTGATGGGATTTATTATTAATTTATTGGTTCATATTACATAACAAATACATATAAATTATAAGATGCCTGACATACTATGGCAAATTTAGGTCTAAAAAATTTTATTGCTATCAAATGATATAAAACTGTATAAAACACTTCCATAAGTGTGCAAATTTTTGACAGAATCCACCCAAATTAAAGTGGTTATAGGCACAATCATCAAAAAGTATGGCAAATAGTTGCAGTCATTACTGATTCCTTATATAGAGTTTAAACTTGAATAAGTTAGACTTTTAGTTATATGTGGAATCCACAAAACAAACAAATGAACAGACAGACAAAACGAAAAGACTCATAAGCATAGAGAATAGACTGGTGGTTGCCATGGTGGGAAGGGTGGATGGATGGTGGAAAAATAGAATACAAATGAATTATAATGATGGTATAAAAAAATGACTTCAAATTTGATTTACTTAAAAAAAGTTTCACAAATTGAAGTATTTTAATTACTAGAACATTACCTTTTCAACATTCCTTACACCTAATCTTTTTTATTTTATTTTGCTATTGATATACAATTACAAGAGCAACACTATGGTTACTAGACTCCCCCTATTATCAAGTCCCCACCATATACCCCATTGCAGTCACTGTCCATCAGTGTAGTAGGATGTTATAGAATCACTACTTGTCTTCTCTGTGCTATACTGCCTTCCACGTGACCCCCCACCCCAGCCCCTCCCCTGCTATATTATGTGTGTTAATTGTATTAGTCCTTTATACCCCTTATCTCTCCCTTGCCACCCATCTTCCCCAGTCCCTTTCCCTGTGGTAACTGTTAGTCCATTCTTGCATTCTGTGAGTCTGCTGGTGTTTTATTCCTTCGGTTTTTTTCTTTGTTCTTATACTCCGATATGAGTGAAATCATATGATACTTGTCTTTCTCTGCCTGGCTTATATTACTGAGCATAATACCCTCTACCTCCATCCATGTACCTCCATCCATGTTGTTGCAATGGCAGTATTTGTTTTCCTCTTATGGCTGAATTAATATTCCGTTGTGTATATTTACCACATCTTCTTTATCTATTCATCTACTGATGGACACTTAGGTTGCTTCCATTTCTTGGCTATTGTAAATAGTGCTGTGATAAACATAGGGGTGCATGTGTCTTTTTCAAACAGGGATGCAGCATTCTTAGGGTAAATTCCTAGGAGGGGAATTCCTGGGTCAAATGGTATTTCTATTTTGAGTTTTTTGAGAAACCTCCATATTGCTTTCCACAATGGTTGTACTAATTTACATTCCTACTAGCAGTGTACAAGGGTTCCCCTTTGTCCACATGCTCGCCAACATTTGTTGTTGTTTGTCTTTTGGATGGCAGCCATCCTAACAGGTCTGAGGTGATATCTCATTGTGATTTTAATTTGCATTTCTCTAATGACTAGTGATGTGGAGCATCTTTTCATGTGCCTGTTGGCCATCTGAATTTCTTCTTTGGAGAAGTGTCTGTTCAACTCCTCTGCCCATTTTTTAATAGGATTATTTGCTTTTTGTTTGTTGAGGTGCGTGATCTCTTTAGATAATTTGGATGTCGACCCCTTATTGGATATGTCATTTATGAATATATTCTCCCATACCGTAGGATGTCTTTTTGTTCTTCTGATGGTATTCTTTGCTGTACAGAAGATTTTTAGCTTGATATACTCCCACTTGTTCATTTTTGCTTTTGTTTCCCTTTCCCAGGGAGATATGTTCATGAAGAAGTTGCTCATTTTTATGTCCAAGAGATTTTTGCCTATATTTTTTTCAAAGAATTTTATGGTTTCATGAGTTATATTCAGGTCTTTGATCTATTTTGAGTTTACTTTTGTGTATGGGGTTAGACAGTAATCCAGTTTCATTCTATTATATGTAGCTGCCCAGCTTTGCCAACACTAGCTGTTGAAGAGGCTGTCATTTCCCCATTGTATATCCATGGCTCCTTTATCGTATATTAATTGACCATATATGCTTGGGTTTATATCTGGGCTCTATTCTGTTCCACTGGTCTATAAGTCTGTTCTTGGGCCAGTATACCAAATTGTCTTGATTACTGTAACTTTGTAGTAGAGCTTGAAGTCAGGGAGCATAATTTCCCCAGCTTTATTCTTCCTTCTCAGGATTGCTTTGGCTATTCGGGGTCTTTTGTGGTTCCATATGAATTTTAGAACTATTTGCTCTAGTTCACTGAAGAATGCTGTAGGTATTTTGATAGGGATTACATTGAATCTCTAGATTGCTTCAGGCAGGATGGCCATTTTGACATTATTAATTCTTCCTAGCCAAGAGCATGGGATGAGTTTCCATTTATTAGTGTCCTCTTTAATTTCTCTTAAGAGTATCTTGTATGTTTCAGGGTATAGGTCTTTCACTTCCTTTGTTAAGTTTATTCCTAGGTATTTTATTCTTTTTGATGCAATTGTGAATGGAATTGTTTTCATGATTTCTCTTTCTCCTAGTTCGTCCTTAGTGTATAGGAATGCAACATATTTCTGTGTATTAATTTGGTGTCCTGCAACTTTGCTGAATTTAGATACTAGATTTAATAGTTTTGGAGTGGATTATTTATTTATTTATTTATTTTTTGTCTCTCCATACAATTTTTTAAAGTTTATTTTGATATCATTAATCTACAGTTAAATGAGCAATATTATGGTGATTACACTACCCCCTTCATCAGGTCCCCCCCACCAAACCCATTACAGTCACTGTCCATCAGCATAGGGAGATGCTATAGAGTCACTACTTGTCTTCTCTGGGTTGTACAGCCCTCCCCGTGCCACCCTAACATTACATCTGCTAATCGTAATGCCCCTTTTTCCCCCTTGTCGCTCCCTTCTCACCCATCTTCCCCAGTCGCTTTCCCTTTGGTAACTATTAGTCCGTTCTTGGGTTCTGTGAGTCTGCTGCTGTTTTGTTTCTTCAGTTTTTTTCTTAGTTCTTATACTCCAAATATGAGTGAAATCACTTGGTACTTGTCTCTTCGGCTTGGCTTATTTCACTGAGCATAATACCATCTAGCTCCATCCATGTTGTTGCAAATGGTAGGATTTGTTTTCTTCTCTTGGCTGAATAATATTCAATTGTGTATATGTACCAATTCTTCTTTATCCATTCATCTACTGATGGACACTTAGGCTGCTTCCATTTCTTGGCTATTGTAAATAGTGCTGCGATAAACATAGGGCTGCATCTGTGTTTTTCAAACTGGGCTGTTGCATTCTTAGGGTAAATTCCTAGGAGTGGAATTCCTGGGTCAAATGGTATTTCTATTTTGAGTTTTTTGAGGAACCTCCATACTGCTTTCCGCAATGGTTGAACTAATTTGCATTCCCACCAGCAGTGTAGGAGGGTTCCCTTTTCTCCACATCCTCACCAATATTTGTTGTTGTTTGTGTTTTGGATGTTGGCTATCCTCACTGTTGTGAGGTGGATCTCATTGTGATTTTAATCTGCATTTCTCTGATGATTAGTCATGTGGAGCATCGTTTCATGTGCCTGTTGGCCATCTGAATTTCTTCTTTAGAGAAGTGTCCATTCATGTCCTCTGCCCATTTCTTAATTGGACTATTTGCTTTTTGTTTGTTGAGGTGCATGAGTTCTTTATATATTTTGGATGTCAATCCCTTATAGGATACGTCATTTATTAATATATTCTCCCATACTGTAGGATGTCTTTTTGTTCTACTGATGGTGTCCTTTGCTGTACAGAAGCTTTTCAGCTTGATATAGTCCCACTTGTTCATTTTTGCTTTTGTTTCCCTTGCCCAGGGAGATATGTTCATGAAGAATTTGCTCATGTTTATGTCCAAGAGATTTTTGCCTATATATATATATATATATATATATTTTCACCCATTTTCCCCAGTCCCTTTCCCTTTGGTAACTATTAGTCCATTCTTGGGTTCTGTAACTCTGCTGCTGTTTTGTTCCTTCAGTATTTTTTCTTTGTTTTTATACTCCACATAGGAGTGAAATCATTTGATACTTGTCTTTTTCGGCTTGGCTTATTTCACTGAGCATAATACCATCTAGCTCCATCCATGTAGTTGCAAATGGTAGGATTTGTTTTCTTCTCTTGGCTGAATAATATTCCTTTGTGTATATGTACCACTTCTTCTTTATCCATTCATCTACTGAAGGACACTTAGGTTGCTTCCATTTCTTGGCTATTGTAAATAGTGCTGCAATAAACATAGGGGTGCATCTGTCTTTTTCAAATTGGGCTGCTGCATTCTTAGGGTAAATTCCTAGGAGTGGAATTCCTGGGTCAAATGGTATTTCTATTTTGAGTTTTTTGAGGAACCTCCATACTGCTTTCCACAATGGTTGAACTAATTTGCATTCCCACCAGCAGTGTAGGAGGGTTCCCTTTTCTCCACATCCTCGCCAACATTTGTTGTTGTTTATGTTTTGGATGTTGGCCATCCTCACTGGTGTGAGGTGATATCTCATTGTGGTTTTAATCTGCATTTCTCTGATGATTAGTGATGTGGAGCATCTCTTCATGTGCCTGTTGGCCATCTGAATTTCTTCTTTAGAGAACTGTCTATTCATGTCCTCTGCCCATTTCTTAATTGGATTATTTGCTTCTTGTTTGTTAAGGTGCATGAGTTCTTTATATATTTTGGATGTCAATCCTTTATCAGATACATTTTTTATGAATATATTCTCCCATACTGTAGGATGTCTTTTTGTTCTACTGATGGTGTCCTTTGCTGTACAGAAGCTTTTCAGCTTGATATAGTCCCACTTGTTCATTTTTGCTTTTGTTTCCCTTGCCCGGGGAGATATGTTCATGAAGAATTTGCTCATGTTTATGTCCAAGAGATTTTTGCCTATGTTTTTTTCTAAGAGTTTTATGGTTTCATGACTTACATTCAGGTCTTTGATCCACCTTGAGTTCACCTTCGTGTATGGGGCTAGAGAGTAGTCCAGTTTCATTCTCTTACATGTAGCTGTCCAGTTTTCCAACACCAGCTGCTGAAGAGGCTGTTATCTCCCCATTGTATATCCAAGGTTCCTTTATCAAATATGAATTGACTGTATGTGTTTGGGTTAATGTTCGGATTTTCTATTCTGTTCCACTGGTTTGTGGGTCTGTTTTTGTGCCAATACCAAAATGTCTTGATTACTGTGGCTTTGTAGTAGAGCTTGAATTCAGGGAGTGTAATTCCCCCTGTTTTATTGCTCCTTCTCAGGATTGCTTTGGCTATTCGGGGTCTTTTGTGGTTCCATATGAATTTTAGAATTATTTGTTCTAGTTCATTGAAGATAGCTGTTGGTAATTTGATAGGGATTGCATTGAATCTGTAGATTGCTTTAGGTAGTATAGCCATTTTGACAATATTTATTCTTCCTAGCCAAGCGCATGGGATGCATTTCCATTTGTTAGTGTCCTCTTTAATTTCTCTTAGGAGTGTCTTGTAGTTTTCAGAGTACAGGTCTTTCACTTCCTTGGTTAGGTTTATTCCTAGGTATTTAATTCTTTTTGATGCAATTGTGAATGGAATTGTTTTTCTGATTTCTCTTTGTTAGTTCATCATTAGTGTATAGGAAAGCAACAGATTTCTGTGTGTTAATTTTGTATCCTGCAACTTTGCTGAATTCATATACAGTTCTAGTAGTTTTGGAATGGAGTCTTTAGGGTTTTTTATGTACAGTATCTGTCATCTGCAAATAGTGACAATTTGACTTCTTCTTTACCAATCTGGATGCCTTGTATGTCGTTGTTTTGTCTGATTGCTGTGGCTAGGACCTCCAGTACTATGTTGAATAACAGTAGAGAGAGTGGGCATCCCTGTATTGTTCCCGATCTTACATGAAAAGCTTTCAGCGTCTCGCCGTTAAGTATGATGTTAGCTGTGGATTTGTCATATATGGCCTTTATGATGTTGAAGTACTTGCTGTCTATACCCATTTTGTTGAGAATTTTAATCAGGAATGGATGCTAATTTTGTCAAATGCTTTTCAGCATCTATGGAGATGATCATGTGGTTTTTGTTCTTCTTTTTGTTGATGTGGTGGATGATGTTGATGGAATTTCGAATGTTGTAATGTCCTTGCATCCCTGGGATGAATCCCACTTGATCGTGGTGTATGATCCTCTTGATGTATTTTTGAATTTGGTTTGCTAATATTTTGCTGAGTATTTTTGCATCCACTTTCATCAGGGATATTGGTCTGTAATTTTCTTTTTTGGTGAGGTCTTTGCCCGGTTTTGGTATTAGAGTGATGGTGGCTTCATAGAATGAGTTTGGAAGAATTCCCTCCTCTTCTATTTTTTGGAAAACTTTAAGGAGAATCAGTGTTATTTCTTCTCTATATGTCTGGTAGAATTCAGAGGTGACTCCATCAGGCCCGGGGGTTTTGTTCTTGGGTAGTTTTTTATTACCGATTCAATTTCATTGCTGGTGATTGGTCTGTTTAGTTTTTCTGTTTCTTGCTTGGTCAGTCTTGGAAGGTTGTATTTTTCTAAGATGTTGTCCATATCTTCTATGTTTTCCAGCTTGTTAGCATATAGATTCTCATAATATTCTCTTATAATTGTTTGTATTTCTGTGGGGTCCGTCGTGATTTTTCCTTTCTTATTTCTGATTCTGTTCATGTGTGTAGATTCTCTTTTCCCCCTAATGAGTCTGGCTAGGAGTTTATCTATTTTGTTTATTTTTTCAAAGAACTAGCTCTTGGTTTCATTGATTTTTTTCTATTGTTTTATTCTTCTCAATTTTATTTCTTTCTTCTCTGATCTTTATTATGTCCCTCCTTCTGGTGACTTTGGGCCTCATTTGTTCTTCTTTTTCCAATTTCAATAATTGTGTCTTTAGACTATTCATTTGGGAAAGTTCTTCCTTCTTTAAATAGGCCTGGATTGCAATATACTTTCCTCTTAGAACTGCCTTTGTTGCGTCCACAGAAGTTGTGGCTTTCTGTTGTTGTTGTCATTATTCTCCATATATTCTTTGATTTCTGTTCTGATTTGGTCGTTAACCCTTTGATGAATCAGGAGAGTGCTGTTAAGTCTCCATATATTTGTGAGCCTTTTTGATTTCTTTCTAAAATTTATTTCTAGTTTTATACCTTGGTGATCTGAGAAGTTGGTTGGTAGCATTTCAACATTTTTGAAATCACTGAGGTTCTTTTTGTGGCCTAGTATGTGGTCCATTCTGGAAAATGTTCCATGTGCCCTTGGGTGTAGAGTTGTAGGTGTCTGTTAGGTCCATCTGTTCTAGTGTGTTGTTCAGTGCCTCTGTGTCTTTACTTATTTTCTGTCTGGTTGATCTGTCCTTTGGAGTGAGTGGTGTGTTGATGTCTCCTTAGATGAATGCATTGCTGTCTATTTCCTCCTTTAATTCTGTTAGTATTTGTTTCACAAATGCCGGCGCTCCTGTGTTGGGTGCATATATATTTAAAATGGTTATATCCCCTTGTTGGATTGACCCCTTTATCATTATGTAATGTCCTTCTTTATCTTTTGCTACTTTCTTCGTTTTGAAGTCTATTTTGTCTGATACAAGTACTGCAGCACCTGCTGTTTTCTCCTTGTTGTTTGCATGAAATATCTTTTTCCATCCCTTCACTTTTCGTCTGTGTATATCTTTGGATTTGAGGTGAGTCTCTTGTAAGCAGCATATAGATGGTCTTGCTTTTTTATGCATTCTGTTACTCTGTGTCTTTTGATTGGTGCATTCAGTCCATTTACATTTAGGGTGATTATTGATAGATATGTACTCATTGCCATTCCTGGTTTTAGATTCGTGGTTACCAAGCGTTCAAGGGTTGCTTCTTTACCATCAACAATCTAACTTAACTTTCTTGTTAAGTAATTGTAAACACTGTCTGATGTTTCTTTATTTCTCTCCCTTCTTATTCTTTCTCCTCCATTCTTTATATACTAGGTGTTTTATTCTTTGCCTTTAGTTAGTATTTGGATGGTCTGCTTTCTTTGCTATGATTTTATTTTCTCTGGTGACATCTTTTTAGTCTTAGGATTGCTTCCATCCAGAGCAGTCCATTTAAGATATCCTGTAGTGGTGGTTTATGAGACGCAAACTCTCTCAACTTCGTTTGTCTGGGAATTGTTTAATCCTTCCATCATATTTAAATGGTAATCGTGCTGGATACAATATTCTTGTTTCGAGGCCCTTGTTTCATAACGTTAAATATGTCATGCCCTTCTCTCCTGGCCTGTAAGGTTTCTTTTGAGAAGTATGATGATAGTCTGATGGGTTTTCCTTTGTAGGTGATCTTTTTTTTCTCTCTAGCTGCCTTTAATACCCTGTCTTTATCTTTGATCTTTCCCATCTTAATTATTATGTGTCTTCGTGTTGTCTTCCTTGGGTCCCTTGTGTTGGGAGATCTGTGGGCTTCGGTGGACTGCGAGACTACTTCCTTCCCCAGCGAGGGAAAGTTTTCAGCAATTATTTCTTCAAAGACACTTTCTATCCCTTTTTCTCTCTCTTCTTCCTCTGGTACTCCTGTAATGCGAATATTGTTCCGTTTGGATTGGTCACACAGTTCTCTTAATATTCTTTCATTCCTAGAAATCCTTTTATCTCTCTCTGCCTCAGCTGCTCAGTATTCTTTTTCTCTGATTTCTAATCCATTAACAGTCTTTGGCATCTCATCCATTCTGTTGTAAGCCCGTCAGTCGCTTGTCTGATTTCTGTATTGTCTTTCCTCACTTCCTCCCTCAGCTCTTTCACTTTTCTCTGTAGGTCCATCAGCATGGTTATGACTTTTATTCTGAATTCTTTTTCAGGAAGACTGTGCATTTCCATCCCTTCAGGCTCCCTCTCTGGGGTTGTCTGGTTGATTTTGTCTGAACCATATTCCTCTGTCTTTTCATGGCTATAGAATTGGTCACTGGTAGTTGCCACGTATGTCAGCTGGGCTCTTTAAGACTTTAAAAAGAGAAGAAAAAAAAAGAAAAAAAAGAAAAAGAAAGAAAGAAAAAAAAGAAAAAAGAAAGAAAAGAAAAAAGAAAAAACAAAAAAAAACAAAACAACAAAAAAAACCGCCCACCGGAGTAGATTCTGTGGGAATGCTGTAGGTGGCGCTATTGCCCCACTATTCCGCAGCCGTGGCTGCGCCGCTCCGCAGGGCCCTTTATCGCTCTGGCAGGGGTGGGAATGAATAGGAGGCTGTTGATCTCAGTGAGAAGTGTAAGTATGGCTACGCTTCCTCAGTCGCCAGCTAAGGCGTCTGAAACTCCCCAGGACTCCCAGCCTGCTGGGCTGAGTGTGCTGGGGCGATTCGGCTCCTCCGCTGGGCTCCTGTCTCTTTAAGACCGCTGAAGAAAGCGCGCACTTTTTTTTTTCCTTCCTGGGAGCCAGCTGCAAGCACCCTGGCGCGTTCCCCGCTCAGATCCTGCCCCTCTGTCTCTCCAATCTCCGCTGCACTGTGCAATGTGGGTCAGCGCTCCCGGCGCATATCACCGGGGCTGGCTACTTCGCGGGGTGTGCTTCCACTCCCTCCCGGCTCTGAATCCTCTCCTCCCGCCGGTGCGCTGGGGTGGGGGAGTGTTTGGGTCCCTCCGGGTCGTGGCTCCATTTCTTACCCGCCTCTTGGGGTGCCGAGTCCTCTCGGGTGTAGCTGCACGCTGTGCGCTTTCCTGTGTATTCTCGTCTCTCTTTTAGGAATAGATGTATTTTCTGTGTTTTCGTAGATAAATATAGTGTTTAGAGGAGATTTCTGCCGCCCTGCTCACACCGCCATCTTCCCCGAAGTCCAACTCTATGTCTTTTAATTGGTACATTCAGACCATTTACTTTTAGGGTGGTTATTGATAGGTATGTACTTATTGCTGTTGCAGGCTTTAGATTCGTGGTTACCAAATGTTCAGGGGCAATTCCCTTACTACCTAACAGTCTAATTTAACTTACTTCATATACTATTACACATACAACCTAAAGTCCTTTTTTTAAAATCATCCTTTTTCTTTGTCTTCCATTCTTTGTGTGTTATGAATCATATTCTGTACTCTTTGTCTTCCCTTGAGTGACATCTTTTTAGCGTTAGGAATATTTCCATCTATAGGAGTCCCTCCAAAATGCACTGTAGAGGTGGTTTGTGGAATTAAATTTCCGCAGCTTTTGCTTATCTGAAAATTGTTTAATCCGTCCTTCAAACTTAAATGATAACCTTGCCGCGTAGAGTATTCTTGGCTCAAGGCCGTTCTGCTTCATTACATTAAAATACATATGGCACTCCCTTCTGGCCTGTAAGGTTTCTGTTGAGAAGTCTGATGATAGCCTGATGGGTTTTCCTTTGTATGTGATCTGATCTTTTTCTCTCTCTAGCTGCTTTTAAAAGTCTGTCTTTATCCTTGATCTCTGCCATTTTAATTATTATATGTCTTGATGTTGTCTTCCTTTGGTCCCTGTGTTGGGAGATCTGTGTACCTCCATGGCTTGAGAGACTATCTCCTTGCCCAGACTGGGGAATTTTTCAGCATTTACCTCCTCAATGGCACATTCTATCCCTTTTTCTCTCTCTTCTTCTTCTGGTACCCGTATAATGCGAATATTGTTGTGTTTGGTTCAGTCACACAGTTCTCTCAATATTCTTTCATTTTTAGAGATTGTTTTTTCTTTCTGTGCCTCAGCTTCTTTGTATTCTTCTTTTCTAATTTCTGTTCCATTTACTCTCTCTTCTACTACATCTAATCTGCTTTTAAACCCTTCCCTTGTAAGTTGCATTTCAGATATGGAATTTCTTAATGATTGAATCTCTGTCTTAAATTCGTTCCTGAGTTCTTGAATATTTTTCTGTACCTCCATAAACATGTTTATAATTTTTATTTTGAACTCTCTTTCAGGAAGATTGGTGAGTTCAGTTTCATTTGGCCCTCTTTCTGGGGTTTGTGAGATTTTGGTCTGAACCATAATCTTTTGTCATTTCATATTTCTGTGTGGTGCCCACTAGTGAACAGAAACTCTGGTGTCTGGAGGTGCTCAGCTCCTAGAGTGAGGTTGGGGGTCATAGGGGAGTGGAGCTGGTGCCTGTGGGGTGGAAAGATCTGTTTCCTGATTACCGTCCGCGGTGCCTGTCTCTAGTGTCAGAGCCAGGGGGTCAAGCACACCCGTGTAATCCTCTGTGCTCTGCATCTCTAGCTTTTGTAGGCAAGGCCTCCCTCTGGCTGGCCTGATGCCTGCGCAGTGAAGGCCGGTTTGCGAGCACGTGCTGGCAGGTCAGTAGGAAGGTTCAGCAGGCTGTGTGTCACAGTGGGGGGCCTCAGAGCTGAGTAGGCAGCCAGGGGGTTGGAATACCTGAAGCTCCTCAGTGTTCCCAACCAGTTGGGCAGAGCGCACCCAGACAACCTTGTCCAGCTGTCCCTCTCCTGCACTGCAAGCTCCATGCAAACCCGCCCCTTCAGCAGCCGTCTGGCTGCTAGGAAATCTGTCGGTTTGCCTGCCTTTCCTCTGACACAGAGGGGCCGAGTGTGGATCCCATTCTCCACAAACGGCTGGAGTGTCAATTTCTCAAGCACTCCACCTGTCGGAGCTCCTCAATGTCCAGACCACCACACACTATAGGATTCTGCTCACAAAGCATATCTCCAGGGCTAGGTGTTCAGCAGTAGTCTTCCACTCTCTCCTCCGCTCCATTTCTCTTCCTCTCCCGGTGAGCTGGGGTGGGGGAAGGGCTTGGGTCCCACCAGATTAAGGCTTTCCTATGTTACCCTGTTTCCTGAGGTCTGCTCTGTTCATGAGTTCTGTTTGCATTCTGGTTCAGTCTTCTTTCTTGTTGCTGTTTTAAGGTTAGTTGTATTAATTAAGTATGTTTTTGTACAGTTTGTGGTTTTGGGAGGAGCCCTCCGTCTCACCTCTTACGCCACCATCTTGCAAGTCCTCCACTCTACACTTAACTTTTTTTTTAAGTTTTATTGAAATATAATTCACTTACCATATAATTCAACCCTATGCAGTGTACAGTTTCATGGTACTTGGTATATTCACTGAATTGTGAAACCATCACCACAAACACATTTAGAACATTTTTGTCATCCCCAGACTGAACCCCATGCCCATTATTATTATTTTTTTGAATATTTTTTTTCTGGTCCTTTTTCCCTGTCCTCTTTATTTTGGACTCATTATAAGTATGTTGGTACATTTGATGTGACTGCATTTCTCTGAAGCTCTGTTCATTTTCCCCTTTTCATTTGTTTCTCTGTTCTTTGGATCACATAGTCTCTATTGGCCTTTCATATTTGCTGACGATTTCTTCCTCCAGTTTTGATCTACTAGTTTATCCTCTATTGAGTTTTCCATTTCATTTGTTACACTTTCTTCTCCACAACTTCCATTTGGTTCTTTTAAAATGTTCTGTTGCCTTTTTTTCCTATGTTTGGGTCACACTTGCCTGCTTCTTTGTGTGTCTCATCTTTTTGGTAAAAAGTAGATATTTCAGAAAACATACTGTAATAATACACTCTGGATACTGTACTCTCTCCTCTAGGTCTTGTTCCGTGTTTGTTTGTTTATTTATTTATATGTTTAGTGACTTGGGTATGTTTCTATGGTGTGTGCAGCTTCTGATGTAACTTTTAATGTGACTCCTTAAAGGATGCAACCTTGGGCATGCATGTCTTCTTCCACCACGAATGATGGCGATTTTAGCCTTTAGCTGGGCTCTTTTTGGCTGTATCTTTACCTGGTGTATCTGTTAAATGAAAGGGCAATCAGGGGTCTAGTATTTTTGATCTACTGTAGTGCAGAGCTTCCTCCTTTACATATTGGGGCTGGAGTATATCTTCAATCACATTTATCTGGGGATGAGGGGAAGGAAGCAAGTCATGCCACAAATGCTACAGACTGACTGTTTTAACCATAATTTAACAGATTTTCTTGAATGTTTGCTGTAAATCTTACAACAATTTACAGAGTCTTTAAATGGTTGCTTGTTTTTTAATAATTATGATTGTTTCACTGGATTGAGAGTCCAAAGAATTCTACATGTCACTATTCTCCTCTGTGACTGCACTTCCATGCTAATCCAATTTCTCTCTTTTGTCTTCATGCTCTCACCAGTGATGTCTTTTGTCGTTTTATAACTTACTTAGTCTATTTATGTAAACAACAAAGAAAATAATTCAAAATTGATGAATCTTCTTCTCGCTTTTGCCCTATTTCACTTTTTACCTTTACAAAAATCTTTTTGATAAGTACCTATTTTCTTGTTCTCAATTTTCTCAATGTTCATTTATTTTTTAATACATTGAAATATATTTTCTCTTCCAATACTTCATTGACACCATCCTTACAAAGGGAAGTACAGTTTCCCCAGTTGCAAAATTGTGATTGCTTTTTCCTCATATTTGCATATCTGTATTTCCTTTAGTATTCTTCACTATCTAAGTAGTTAATTGAGCAGTCATGGGAGATGGAGTCTACTTCTTTGAACTAGTTTGGTAACACTGTATTTGGTAATAAGATGTATTTTTAATGGATCACATTTGACTATTGGTCTGTTTGTGTGCTGTTTCCCAGAATATTCTTTATTCCAACACTGAACTAAAGTCTAAACTTATATTTTCAGCTTTTAGTCATAGTTTGCAATCTTACAGGGTCTCTGAAATGTGGGTACTTTTCCCTTAAGAAAACCAAATCCTATATAAAGCCATTTCAACTTCAAATTACCTATTATGAGTGAATGAATGCACTCTTTTAAGTGAGTGGTGAATACCACAGAAACAAAGTTTCTGATCGTGAATATTTTGCCTTAAACAGGATGCAAGCATTACTGTCAAATTACATGTGTCTATATATAGTGTTTTTCATAACTAATTTTTCCATAGTTAACATTTTAATCTTATTAGGAGTCAATGCCCAAATTTTGCTTTATAGATGGGTTCCAATGAGGATATGAATTTCTGTTTCATTATCCTAAGAAATTATAATCTTTATTGCTTAGAGAGTAATGAATACAGTTTTATTTCTCAAGAGACAATAAGTCTATTCAGGTACTATATTGACTTCTCTGTAACTTGGACTCTGCAGATTATTTATATTCTCATATCCCTTTCCTATGATTTTATAGAAATTATAGAATTATTACTTGCAATGCTAATTATATTTTTACATAAAATAGTATTGAATGCTACTGAAATTATAATGCTTCTTTTAAGAAAAAAGTGAAGCATTAAAATGAAAAATTTTTAGGAATTTTGTGAGGTAAAAATACTTAACAATTTAAAATATTGAATCCTGAAGTTTTAATATCCAATAAAACTGTACATCCATATGTATGTTGAAAATGAATTACAGAGACAATTCTTTGTCTTTTTTTGGATCCTGTTTAAACTAGTAATTAAGAGAGGGGTTCTGATATCAGATTATCTGCATTCAAAGAACAGCTCCCTCAATTGTTAGATGTTTGACTTTGGCCAATTTATATGATGACTCTCCTCTTGAACTTTTAATTTTTAACATAGGAAGACAAGCATCTGCCTAATAGAATTGTTTTAAACATTAAGTGACATAAATAATTAAAAACGAGTTATCTTTGTGGCAATTTAAAACTTACACACATGCACATGTGCTTGTATACATAATTTAAAAAATTTATTTAACCCAACCATCTTTCAACTTCTCTCAAAAAATGTTGGTAATCCTAGCTAATAGACTGAGGAAGACCTTACAAAAGTCTTTAAAAGATTGTGTCCTCAGAAAAACTGAACCTGGAAAATATACCCAGTAGGCGATTTAAATGAATATATGATCTAATGCAAACTATCTTATTTCTTTCCTTTTAACATTTAATTTTCTTTTTGCCATTTCTGAAGATGAAGTATCCAGAGTCCTGTCATCCCATTTTCTGATCCACACATTTATATGCATGATGCATTTCACTTTTAATCTTAAATTTGCTCTTGCTCTTCCTGACTTGTCTTCCCTTGAATTATTTTGCCTTTTTCTTTCCAGAAAGAGAGAGCTATTTTATCTTTGCTTCTACACCTTATGGTTTTCATGTGTTTCTATATTCAGTTTCTTTAGCATATTTTGTTTTAACTCTGATGATGTTAAGCTTTCTTCAAAGGCTCCTGAATAGCTGGAGGTTCTAAAGAAGAGGGGAAATTATTTAATGACATCTTAACAAATGTAGATATTCACTCAAGGTTAAAAATAAATTATTTTTTTTCCTTGTGGAGAAAAGTCCCTGTAATTGTTACATAAAATATTAACTTTCTAACTTGTGATTTGTATGCATTTTAAGTCATAGAAATTAATATTCAAGACAAATTAATATTTTAAAACAACACTAATTCTGTATAAAGGATATTCAGAACTTTGATCTAAGTACAAACAGAAAGCACATACTGTACTAAGTATAGGACCTGTCCTCAGTGAAGATTTACTTTAAATACAGGCCCCCCCTTGTGTTTACTTTATTAGATGAATATCATTAAATTAGAATTACTATAGTTCAACTGTATAATATATATAGATTGTATAGAACAATCTAT
>JAVSCE010005289.1:0-12055 GCA_032199065.1 Smutsia gigantea
GTGTGGAGGGTGCTGAAGAACAAGTGTGTAGTCAATTCCAGCTATGAGTTTGGCTGTGATGAGTCCCCTTTCACTTTTCCCAATTACAGAGTCAAAAGAGAATGAATTGCCTGAGAAGAAAGGACCTTCTGTTAGAGGTTCACATAGCAATAAGAATATAGGAAAAGTGGGTAAACAGCACATTATTAAATGAAAGTTTTTATCTGGATCATTCAGGAAAAATATGTGCTACTCTACAAGAGATGAATACTTCAGTTAAACCAGAAAAAAGTTTTAAAAAAATCATTGAAAGTGAAGAGGAAAAAAAATTAGGATGTTTGCTATCTTGAGTGTATACACAGTCAAAATTCATGGAGCTGGACACTGAGATATGTGCATTTTATTGTCTGTACCACAATAAAAAAAAATTTTAAGTAAAATAAACCTTGACCAGTCCAGGCCCCTAATCAATAAACAAATAAATAAAACATCTATGTTTTAAAAGTGAAAAAAATCATCATTGACTTGTGTCCCAAAGACAACCAGGCAAATGAGGAGCACGCTTTTGCTCTCTACATGGTAAATCCTGAATAAATGTTAGCAGCCATTGTTCTTATTAATGAGAAAGACAATTGTGTTCAAACTCCACCTCAGCTGCTTGTGTGACTAAAGGATTTTTTTAATCTTTCTGAACCTCTTTCATCATCCGTAGAAGAGAAAGTAACTTGCGACTTGTGTGTATGTGAGGAAACATGAAGGGCCTGGTACAGTGCTTGACTAATCATGTATTTAAGGAATAGGAACTACTTTAGTAGTATTGCTACCAGTAAAAAAGATATTTGTGGTAAATTTTTGGTGATTAAGGAGCTTAATCAGGGAAAAGAGACCTATAAGACTTCCAGAAAGCCAACTCCCGAACTACTTTCCAAAATGTGCCAGGAATCTAAGAGAGCAGTCTTCCCTGTTGGGAAGGAATATGCAGTCCAGCTTAAAATTATGTGACCTCTTTCTCTCCCAGGACCTATTTTATAATAGAGATTTGGGCATAACCCAAAAACATGAACAGGAAAAGAAGAATCAAGTAGACAAAAGGTTTCAACAGCTTTGATTGAAGGAAAGCAAACAGGAGTGGTCTCCAGGTGAGCAGATTAGAGAACTACAATCTAAAGCATCCATGAAGAGGAGGATGCCAGTGAAATGTAAGCTATTTCCCTTTTATTGTGGAAGGCAAAGGCAAGACACGGGGCTGAGAATTGGGGGGACTGGGTGAGGTCAGAGCACATGGATAGAGTGGAGCTTGCCTCTCTTTCTATCTACTTGCAGCCGGGGGACCACCTGTGCGAGCTCCCAACTTCCCCACTGCACCCACTATGTGCAAGAACTATGAAGGGGATGTGATCCAGAGCGCACAGCCACCGGAGAAAGCCACAGGGGCTGATGCTCAGAAATGATAATGGAGATGAAGTTATAGCCTGCAATTCTCAGAGATGGGCCGTATTCCTGGAGTTAGCCTGGATGGATAGGCAGGCAGCCTTCAGGTGGGTTGGTGGCAGCCTGAGAAAGAGCCTCTTCCTCCTCAGGTCTCTGCAGGGATACTAAGGTCCCTTCAGCCTCTGAGGGTGGGGTCCCCGGCTGCAGGGGGCTCCTAGCAGGCCGCAAACTTGCGCTGGATGTGCTTGTACCGCAGCAGCTCCTGCTCACTGACTGAGGGCTGCAGCCGGGCGGCAGCCTGCAGCAAGTCCTCCATGGTGAGTAGCAGTGCTGAGTTCCCAGGCTCCAGCCCTGGGGAGACAGGGGCAGAGGCTGTGGTCTGTGCCTAAGGCAGGGGAGAACCCTGGGGTAGGCACCTTCTTGCCCAAGTCCCCCAAACACCAACAGTCTGTCCTCTGAAATCCAGAATCAAGCCTGGTTCCTACTAGTTTTGGTTGACCTCAGAGACTGGCAAGTGGCTCACCTTCTTCTAGGTCCTGAACCTTGCGTTTGAGGGCAGCTGTCATGGCATCAGAGCAGAGGGAGTAGAGGTCTGCACCTGTCAGCTGGGGTGGGCAGCGATCTAGCACAGTCACTAAGCTCACAGAGGGCTCTAGCTTGAATCTGTTGTGGGGATACAGGAAAGAAACGATTTTACCTGTCGTTCCCTACTCCCTCAAAAGGCATCTCTGAGCAGCTTATTCTGCACATGGCACCTTATCCCCTAGGCGGCTGGGGGCCCAAGCCCTTGGGAGTCTCCCTGTAACAGGGCATACTTGCGTGTGATGGCGCTCAGAACGCGTAGCTGGGAAGCACGGTCCTCACTCACCCCCACAAACACCAGCTTGTCAAACCTTGAGAGAGAGGCAGGCGTAGGTGTGCCCAGCATGAGGGTGGAGGAGGCAAGGGACGAGGGTCACGGGTTAAGGGAGAGGTACGGAGTGCACACCTTCCAGGCCGCAGAAGGGCAGGGTCCAGGAGGTCTGGTCTGTTGGTGGCTCCGATCACAAACACGTCCTGAGTGCTGTGAAGCCCATCCAGCTCGGCCAGGAGCTGAGACACTACCCTGCAACGAAGGAAGTGAAGGCGAGAGAGTCCTTGGCCCCTCCTCAGCCTCCGCACCACTGGTGGGGCCTCTCCTTGCAGACCTTCTCCACCAAGTCCCCTGCTCAGTCGTGCCCTGTGCACCTTTCCATGCAGGCCCCGTTCTCCTCAATGTCCCACCCCCAACTCCACAGCCCCTTTTAGCTTCCGTTACACTAGCTCAGACCTGGAAGGGCAGGAACTCTGGGCTCTGATGACTACTGCAGCCTATCTCACATCCCCCAATCCTGGACCCCAGACTCCATTCCGGCTCAGACCCCCACCTGTCCATCACACCTCCTGAGTCTCCACTTCGCCCCCGGCTTGGGGCCAAGGAGTCCAGTTCATCAAAGAAGATAATGCATGGAGCTGCAGCCCTGGCCCTGGCAAACACTGAGGAGAGAGGGGGGCCCACAGGATGGGGAGGCTCAGGGCAGGGTGAGGTCAGGGAGGAAATTTATCACTAGCACTCGGGGTATGAGGCCTTACTGGGCAGGAACCTGACTTGAGCAGGGAAGGACCCTGAGCAGCCTGAGGTTCCAGCCAGGCTGGAAGCCCTGCCGCTTCTCACTCACTCACCTTCCCGTACATTCTCCTCGCTCTGTCCCACATACATGTTGAGGAGCTCAGGCCCCTTCACACTGAGGGAGAGAATGTGAGAGAGCGAGACTGGTAAGAAGCACAAGCACATGGCTGACCTCGCACCAGCCCCTCCAGCTCCCCAATGCACCCACCATCCCTTCCAGACCCCCTGGCCACCTGAGGAAGGTAAGGCTGCACTCAGTGGCTACTGCCTTGGCCAGAAGGGTCTTGCCAGTGCCAGGGGGACCATGGAGCAGAAGGCCCGAGCGCCTCAGGCCCAGACTCAGCAGCTCAGGGTGCTCCAGAGGGAGCTGAATGGTCTCCAGAATCTCCTTCTTCGCCTCCTGCAGCCCACCCACATCGTGCCAGGACACTGATGGGATCTAGGAGATGGAAGGTGCACACGGTTGGGGATATGCTGGTGGAGGGAGCTCCGGTCCCACGTCCAAGGACCTGGAGTCTCTACCTTGGGCGCCCCTACAGCCTGGGAGTGAGCTGTCTGCAGCTGCTCCAGCGCCTGCCCGAAGTCCTCCGCCAGCAGTGGAAAGCCAGCGGCACACAGCTCCCCCTCATCCTCCTCACTCAAGCCGCCTGCCAAACTGCAAAGAGAAACCCAGGGAGGCCTCTGGAGGACCTGACCTAAGGCCTCCTCCCATCAGGGTCCTGTTCCCCTCTTTCTCACCAGCCTCACCATCCTCATCTCCTCTTGCCCTTCCTCCTTCCCCCTGCTGTGCCCAATTCCTTACCCTGAGTTCTTGATCCTGATACAGGCTGCGCGGCTGCTGTGGGTCAAAAGGGCATAGAGATCCCCTACCACAAAGCCCTGGGAACCACAAGAGAGGCCCTATGAGCAGGCGCAGTAAGCAGGAACCCTTGAGAGGCCAGTCGGTATGCAGGGTTCACCACCCTTGCCTGCAGGGTGTCAGGACTGAGTCCCCATGACCAAGAATGCGGGGAGGCCCCCCCCACCTCGGTACTCACTGCACACCGCCGTGCCAGCTGGGCCAGGTTCACCTCTTGGCCCAGGAGGAGGTGGGCAGTGAGGGCCTGCAGGATGCCCAGCCGCTGCACCTCCGACAGCACAGGCACCTCCAGCTCGTGAGGAAATGCTGTCTGCACGTCAGCAGGCAGGTCCTGGGCCCGGCTGGTGGTGGCCACCACCATCAAGGGAGGGCAGCTGCAGACAGGCAGTGGGCATTGAGGGTGAGCACGTGGCTGGCAGCTGGGCACTGTCAGGCTGGCACAGGAGGGCAGGAGGTGGGTGGGTGCTAGGGGTAAGATGATGAGCCCCCCAAAGCTCCTGGATCGGGCTCCATGGGAACACCTTGAGAGGGCGTGGGAATACCTGTCTCCCTCACACGGGAAGCTCCCCGAGGGCAGAAGCTCACTGAGAGCAAAGGGTGTGCCTTTTTTCCAACCTACTGTTCCTCAAGAAATACTAGGGATTGCATCCTCCCTCTGGATACCCCAAGCTCCTCAGCTCAGGGCTGCCTGGAAAGTAGCTATGTGGGCAGTAGATGTCTGAGAAGCCACTGAAGAAGACAGGACACGAGACGCAGAAGAGACAGACAGGCTTGGCCAGCCCCCTCACAGGCCCAGCTTGGTGTAATACCTGGCGAGGGGGTCCTCATCGAGGAGGAGATGACGCAGCGTGGCCAACACACGGGCATCCTCACCTAGCCCGTCACGGTCCTGGCCCAGAAGGTCCACGGCTGTCAGCAGCAGAACCACTGGGCGGCAGCGCCGGGCCCGGGAGAAGGTGGCGTGCAGTTTTGTCTCCACAGCCCCACTACTGTCTGCACAGAGGGTGGAGCAGGGCACCTGCAGAGTGGGCCCAGGGAGCCTGTGAGCAACGGCCCTGAGTGACTGAGGCAGGAGTTAGAAGATACAGGCCATCATTTTTTTGGAGGGCAGGGATGGGGAAGAAAGTAACACTGGCCAAGTCCTACCTCTTCTTTACCCCAGCCCCATTCCCTGAGCTGTCTACCCAAATCCTGAAACTCCATCCTTCTTGAAAGCCTCTCCAGAGCTGAGCATCATGGGAATATGATTCGCTGGCCCCCTGGGAGGTGTTAGGGCCAACTAGTAGCCAGAGCGGGGAGGGGAGAGGGAGACTCTGGGCTGGGTAGGACACATAGCTGTTGTCCTTTGGCGGTGCTCTTACCTTCAGTAAGTGGAGCCCGAGGCGCCTACAGGCAGCAGTGACTGCTGTGGTCTTCCCACTGCCTGGGGGGCCCCGCAGAAGGACACTGCTAGTTCCTGTCAGCAGGGCACCCCTGCAATTGGAGAACAGACACTGGGCTCCTCTATTCTGCCCAAACTTGAGAGTCCCCAGTTACACAGGGACCCCTGGAGGTAGAAAGTAGACACCCTGGTTCTCGCTCCTTGAGGGCTGTCTCTACGTGGTGAGGCTTGTTTCCCACACCACCTGTGGTGCTTTGGCAGGGGCATGGAGCATATCCAGCAGCGGAGACTAATTCCATTTTATTATCACTGCCTTCAGTAAAGCCTTAACTGTCATGTCTTGTCTGGATTGTAGTGAGAGAAGTTAAGGCAGGGTCTGTGTCTACACTTAGGCCAGTGGTATGAGGAGCGGTATCTCTGGGGACCTGATGGCCAGGGGCTCTGCATCTCAGACACAGCTGTCCCTGGTGGAGATTCTTCCTCCACAGCAAGCTTGGAGGACAGAGGTTACTCCAGGAAGGGAGCCTGAGACTTTACCTACAGAAAGGACACGGGCCAGTGGCCTGGGCATACAGGCTCGAGGGAGGTACACCCAATCCCGCTCTGGCCAGGGCATTAGGAACTACTTGTCTGGCCTGCTGCCCCTCCAGGAGATGTTCCAGGCAGGCTTTTCTCACATTCTGAGGCTGTGGCCTCACTCACCCTGGCTGGAGGCGAGGCTTCAGGGCAGCACAGATCTCAGTCACCAAGGCCTCCAGGCCTGGAGGAGACAAGCTGTTCCAGGGAGTAGATTCTCCTGCAGGGAGCCTTGGAACAGGGCTCAGGGTAGAACCCACCTGTGAAAAGTGGGAGGAAGCTTTAGTTTCTAGAAGCTGTTTCTGCTCCTTCCCCCAGGTCTACTCCTGCCCCCAAAGCCTCTCACCAAGTACAAGGAGGTATGGGTGGTGTCGGCCAAGTAGGCACGGGCTGGCCCATCTGGAGCCTCCCCAACTGTTCTCTTCACTTTAAAAAACATCTCCCACCACCTGCAGGAAAGAAGCCCAATGAGCCCCAGACCCAGAGCCCACCTACAACACTCCCCAAGGACAGGTGGCAGTGTCAACCCCTGAGCTCCCCTGCACTCAAGAGCAGCATAAACA
The DNA here is from genome assembly GCA_032199065.1 of Smutsia gigantea. Classification (NCBI taxonomy): domain Eukaryota; kingdom Metazoa; phylum Chordata; class Mammalia; order Pholidota; family Manidae; genus Smutsia; species Smutsia gigantea. The sequence goes on from JAVSCE010005289.1 coordinate 6,438, forward strand.
GATGCCCCCAACATAGGGGGAAGGAGAGGGGGAGTGGGCGTAAGGAAAGCTGGTGGTCTTTCTTCTCTCCCTGATGGAATTATACACATTCTGAGGGCAGGGGCTATGCCTGTCCTCCGCATCCCTCATGACAGCCATCAGAGAGCCTGGGGGGTGCTTCTCCAGGTAAATGGCCGACCCACCCACTCCAACAGGAGAGGCGGCTGCTGTGTCATCGACTGACCATCTTCACTGGCTTCAGAATAGTCTAGTGCAAACCTCAGATGGAAGGGTCTCTTGGCTCTTTCTAATAATTCACAAAATTTCATTGAGGCAGATTCCTTAACAGTAACACCTAATGATTAATGATTCTCTGTTTTGGCTGCATATTATAACTATCAACGAAACTTTAAAAAATCAACATCTCTCACACATTGCATGGTTCCATTCAGCAGATCAGTGGTTCCTAGGGACCGAGGGACAGAGGGAGTAGAGAGGCCTGCTAATGTTAGGGGGTCCTTTTTGGGGTGATGGAAATGTTCTGGAATCAGGTAGTGATGTTGGTTGTGCAACCTTGTGAATATACTGAAAGCCACTGACCTCTACACTATAAAAGCATGAATTTTATGTGAATTATATTTCAATTTAAAATGATGAGCATTTTCCCCTCCTTTGGAAAAAATTAAAAGACTGTACAGGCCCCAGCTTCACCCTGATTCTGTTCCAACAGGTTGGGTGGGGGGGTGCTCAGGTATCTGTATTTTTTTAAAGCTCCCACCGCCATAACCAGGGCTGTGTGGTCACTGGCTAGTGTCAGAGTGAGTTAAACCTACTAAGGGGACGAAGGGTGGGAGCAGGTAGCAATTACTAGCCCAATTTCCCAGATAAAGAAATTAACTAGTCATCCCACAGTCACAGAGCAGAAAAGGTGGGGCAGGAATGCCTCAAGATGGCTGGGAGAAGCATAGCAGGTTAGTAGTAGTACAGTAGGCCGTGTCTGAGGTAAGAACTAGAACATAAGGAAACCTGTGTCTGTATTCATTATAAATAAACAATGGGCAGGTCTGTAACCTAGAACCTCACTCAAGCTGCACATCCTGAGTCAGAGTGCACATCGCAAGCCCTGGGATCCAAGGCAGGACAGCACTGTGGCGGGGCGTGGGGAGGTTAGGGCGAGACGCCCCCTTCCGCTGGACCACCTGAGGGAGTACAAGGGCCAGAGCTCTGGAACAGTATCTGGACACTTCTGGCCAACACAGGGTTGTGTCAGAGTACCAGATGGCAGGCAGGGGAGCTGGAACCTATCGGCCTGGTTTGGAAGTGGAACACAGGTGAGAACCTGCAGAGACTCTGTTACAAACCGAACTCCTTTCCAGGGGTCACAGGGGCCTCCCTTCCAAGTCCAGGGGAGGGGGCTAGAACATTCACCTCCATCTGTCCTTGGACTCACCTGCTCACCCAGCCCTGCTTTCCAGGAGCAGCTCAGGGGGAAGAACTATGAGCTCAACACCCAGAGGAGGGAGGCAGTTCTCTACAGGGCTGGAATGGCAGAGGTAAGGAACAGAGCTGGCCTGCTGGTCTCTCTCAGGAGGGCCTAGTGCCTGTTTTCCTTTGAAAGTACAAACGATGGGCATCATCCTTAGTTTTCCTACAGAGCACTAGTTCATAGGCATTTGCTATATGTAAGAAGGGAGACAGTAGTAGGAAGTGACTGAGATGCCAGCCTGGCATTTTCCACCAGGCCCCAGATGTAGATTTGACTTGGGAAGGCTTAGGAGGTGCCACGGAACACGGGACATGACCAAGCCCTTCTTCTGGGTATCAGAGCCCTGGGACTGGGGAGATTGAGCACTGGCCCAAACCAAGCTCTGATTGATGACTAAGGATGAATCAGGCACTTCAGACAAGGCATGTCTTTGGCAGAGGGCCCAGGCTAGCTATTCCAGAGACCTTGGGCATGATGGCTCTTATGTCCAACTTCCTGCAGGCTGGTCCTGCCTCGTCACTGAGAACTCCCTGAAGGTTGCGTTAGTGTGTCTATCAGTTGTGTTCTCCTTCCAGTAAATCGTTACATGAAACAAGTCCTGGGTATGAGGCTATGGTCTCTGAATTCTTTGCCTTACTATTGTGCATGGAACCTCTGTGGTCAGAGTCAGTAGGAGGAGGAGAAGAAAGGCTGACGCCTTGTTTTGGGTTCTTGGTTTAGGTATGCTCTATTTCTCATTCTCTGTTGAGGAAAAGGGAAGAGAGAAGGGCTCCCAATGACAAGTGCAATCCCTCTCTACCCGCCTGTGGGAAATAGGATTGAAAAACAGTATGTGCGCACTCCATCAATTCGGGCAGAAATCAGAGCCCAGGTCTCCTTATGCTGAGAATACAGTCGGTGTGGCCCGAACAACTCTGGGGGTGAGAATGGTAAGCAACGAATTCCACCTTGGTCTAGGCCATTAAACTGTTCTTAGTGCTTTACTTTACCTAGGACCCCAATGAATTTGAGGATAAACACCTCCCAAAGCCAGCAGGCAGTGGTTCCTAATCTTTTCCCAGTCATGCACCTATTTGAAAACCTGAAAACGGTGTATGCCTTCTTTCCAGAAAAATGCATATGACAATAAAGTGTTCTGATGCACAAGACTATTTCATACAACTTGGGGGAATGGGGGTCACCAAACTCCACCACTCAGGTTAAGAATCCCAGCTGTAGGATAGGAAGCAGCTGCATACCTGGGCAGTTTCTCTGGGCTTCCTTCCAGGATCTCTACTTGCCCAATTGTTGGCACACACAGAATGTCCCCTTCCTGGACTGTCCTGCAACACAGCAGTGGCCCGGGTCAGCCACACTGGGGGTCAAGAGCATGGGCCTGACACATCCCCACACCCAACATGCAGACTACTTAGGGGCCTTCTACACACCCAGAGAGCCACGCAGTTGTCCAGAAAACAAGTCTGACCTTGAATGAGCTAAGGGAATGGCGCAGAGCCTAGAAAGGGGGATCAGAGGCCAGTGAGGGGTGAAGCAGGATCCTGGCTCTTTTCGGGCCTTCTCAAATCAAAGGGGTCTCTCAGTTTAGAACGTCCAGATTCACTTCACGGTCCAGATATCTTTTCTGTTGTCTGCCTGGTACACCAAAAGGATTCTAGCCACAATGTTGCCTAAATGATGGCTTTTTTAAAAATCAGAGGTTTTGTGGTTCTGAACCTAAGGTATGGCGTAGGAGGAGACCAACAAGGGTGAGAAGCTATCCTCCTGAAAGGGGTAAGCAGCTAACCTGGGTGTCTGAAAGTGCTGGTAAAGTACATGATCATAATTTCCATTAGTGCTGTAGTGGGGAGAGGACACAATTTCGATGTGTAACTCTTTGGCAAACAGAGGTCCAGGCAGCACTGAGCAGCTTCCTTTGTCTTCAGGGGCGTTGAAGCCTTCCAAGTATCTCTAGAGAGAAATAACCACCACTTTATAGCCTTCTCCCAAGGAGTCGGGCTCTGCCCTCTCAGCAGCCAGTATTTCTACTTTCATCCTCTATTCTTCCCATGACCATAAGGTTCATGGGAGGGGAGGCATAATGTAGCAGAGCCAAATACCTATATCTTCCCTAGAAAACAGAAACCTCTCCTAATGTGCACCAGGAAGAGGTTTCTGACTCACTTTGCTGATGCTAGCTCCAAAAACTTGCCCAGTAATGATAATTTTTCAGTGCCACCTTTTATTGGCCCAGTGCCAGTAAACTGGTAAAGACATGTAAATTCCCACAAGTTCTTTGAATGACATCAGGCAACCACTGGGACTTATATTAACTGGACATCAGTGGGGACACTCTGAATTTAGTCTGCTGGAAAAGCATATGAACTCCCTGAAGTTAGAAGGGTTGGTTCAGCTGAGTGAGGTCCCGTCCAAGTACTCCAGTAGCTTTTCCTCCATTCAGGAGAAAATCCACACCCAACTCCCATTCATGCATATCTTCTATCTGTTCTTGACATCCCAGAGTACTAACTGGCTATGCCTGCATTATCTAATAGAACTTTCCAACAGTGACAGAAATGTCCTATAATTTACATGTCTATTGAGCACTTGACATGTAACTAAAACAATTACAGAACTGAATTTTTAACTTTATTTAGAAAGAGCCACACAATTGCTTCCATTCTGGACAGTGCAAGCCTAATCCATACATCTAGGTACTTAAGACATTAGACTGTATTTGCACCCCAAATACAATTATCTTCTTGAAGTAAGCCCCTCAAAGACAGAAACCAAAAACTTCTCTTGGATATATTTAATAAAATACTAAAATTAAGCACCAGGCACTAAAGATAATAAAGAGCCTTCCCTTCAAGGAAATTACAATATATAATTGAGGATTAAACAGATTACATGATCATAACAAGGCAGAATAAAACAAATGCCCTAAGAAAGATACAAAATGCTATATAGGAGGAGGAAGTCATGTTAAATTTGTAGCGGTGAGATTATGTTAGGCTTTGAGAAGAAGGTGGCATCTTTAGATGGACATTGAAGGGAAGGGTGGTAGGACTTCAACAGATGACACTATGCTGGAATAGAAAGGACTTTGAAGTCGAGAATAAGCATGAGCAAAAAGCACTGCAGTATCATCTTCTATATTAAACAGCAAATACTGAGAACACTGGAGCAATTCAACAACTGATCAGACTGAGTAAATTAGCATATACACCCAGTAATTTGACTGTGACTCTGATCTTTCACTTGAATAGGTGAAAGCTCTTCCCATGTACCACCATTCTATGGAGGATTGTGGTATTTTGATTATACAGAATGGATAGAGCTAAGAGACCTTAAGTGAAAAGTCCAACATGTAGTGAGTAAAGGGCCGAAACTCTGCAGCTCTGATTTTCCAATCCAGTTAAGACAAAGAAGAGGGGATAGGGAGGAGGAAGTATTCCTGACCTCAGTCCTGTATCCTACCTGAATTCTGAGCTCTCCCACTTCCGGGGGATCACAGCCGAGATTAAAGGCCAGAGTGGCAGGCACGAGGGCCAGTCCGTCGACGAGGGGCTCTCCCAGCTGCCGAGAGCCTGGTCCCAGCCTTTCAGAGAGGTCCCAGCGAGGCTCTAGGACCTGCACCGTGGCCAGGTGTGGCTGAGACGTGTTCGATGACTCTCCGGCCCGGGTCACCCATACCCATTCGCCCTGGAAGAGGCCGAGGCTACGGAGACAGCTCCGGCTCACCCCGAGTGAATCTCCAGTCCCTCCCAGAACTCCCCGGAGTCGCCGGACTGTGCGCGACACCGCGAAGAAGGACACCACGGGCGGAGGTGGGGGCCGGCTGCTGCCCCCAGTCTCCGGACCCACTCTGGCCCGCCCACGGAGCTCAGTCACAGCTAGCCGCGTCCCTGGGCCCAGCAGCCCTTGCAAAGCCGGCCGCGTCTCCAGCACCCGCGGTCCGGGCACTGGCAGGGCCTCTCCGCGTCTCACCAGCAGCGGTCCTACTCGCGGCCCGAGCCCCGGCCCCGATGAGGTGCCAAGCAGCGCCCAGCTCAGCGCCGGAGGCCGCCGCACTGGCCGCGCCCGCACCCACGCCCCGGAGCCCAGAGCCAGGAGCCGCAGCAGCGCGCAGCTAACCAGCAGCTGCGGCGGCCCAGGACCTTGCTCTTCGGTCTCC